>CM060878.1:3405927-3798857 GCA_030737845.1 Acorus calamus | reverse complement strand
ATTGAAGAATTAAAAGAGCCAAATCCAACTCTTTATCTACAGGTCTATGTGATTAAACAAAACAATGGATAACATACAAGTGTACATTTTTTTTCCTTGTTTTGATTGGAGGTGTTTGACTCTACACAATCTTATATTCTTATATTAAAAAAAAAAAAAAACTTTTCGTTACAGACGAAAGGGCAACATGTATGATATGAAAATGGATTAAGTCTACATCGCCACATTGGCACAAGCTCGGCAGGGTTGCATTTGTTGTTAATATAAGTTTTAATTATGTGACATTGAACTTTGGCAAACATTATTGATGATCAATTATTTGATTAGTGATGGTGTGTGTTGAGAATCGGCGCCTCTGGAATTAAGTCTAGTTTAATGGGATGTGGAAAGTGACTCAGATATAGATGCATGAAGTATAATTGATCACCTTTTTGTAAATAAAAAATGATCAATGTCTATTTAATTGACATTGATAGGAATAGCCGGGGTCAGGATAGGATGGATGCAGTGGCTTGAGATGGATATAAGTTGGCCATTATATTTTGCTTTTTTTTTATATATAATTTTATTGACGTTAGCAAACATGTTATGTAACAATGCAAGTTCTTGTACATGTCAACAACTGAAAATAAGAGTTGAAACTGATCAGGTCCACACCAATTACACCCATCTTAACAAAGGATAATGTTTGAACGATCCTGTGTGCAGTCTCCATGTTGTTTTTGATAATGTATCATTCATGTAATAAATCATGCAATTTTAGAGAAAAATGAATTCATCGATAACAAATTATTAAAACATCTTTTGACATATGAATAGAAATATATTTTCTTTATTGAGTGGCCTTAAGTTCCCGTTTTACTTTTGTTCATGTTGATAAATAAAGGTTGAAACAGAAAAATCAATAAAAATAATACTCTAACACAAATAATATATAATATCCATTGGCACATGTTTCATATAACAAAACACAAAAATATTTTTAAGCTGAAAATAATATTTTAATTGAACGACCTTATTTTAAAGTTCTTTATTTGAAAAATTGAAGAAAATATAATCATTAAAGCTTAACAACCTAACTTGGAAAACTCAATTTATGTTGTCTAGCCCGCAGGGCTGCGCGAGATTGCTCTTGGAATAGAGACATGGGTTTGTTTTTTATAAATCTTCTATTAGAATCCGTTAGGTTAACCTCGTGCACACATTGTGTTTGCGGGGTTATGTTTCAAAGATATTGACTCATCTTCCTATTCTATGTTTATCATACATAATTAATCTAGTATGATATTATCATAATGATTGATTCATCTTTGTTGATCGATCATATACATGATTAAGAGTTCTGATCTTCTGACAATAACTATAACAAATTTAGTGACCCAGATCAATCACAAACACAAATAGATATGTCATCTTATCACTATATGATGATGTTATCATTTTATGATTAAGTCCCATCAGTTTAAATATCGAATTTTTGTTTACTAATTACATCATTTCCCATGACTTCCAACCCTATCATTCAATGAACCCAAATGAATCATTATAAGATTCAAAACACCAAAACCAATCATTAGAGGCCAATCTACCACACCAATCAAACATGTTCAGAATCCCCCCTCCCTTCTTTTTTCAGTCCCCCACCCTTTGGAAAGCTCCATGGGCCCCCTAAGATCTCCATAAGCCACAACGAGATGCGGCGCCAAGATTCCTCCCATTTTTAAACTTAATATATACATTCCCTCCCAAAGTACTGGCAAAGGTTGAAGATCTACCTTGCCCCCTCAAAAATTGTCAACCCACCCCCTCCCCTCCCCTCCCTATAAATACCCCACCCCCCCTCCAAACCCAAACACACACACACATTCAATTCACTCTCTCATTCCTTCACAAAGAGAAAAAACCAAAAAACAACAAGAAAACAATGGACATTGAAGGCGCCGGCGAACCGGGAAGCTCGATGCATGGCGTGACGGGGAGGGAATCAACCTTCGCTTTCAGCGTGCACTCCCCGGCGGTCCAGACGGACGCGACGGCGAAGTTCTCCCTCCCCGTGGACTCGGAACACAAGGCGAAGGTGTTCAAGCTGTTCTCCTTCGGGAACCCCCACATGCGCACCTTCCACCTTTCCTGGATCTCCTTCTTCACCACCTTCATCTCCACCTTCGCCGCCGCTCCCCTCATCCCCATCATCCGCGACAACCTCAACCTCACCAAGGCCGACATCGGCAACGCCGGCATCGCCTCCATCTCCGGATCAATCTTCTCCCGTCTTGTCATGGGCGCTGTCTGCGACCTTATCGGCCCCAGGTACTGCTCTCTTTTTCTCTTTCCTCTCACCTCACTAAGAATTATACTTCCACAACGGTAATGAAATTTTGATAGCTTGTAACTCTTCTTATCACTTATTTTGGGATTCACACTCTTTTATCTTATATAATCTTCAATTATATACCTAAATGTAACTAAATTTAAATTTGAATAAATATCATTTAAAAATCTTTTTAACCATCCAAATCAAATTTTATTTAAATTTTTATTGAAATGAAGGGACTCAAAATATTATCTAAATTTTTTATAACTATTTTTCTCTTCAACTCCATATTTTTTAAAAGATTTAAGTATAATATAAAATGATAGTTATAAACACATCTCAAATGAAACTTTTATATCAAATGAAACTTTTATTCACTTGCTGTTTTTCAAAAAAAAAATCGTGATAGTAATTTCCATCTTCTTTTTTCTTTTCTTTTTTAAAAAAAGGTATGGCTGTGCCTTCCTCATCATGCTCTCCGCGCCCACCGTATTCTGCATGTCGCTCATCTCCGACGCCGCGGGTTTCATCACCGTCCGATTCATGATCGGGTTCTCGCTCGCGACATTCGTGTCGTGTCAGTACTGGATGAGCACCATGTTCAACAGCAAGATCATCGGACTCGTCAACGGCACCGCCGCCGGGTGGGGAAACATGGGCGGCGGCGCAACGCAGCTGCTGATGCCGCTGTTGTATGACATCATACGGAAGTTCGGTTCGACGCCGTTCATAGCTTGGAGGATAGCTTTCTTCATCCCCGGATGCATGCACATCATCATGGGAATTCTCGTGCTCACTTTGGGACAGGACCTCCCCGACGGCAACCTTGGTGCCCTTCACAAGAAGGGCGACGTCTCCAAGGACAAGTTCTCCAAGGTCAGAAAAGTTCAGCTTGGAACTTTGGATACCTCTAGCTTAAATTCTAATTGTTAGAATATATATTTCTTCAAAAATATGTTAGTTATTTATATATCATAACTATAAACATGTGTATTTCAATACAACTAAAAAGTTTAAAAATTATACATATACACTCAAGATTCATCCTATATTGATAAATATATTTCTATTAAATTTATTAATGGAACATCATACATCCACACCAATAAATTTTTAATGATAATGCAACGAAGATTCATCGTACAAGAACTTTCTTCATCAGGTCCTGTGGTATGCGGTGACAAACTACCGGACATGGGTGTTCGTGCTTCTCTACGGCTACAGCATGGGCGTGGAGCTGACGACGGACAACGTGATCGCCGAGTACTTCTACGACCGCTTCGACCTCAACCTCCGCACGTCGGGCATCATCGCCGCCAGCTTCGGCATGTCCAACCTCGTCGCGCGCCCCACCGGGGGACTCCTCTCGGACATAGGCGCGCGCCGCTTCGGCATGCGCGCGCGCCTCTGGAACCTCTGGATCCTCCAGACCCTGGGCGGGGCCTTCTGCGTCTGGCTCGGCCGGTCCTCATCCCTCCCCATCTCCGTGTTCGCAATGATTGGGTTCTCCATGTTCGCGCAGGCCGCGTGCGGGGCCACGTTCGGGGTCATCCCCTTCGTGTCGAGAAGGTCGCTCGGCATCATATCGGGACTCACGGGCGCGGGCGGGAATTTCGGGGCGGGGCTTACGCAGCTCTTGTTTTTTACGAGTTCGAAATACTCGACGGGGACGGGGCTTTCACTGATGGGAGTGATGATCATGGCGTGCACGCTGCCTATCACGGTTGTGCACTTCCCGCAGTGGGGGAGCATGTTCTTCGGGCCGTCAAAGGACGTCGAGAAGTCGACCGAGGAGTTTTACTATGGATCGGAGTGGAGCGCGGACGAGAGGGAGAAGGGGTTGCACCAGATGAGCTTGAAATTCGCGGAGAATAGCAGGTCCGAGCGCGGGAGGAGGGTCATGTCCGCACCAACCCCGCCCAATGTTACGCCGAACCATGTCTAAGTGCGGGCGCGTATTTGTGTCGTTTTCGATCGAAAATTGTCACGGTTGTTCTTTATAAACCCGTTCAAGGAAGGGGATTATAGAATTATCTTTCATACAAATATCTGTGTGTGATGTATTTGAGACACAAGGAATCAGAAAAGATTACAAATTATTCGTCAATTCAATTTTTAAAATGAAAATTATAAATTCAAAATTAAAAAAATCAACAAAATATATTTAAATATAAAAAATAAATATTATTTTAATTTAAAAAACTCAATGTAAAAAAAAAAAATTTGATTTAAGAGCCCTTTTAGAGGAGGGGTCCTGAGATATGCGGTGTATACCCAAGGTTGGCACTATTATCGGGTTTGGATCTTCTGTTAAGATTTTGTGTACTAAGATCTGCAATACTTTTTCTTAGAGAATGTCACATGGTTGACTTTAATTTTCAATTGTTGAGATTTATATGGTGGTCCCACTTAAAAATTAAAGTCAACCACGTGGCATTCTTTAAGAAAAAAATATTGCAAATCCTATTACACAAAATCCTAGAGGATCCAAACCCATAGTACCGTTCCTAACTAGTGAATGAGAAGAAAAAAAAGGAAAAACAAAAAAAAATGTCAAGGATAACCGGATAAATACATACTTTAACAAATATATATATATATATATATATACACACACACACGATGGTGCGGTCGTGCGGATCCGACATGCGTCGTCCGATCGCGGGTCCATCGCATCAGACGGTCAGGGGCGATTTACATCGACCGTTGGATGCGATGGACCCGCAATCGGACGATGCACGTCGGATCCGCACGACCACACCGACCGCACGCTATCACTCGACTATATATATATATATTTTAAAGAATTGTATGTATGAATTAAAAATATGAAAAACTCTAATGAGACATATTTTGTTAAAGTGTGTATATGATGCTAGAGGGATATATAAGGCTGAAATTGAGAATTAAAAAGAAACTGTGTAGTAGAGAGCTCATTCAAAGAAATTTTCAAATTGATGTAATTTAGCCATCCAACACATAGCCATGTTATAAACGAAATTGAGAGAATACATAAGAAGAACTGGAGTTTTGAAGCGTGAATAAATGATTTCCTTATAATGTTATTTGTCCACATTAATTCAACAGACTGAATTTGTTAGGAGGTTTAGATAAAGCATTTCTAGGACACAATGAAATTTTGAAAAACTGCAGATAGCAACTCAGAAAATTTTCCATTGTAACTTATGATCAAATATTGTTAATTCTGAAAAGTTGAAGAGACTGTAGGTCAATTCATTCAAATTTTAAAAAATAAAATTAGTAAAAAATAATTCAGGGATAATCAATGCGTTTAATAATCACCCTACACATATGTCAGCCACGTTGTTTTTTTGTCTTTTTCAAAGTATCACTCAATGAGTGAGACAACACATGAAGTGAATTTTTTTTTCTATATTGCAAGAACTATTCTCAAAACCCCAGACTATATTACAATCTATTTAATAAATGTCACCGTTCAAATCAAAAGGAAACCAATTTTCGATCTTTTTTTATACAACATTGGAGGAACTTCTAGTAGTTGATTTTATGATCGAGTTGGAAAGACTACCTTCGCATATTTGTTCTAGTCTTACGAAAAATTCTTTTGAATAATCACCAATAAACATGTGGCTAAGTCAGCGCCAAGACTCAAATACAGGATCTATCAGTAACACCACTAAGTCCTGAATCGTTGTGCTGTGACCACTAGGGACTTATAAAACATAATTGCATACATACAAATTAACTATTGCCCTCATAATCTCATATGCATAATACAATAGAAGATATGCATATGAATTACGTAATACAAACACTAGTAATCAAAGGTACACGATTGCCTCATATTAAGAGAGTCATCCTAAACAAATAAATAAATAAAAACAGCAAACAAAATTTCCAGATATTAAAGAATTAAAAGATCCAAATCCAACACTTTATATCTACAGCTCTTAATGTGATTAAACAAAAACAATGAACAACATATATATGTCTCCATTTCTTCCTTGTTTTGGTTGGATATGTTTGACTCTACACAACCTTACATGAAATAAAAATACCCAAAAAACCTTTCGTTACAGGCGAAAGGGCAACATATATGATATGAAAATGGATTAAGTCTACATCACCACATTGGCACAAGCTCGGCAGGGTCCAATTTGTTGTTAATATAAGTTTTAAATATGTGACATTGAACTTTTGCTAACATTATTGATGATCAATTATTTGATCGGTCAGGTTGTGTGTTGAAAATCGGCGCCTCTGATTAAGTCTAGTATAATGGGTTGTGGATGGTGACTCAGATAGACGCATGAAGTATAATTGGACTACCTTTTTGTAATTAAAAAATGATCAATGTTAATAAGTTGCTATTTTAATAGACTTTGAGTGGATTAGCAGGGGTCAGGATAGGATGGATGCAGTGCCTTGAGATGGATAAGTTGACTATTATATATATTTTGTGTGTTTTTTTATTTATTCAAGTTTTTTTTTTCGATTGTTTTTTTTATTATTATTATTCAAGTTAGCAAACATGTTATGTAACAATGCAAGTTCTTGTACATGTAAACAACTGAAAATAAGAGTTTAAACTGAGGTCCACTCCTGGTCTTGGAATTTTATCACTATGTATACCAATCTTACAAATGGATAATGTTTGAAGTACTAATGTGCAGTCCTATTTGCAATCTCCATGTTATTTTAAATTTTTTGATAATTAAAGTATAATTCATGTCATGAACCATGCATTTTCATTAAAAAAAATTATTTATAGTTAATGAATGATTAAATAATCTTTTAGTAGATCGGTAGAAATAAATCTTATTCATTGATGAGTGTCCCAGAGTATTAGTCTTGATGTAGCTCATGTGGATAAGAGAAAATTGAAATAGAAAAAACAATAAAAATAATACTTACCTATATAAAAAAAACACTCCAAGAAAAATAATATATAATCCATTTTCCCAAAAATGAAAAAATCAGCAACAATACCCTTTTTAAATTGATAATATGATTGAATGGCTTGAGTTTTGAATTCTTTATATGGAAAATTGAAGAAAATATAGTACATTAGGGGTGTTTGGGTTAAGGAACAGGAGAGGAATAGGGAAGAATAACATAAAATAAACACACACAAAAAAGTGTTTGGGTAGAAAGAAATCATGGGTATAGTAATGTATAATTATGTAAGAATAAATTGGTATTTGTATTCCAGATCCCCCTATAATTGTGTTATTTTTTCACCGGTATAAAGGGACCTACCTGTTAAATCATCTGTCATCACCTCTTATACATCAATTGGAACCACATGTCAAATCAACTTTTTATACTTTATTCACATTTTATTTTTCATCAACCAAACAACTCAAGATTTCTTATTACGTTTTTCAATGAGAATAACAAAAAAAATACAACCAAACAGAAAATCATTTATTCCATTGATAAAGTTATTTATTTCTGGAATAGATATAAATCTCAAAATCACTTATGTCACTATCCAAACAGAACCTTAGATTTAACAACTTAATTTGGAAAAGTCTGTATATATATGTTGTCTAGAGTCGGACAGTGTCGCTTTACGAATAGGGACATGGGTTTGTTTTCTATAAATCTTCTGTTAGAATCTGTTCGGTTAACATGCACATTTGTTTAAAAAAAAAAAAAACTCATGCACATTATATGTGTGCAAGATTATGTTACAATGATGTTATACCTTATTCACATTTGTTTCAAATAATCAAGGAATATATGTGATAAATATCTAATTTTGGGACAAATGTGAGTTCCTTTATGATCTCTTTTTTTTTAGGATTTTTTAGTTCCCAGTCCCTGTAAACATACCTATTTAGGGATTGATCCCTCACTTCTTCGTATTTTGATTTTAGCCTCCAGATTTAAATGATATGTTCCTTTTTAGTCCCTCCCAATGACCTAATAAAAATCAAATAATTTAGGGATAGGTCCCACCCATGGACTAAAAATGAATATATCATTTAAATCTAGGTATTAAAACCAAAATATAAAGAAGTGATGATCGATCCCTAAATAGGTATGTTTACAGTGACTGAAAACTAAAAAACCATTTTTTATAAGGATATAGTCATTTTTTTATAAAAAAATATATTTCACAGCCATAAATATATATCAAAAAAAATTTCCACTGAATTATTGATCACCCCAATCAAAGTTTTGCTTGAAAAGTTATGATTTTTTTAAATTAATTCAAAAAAACTTAATTGTTGGTCACATTCAATAAATCACAATTTTTTAAAATATATAGGATGAATGATATTCATCATGCCATATCATCACATTTATTGTTTTATTTTTTTGGTTTTATATTGGAATAAAGTGAAAAAAATCTGTCTATATTTGTGTATATACATATAAATTGGGTTATGTCATATCCACCAAATCTCCATATTTTTCAATATGTCTGTTTAAGTATATACTCCCAAAATTTCACATTTTGATCAAACAACATTGAAAATTTTGTTATTTTCATCAATACCTATCAAATTGAAGAGATTGATTTAGGCGGTTTTTTAAAATATTTTGTTTGGGATAAGAATAGTACATAACTAATCCTCTATGATTTTTTATAGTATCGTAACTATTGATTCTTTTTTTTATTTTTTTTATATTTTGATCATTCATATAAAGGTGATCTAGATCAATCAAAAGTGAACAAGTCATCCAATTATTTTTTAAACCAGTGTTATCATGTGAATAGTTTACGATCAGTTTGAAAAAATTAAATTGTTGTTATTTTATCATTTCTCATGGTTAATCCACTCCCAACCCTATCATTCAGTGAACCCAAATGAATCATTAAAAGATTCAAAACACCGGAAAATAAAAACAAAGAATCATCAAAGGCCAATCTACCACACCAATCAAACATCTTTAAAATCCACCCCCTTTTTTCACTCCATGGGACCCCCCAAGATCTCCATAAGCCACAACGAGATGCGGCGCCAAGATTCCCCTCCATTTTAAACTCCCAAAATATTTGATAACCTTTGAAAATCTATTTTGCCCCCACAAAAATTGTCAACCCACCCCCTCCCCTCCCTATAAAATACCCACATCCCCACCTCCAAACCCAAACACACACATTCAATTCACTCTCTCATTCCTTCGCAAAGAGAAAAACCGAAAACAAGAAAACAATGGACATTGAAGGCGCCGGCGAACCAGGAAGCTCGATGCACGGCGTGACGGGGAGGGAATCGACCTTCGCCTTCAGCGTGCACTCCCCGGCGGTCCCGACGGATGCGACGGCGAAGTTCTCCCTCCCCGTGGACTCCGAACACAAGGCGAAGGTGTTCAAGCTGTTCTCCTTCGGGAACCCCCACATGCGCACCTTCCACCTCTCCTGGATCTCCTTCTTCACCACCTTCATCTCCACCTTCGCCGCCGCCCCCCTCATCCCCATCATTCGGGACAACCTCAATCTCACCAAGGCCGACATCGGCAACGCCGGCATCGCCTCCGTCTCTGGATCCATCTTCTCCCGTCTTGTCATGGGCGCCGTCTGCGACCTTATCGGCCCTAGGTACGGCTGCGCCTTCCTCATCATGCTTTCCGCGCCCACCGTATTCTGCATGTCGCTCATCTCCGACGCCGCGGGTTTCATCACCGTCCGATTCATGATCGGGTTCTCGCTCGCGACGTTCGTGTCGTGTCAGTACTGGATGAGCACCATGTTCAACAGCAAGATCATCGGACTCGTCAACGGCACCGCCGCTGGGTGGGGAAACATGGGCGGCGGCGCAACGCAGCTGCTGATGCCGCTGTTGTATGACATCATACGGAAGTTCGGTTCGACGCCGTTCATAGCTTGGAGGATAGCTTTCTTCATCCCCGGATGCATGCACATCATCATGGGAATTCTCGTGCTTACTTTGGGACAGGACCTCCCCGACGGCAACCTTGGTGCCCTTCACAAGAAGGGCGACGTCTCCAAGGACAAGTTCTCCAAGGTCAGAAAAGTTCAGCTTGGAACTTTGGATACCTCTAGCATAAATTCTAATTGTTAGAATATATATTTCTTCAAAAATATGTTAGTTATTTATATATCATAACTATAAACATGTGTATTTCAATACCACTAAAAAGTTTAAAAATTATACATATACACTCAAGATTCATCCTATATTGATAAATATATTTCTATTAAATTTATTAATGGAACATCATACATCCACACCAATAAATTTTTAATGATAATGCAACGAAGATTCATCGTACAAGAACTTTCTTCATCAGGTCCTGTGGTATGCGGTGACAAACTACCGGACGTGGGTGTTCGTGCTTCTCTACGGCTACAGCATGGGCGTGGAGCTGACGACGGACAACGTGATCGCCGAGTACTTCTACGACCGCTTCGACCTCAACCTCCGCACGTCGGGCATCATCGCCGCCAGCTTCGGCATGTCCAACCTCGTCGCGCGCCCCACCGGGGGACTCCTCTCGGACATAGGCGCGCGCCGCTTCGGCATGCGCGCGCGCCTCTGGAACCTCTGGATCCTCCAGACCCTGGGCGGGGCCTTCTGCGTCTGGCTCGGCCGGTCCTCATCCCTCCCCATCTCCGTGTTCGCAATGATCGGGTTCTCCATGTTCGCGCAGGCCGCGTGCGGGGCCACGTTCGGGGTCATCCCCTTCGTGTCGAGGAGGTCGCTCGGCATCATATCGGGACTCACGGGCGCGGGCGGGAATTTCGGGGCGGGGCTTACGCAGCTCTTGTTTTTTACGAGTTCGAAATACTCGACGGGGACGGGGCTTTCACTGATGGGAGTGATGATCATGGCGTGCACGCTGCCTATCACGGTTGTGCACTTCCCGCAGTGGGGGAGCATGTTCTTCGGGCCGTCAAAGGACGTCGAGAAGTCGACCGAGGAGTTTTACTATGGATCGGAGTGGAGCGCGGACGAGAGGGAGAAGGGGTTGCACCAGATGAGCTTGAGATTCGCGGAGAATAGCAGGTCCGAGCGCGGGAGGAGGGTCATGTCCGCACCAACCCCGCCCAACGTTACGCCGACTCACGTGTGAGTGTGGGCTCGCATTGAAACATATAGATGGATGGGAAGAGAATAATGAGAGGTGAGAGAGTAATTTATGTTTCATTTTAAATTATAAGGATTATTACGGTGTGAAACTCTATGATTTCTTTTTTTTTATGGAATACCTGTAATAGAAATGCTGCTTCAATGGAAGATGAAGTTGTGTGTGTGCTCAGTTTCATGTATATCAAGGTTTTGAGATTAATATTTAACTTTATGTCAAGAACAGTGTGCAATCCCATACGCAAGTCTTGCCCATCAAATTACATACTGTTATATATAAAAAAAAAGGTTTATTATGTTTAAGTCTCCATAAACTATAGAATTCAGTGATTGATCTCTCAAATTTTTATATTTTGATTTTAGTTCTAAGATTTAAATGATATGTTTCTTTTTAGTCCTGAAAGGGACCTATCCCTAAATTATTTGGTTTTTCATTTTAGTCTCTCTCAGGATTAAAGCATATCATTTAAATATGGGGACTAAAATCAAAATATGAAGAAGTGAATGATCGATCTCTAAATAGGTATATTTACACAATTACAGGGACGAAAAACGAAAAAACCCTACAAAAAAATAAATTATATCTCTAAATAAACTAGCATATTTGTTTTCATTGTGAGAAAATTAAACAAATTTAAATTTTCATACACTGCGATAATTGAGTATATACTGCACTAACACTAATAGCAAAGTGTATAATTAGATTGCAAAAGAAATGAGTGCGCACTTTTAGTTTATATTTATTTATATTTGATCAGCTCCTCTCCATTCTTTATATTTGGTAAGCTTATCTCCATTCTTTATTCAAGGGTTGAGAAGTGGTTCAATGGTTTTGATGTTCAGTTAATTGAGCTTTATTGATGGATAACTAGGATTAGAAAAGTTGAATTTGATATTTGAACTGGATTGGGTAATGCTAATGCTGAGTACAACCTTCGACTTACAAACTAATATTTAAGGATTACACTCTTTCATGGGAAAGAATAAGCCGTAAAAAGAAAAGTATCATTTCAGTCCCTTGAACTCGCATCACAAAATTTGAACTTTGTTCCAGTGCAAAATAGAAATCAAGAAGGAAGAGATGTGTCTTCAGACATCATTAAGAGCACACTTCAAAGGACACCAATTCCCAGCTGTTCACTATGATGTGGTTCAATAATTCAATGCAGTACCAATTTTGTTTTTTAGAAGGCAAAAATGGGTACTGTAGAACACCTGGAAATACAGATCAGTTAATTTGAAGATGGACAAACTTTGTCACAGAGAATTTTCACTCAAGGAACCATATCTCACAAAAAACATAAAAATGGTTTGCAGAGAGACATTCAACAGTAAATAGTTGCAGAATGTGCATCATAATTTGCATTAGTGGGGAGAACTGGACCCCACGGCACTTACCAATTTCTATTCCAACAAAAAAAAAATTACCTATACACTAGTGGAATTAATAATAAGATTTTCTACAAATTCCTCAATTCTATTGCCCTTCATACCGGAACACTTCTTCACATATTGGCAGATGTACCACCTCTTCACTGAGGAGGTCCCGAGCTCATGTCTGATTCCTGATGATATGATAGGATTTAGCCTGAATACAAAACAAAACAATTTCCTATAAAAAAAAATGCCCTTCATCATCACTATTGTCACTTTGTAATTTGTTTCACTTGTAGCATACATAATTGCATATGATTTGTTTGATCATATTGAAAAGAAAATAGTACAAAATAACTCAGACTCACTGTCCTAAAAAAACACGATGAATGAACCAGACTTCACCTGAAGACCTACATTATAAGCCTAGCTTCCCACTCCCACCACAGGTGGTACATGATCGAGCTGCACGACACTTCGAACAATAACTCCATTTCTTTGGAAGCCTGACATAATTTTGAGGGGAAAAAAAGAAACTTGGAGTAAGATGTCCTTAATCACAGTCAATGTGGATTAGAAGATTGGGAAACAAATGACATACCCTGAAGTGAATCGGGTGGCCATATTTTTCGCAGCCATTCTTGCCCTATCCGCATTTTCCTGTGACAGCTTCTTAGGTACAAATCCTTCACCATTACATTCTGAACAGATCCCAGAACCACCACAATCTTCACAAACTTTTAAAGGGATCTGTTTGATATAAGAAAGATATAAGGGAACTATATGAATAGACTTTACCCAAGCATCAACTGTTGGTCTTATAATGCACCTTCTCAATGGTTTCGGGAGGTTTTATTGTCCTAGCAAGAAAGCTTGCAGCAGTTCCCACGGCCACCGCTGCAACTGCCACTGATAGTGCTGTTTCTGGTAATGCATGGGACACCAGTGATTTTCTTCCTCCTGGTACATATGAGTTTGAATGGAAAGGGGACCGAGAATCAGGAGCATGTGCATTTTGAACATTGGGATTGGTTGACCTGATAGCTTCATAGGATCAATGATTAATCAAAAGAGGACCTAATATAATTTCAAAAGAAACATAAAACTATATTCACTGACCATATATGACATGTTAAAGGGAAATCCACTATCCACACTAAAAAAAACACACATATTGCATTTTAATCATTCACTACCAAATGTCAACTGAGCTGATGTTTTTGTTCGAAAGAGAGTGACAGAGTGTAGAAAACTGTTATTGCTCAAATCAATACCCTTTATCAAAAGATATCATGGACTTCCTCTGCATGCATGAGAGAGAACTGTACAAAAAATTAGAGTTTAAAAAATCTCAATTAACTATTCTCTGAATTATATCTTCGGCTTCCATGTATTCCTTATAAATCTACACCAAAGATGTAAAACTGGTGCCGTGAAACAACAATTCTCATTGTTAATTGAAAGGTTAGGGGCAAAACACATGGTTCCCAGTTCCTACAACTCTTAACTTAGATGATGGTGCTTTACCAGTTAATAATTCATAACTACATGCATAGAATGAGTACGGAAGACAGAGACATTGAAGTTCATAAAATTTTTTAAGTCATACTGAATCAATGTATGCATACAAAATAACAACCTTCAGTTATCCATCACATCAACAATTTTGTAATTTGAACAATCATGTCGATATGGAGTCATTTTATACCATGAAAGAATTTTAGGTCCATAGTTAACCATAACAACAAAATGTTCACAAAATCAAATTTGCTTCATGAACAATGTTATAAGACCCTGATGGAAGATTCACTACAACACAAGGGATTAGTAACAAACGATCTTAAAATACCAATTAGGTTGAGTAAAAACAATTGCTTTAACTCAATTAAAACACAGAATTCCAATCAGAAACTAGAGTTGTCAAAAAAAACAAAAACAACTTTTAGAAGAGCAATACAATTTATAAACAAAACACTGGACAGCATCATCTAAAGGTTACAAACCATCCAAACATTATCCCCTAACGTAAATGCAGAACTACACAATCACCCATCAATTCAAACAAAAATAATTACCAAAGAAAGGAACAAAATTAGATATGGGTCTCTCAAAATCAATGAAATCAACATCATTCTCATTAGATAACAATGATAATTGAAAGATTCATATATGGGTCCAACAATTACAACAAATAAAAAAGCAGGTCCAAAACATCAGTTCTCCCAATCTGACACTCAAAAGACACCAAATCAACCACAGAGACGAGTACAATGGCCCCAATCAATGTTAAAATTAAATGGGTCTTGCACAAAATGATTATCAATGGAAAGACAAACCATAACCCAATAACAGAATGTCATGGAAGCATCCATGAAAGGCATACACAAAAGGTAAAGCAGAGTTTTGGGTTTTCCTTACTCATCATGAAAAAGGGGAGTTTGGAGGAGGTTGGCAGCAGCAGGGACTCCATTGATGAGGGGAGTGGTGTGAAAGCATATAATATAATTTACTGCTGAAAAGAAAGGCTTTCTGGTGCGTTGCTTTAGGAGGGAAGGTAAGGCGTGCGGAATCGGAGATAAGATCAGATATTTGGATCCGCCCAATCCAATTCATTTAAGTTGGGCTTTTAGTCACCTGGAAGCGGCCCATAAGTGTCTACACACTCCAATCAATTAGAGGGTAAAACGGGCTTGCGACACGGCACGAAAACACGGCACGACATGTTAAGGTATATGGACCTGTCAGGTTAGTTTTATGGCATGAGTCGTTTCTGATATGGGACCACACGATAATTCTCAATAGACAAAACATATAACATGTTGAATAAGTGTCATATCTCATTATTTTATCAAATATGTATAATGTTTTTATGTGTGTATATATATATATATGTATATGTAATACATTTATATATATTTTGTGTACAATATTGAGAAAAGTAAAATTTAAAATAAAACAATAATTTTAAAAAAAAGTGAGCAGGCCAAGTGCGGCACAACCCGTCAAAGTTGACGGGTTAACACGATTTAGCCCGCTAGCCCGTCACCCATGTTTTACACCTCTAAATCCAACAGAGAAATGTATAATATACTAATATAGTATGTACTCTACCAGTGCAGTGTGTGAAAACTTAAATTTCATTTTTTTAGAAATTTTTTTTATTAATTCACTACACACTTCATTAGACATGAGCATATATTTTAAAAAAAAATCAAAACAGGTTGGAGGCTACAAAAGGGATTGCTCGCAAAGCTAAATGTATCAAATGTTAAACTCAGTCATTAGTGCAGTCAATTTTACACATGGCGGGGATTTTTTTTTTTTTTTTTTGATATCGGAGGGACTCCCCATGGCTGACCTTATGGTCGAGCTGGAAAAGTTACTTCCGTCTGTTTGTCCCGGTCCCATGGAAAATTCTTTCAAATGATCGTCAACAAACAGGTGGGTAAGTCAACACCAAAATTCGAACTCAAAACCTTCATTTTAATCAGGCAAGCCCTGAACCGTTGTGCTATGGCCACTGAGGACCACATGGCAGGGATGTTGTTTGGTACATAATGAGTTGAGTGCATAAATTATTATATTTTATAATAATTGAGTATATACGGACACAGTGTATAAGCTTTTAAAGAATTTAATTATATATTATGTTAGTTGACTGTATAAGTGCCATCGGAGTGTATTCTTCAAGTCACACCAATTCAATCTCCAAATGCAATCACATAATGTGCTTCTATTCACAGGTTATGGGGCATGGTCAAGATTTGTGTGGAAATGATTAAGGAACCTAGAAAACATCGCAAAGATACGGATTATTATCAGATACGACTTTATCATGCAATCAGCTTTAAACATTAAAAATTGTAGTGCATGTCATTGTGCAATAAACTATGGTTAAGCTAGAATTATAAAAGCTTAACTAGATTCTTGACCTATATATATCCCCAAAAGACTGTCCTTCCTCATTTGCACTATCAAAAATCACTACAAGTGAGTGGATATCAGTGACCCTAGCTTTCATGTTTCTATTTAACAATATCCAAACCAAAGTAAACTGCAAAATCTTCAAACACGCATGCATTCATTCTAATCATTACACCTATATATGATGGATATATTCCTAGGCAGAATCTTAATAAAATTCCAATGTATGCGTTTAGAGTCACAGGTGCAGTACACAAACAGTACGATTGTATATGCAAAAGAAGCATTAATAAAGACGTAGCATCAATTAGTGAAAATCATAACTCAAACAAAATAATGAGTTTTGGCATCTCTCAACAACCGAAATTCAATTTGAGATCTGCTGTCAACACTGTCCAAGAATGATGAGTACTGCACAACATGTTATGGGTGGTGGTGAAGCCCACATCATCCTTACCAAAAGCCATCATTGAGGGACGATGAAGATCCGGCATAATCACTAACTGACAGTGGTATATCACTATTAGTGCTGAAAGATATTTGAGTCACCATGGGCCTAAAACAGACGGGTAAATCAAAATCTAATAAAAACAACCTACGAAAACTATGAAACCATCATTTTATTTTCCACATATAGACCAGAGATACCGAACTGAGGACCCCTGCCCCCAGCCCAGGGATACATCATGTAATTGATACAAAATTATTTCAGGTGACTGTGACATTTTCATTTAAAAATAATTTTGTGTTACTTACACTTACACGTAGCTACATAGTTTGGAGGGGGGACCATTTACAAAGTGACTACTATGGCTAATGGTGGTGAGTGACAAAATTTAATAATCCCATCGAATCTTTTTAATATCAGGAAGCAACCAATTTAAAATACCTGAGAATATTGTCACAGCTGGCCTGAGATTATGGTATGTGAAAGAATGTTATTACTTCAAGCACTTTGAATATTTTCTGAGGATATATAAGCATTAATATATATTTGGAATTGTACATAAGAAATTGCATGACTAGAATATATACTAACTACTAAATACCCAGTGTGTTGATGGTAAAAAAATGCTAGAATATATACTAACTACTTGTTTCCTAACATTTTAAATTAAATTAATTTGTCATACTAATAATACCAAGATTCAAAATAATTCTCAAAGGCAATTCAGTAAGTTCAAAATTAATTCTAATTGTCATTACGCATCAAATGGTACAAGACTGTTAAAATTGTACATGTACAATTTTTTATAAATATCTATACAAATATGGCAATATAAGTTAAATAAAATACTACTGATGTGACGTCTGTTTATTGGATGATACTGCTCTCTAATAGTTCAACAATCATTATTTTCCTCAAAACACATGCACAAACCTCAGACTGAGATAACTGTATAGAGTGGCCCACCTATGACAACATAACATAACTCTCCCAACAGTGCAGAATAGCTAGATCTCAAACAATGTAGAAATTGAAGAGTGAATTGATGACCTAACTCAACCCCTTATAAATACCACACCCTCTCACTTATTATTTTCTCATGTGATATCTCAGCATTTCATTGTCACCACCAGCAGCAGCAGCAGCAGCAAATCATTCAGAGGCATTCAATAATGGAGAACAAGGAAGGTGGGTTCTACATCCGGCACGTGCGAGATCCGTGCCGCACCTTCAGCCACCGGTGCGGACGCCTCGTGAAGGAGCAGAGGGCCAAGTTCTACATCCTCCGCCGGTGTGTCATCATGCTCCTCTGTTGGCATGACTGCACCGACTCGTAGCGGCCATTTTGGATCTCTAGGAATCCAGTTCTGATGAATTTCGTGAAAGGAGATATTTTATCTCAGATGCTTAGGAATGAATCTAGGAATGGAGATCAATCAAAACACAATCTTTCTACGTGCTCCAGCAAAAAGAGAATGAGATTGAACGTCAAATTAACTTCTTTTTTTTTTAGAAGAAAAGGATATGGAAATTTGTGTGTGTGTATCTATATATAGGAAGGGGGAAGAGGTAAGGAAAATATGTATTTTTTTATTTTGAAAATGGGTGTTCCCTCTCCTGGGTTTGATTCTCTGACTTCCTCCAGGAGAGTGAAGGTATTAGCCAACTAATAAAGAATATATGTACCTTAAAAAATGTTTATGACAATTTTCTTTCTGTTGGTATTTTTGAGCAGTGGATGTGAGATCTGCTAGCTTTTACTAGTGTGTGTGTGTGTTTTTTTTTTTGAATTTATATTTATTTTTCTGAAGGGGGTTTATCTGATTAAGAGCAGTGACCAATTACTTTGAATTTAAAAAATATTGTACCTGGAATGTATATTAAAGAATTGGAGTTTTTTTTTATTTTTTTATTGATAATCAAAGTGTTGTATTGCTATGAAATTTATACAAATACACATAATTTACATAAAGCAAAACGGGGAAAAAAGTGGCACCAAGGTTGCCACAAGATGGCTGCCCACCTTGGCCAATCTAGTCCCCTGTTTTCATGCATGAAGAATTACAAAACAGTGCTTTTTCTCCTTGACTCTTACAAAGCCTAGTGCTTGTCTATCTTGAAGTAACGCTTCTTCAATTTCTTTCCATAGTTGCTCAGGTTGAAAGATAGATTCACCTCTCATCATGGTTATTGATTTGGGTAATAATGTTTTTTTTTATCAGGAGTATATGATTTTGAAAGATAGATTCACCTCTCATCATGGTTATTGATTTGGGTAAGAATGTTTTTTTGTCAAGAGTATATGATTTTGGTTTATATATTTCTTTGTCTATTTGTAATGTAATATGTCATGAATTACAAAGGTGTGTGATCTTGGTTTTCCCTGGTAATTTTTTTTCCTTGGGAAAAAAAATTGTCTCCTCTTCTTCTCTCTTTTTCTCCATATTTCATGATCCTTTTTAACAATGTTGCATAGAAAAGCAGGATGCCAATTCAATGATATGGAAACTTGATCGATCTGATCATCAAGTTTATTTAAAAAATAAATATAACCATGTAAAAAACTAGTTATCATATTTGTTTTTTATTAAAGATGTGCTACCCATGTGAGAGGAAATTAAGAGTGAAGCAGTGGTACAAATCGCTAATTCAATTCAACGATGAGTTGCATCAATTTTTATGGAATTCTTTTCCATCATTTTAATTGCTCGTCCAATAGCAAAAGTAAAAACATCACACCACCTGGTAATTCTGATGCAAGGAAAAGAATTCTTAGGATGTGTAAGAAAAATGAAGAAAAATGAAAGAACTTGAGTAAAAAAAAATGTTGAAAAATTAAAAAAAAATTATTTGATCAATTATCATGGCATTTGTACATGTAATGAAAATTTATTTTTCATTACTTTCCCTCTCATTCTCGCCATGGGAAAGGGAAAAAATATTCACATTTCCTAATAAGTTAAAATAAGGAAGGAAAAGTGATATAAAGTTTTTTTCAATTCCTTATTTAACACAACCACCAAAATTTTCAATGATCTAACTGAAAATTTTAATATTTTTTACTTTCTTTTATTTTTCATTACGCACAAACACGTTTTTAGTTTTCATGAATCAGATTTTATTAAAAAACATTGTCTGAATTGTTTATAAATAAACATAAATAAATGATTTCAATCTAATTCGGTTGGGTGTTCAAAAATAATGAGAAATATAGTCAAACAAGCTCTAAATATTCCTGTGAAAGAAAAGATTGTTTACTGTTAAATTGTCCGGTAGACTAGATTTTTTTTTCCCCCTGGATTCCATGGACCCCCTGAGATGATCATTGAATGAGTGAGTGGTCGAAATAAATCACCAAAAGAAAAGGACACCAATTACTGATCGTTTGTACTGGGTGCACGATTTCCGAGAACCTTGATAGACGTGTACGAAATTGACGACAATTTTAATCAATATCAAATGTCGTCCTATGATTCACATGAACAGACCAGCTTAGATAATAAAATTGATCATGCAGGCTCTGCGCCTTGACTGCATCATTTGATCTCACGTGGAATTGTTACAGATAGGGGTGTAAAGGTGCCAACTGTTCAAGCCCGACTAATTTAGTATCACTCGGCTCATATTTGGTTCGATTCGATATCAAGTTTAATTTCATGTTCAAGTTCTAGTAAAAAGTTCGATTAAAGCTCAACTCGACTCATTTGTTAAACGAGTCAAGTTGAAACTCGAACCAAGGCTCGGCTCGAATTCATTTAGTTAAAAAAATCTTGTTTAACATTAAATAAGTCATCTTTCATAAATCACAACACCTTATACTTGTAAAAATGACATAAGCTCAGGCTCTGCCTCATACTCGACTCGGGTGTTTTTATTCTTTCTTTTTATGTTAAGTAACGAGTTCGGACTCAACTCATTTATAAACCGAATTATAAAAAGTGTTCAAGCTCGACTCATTTATTAAATCGAATAAATTGAACAAGTTTTAACCGAACAGAGCCCGAATTGCTGAACTCATTTACCACCCTCAAATACAGTTTAGTTCAGGTTTCCATCAAATCACTACCATACCAAGCGTCATAAAGCCTGTAAAGAATCACACGATTTGAAAAACATACTCTGTATTTGGAACAATAAATATCTCTGCTTGAAACAAGACAATCAGACTGATGTTATGTTACATTATAGTTTTAAGGCATTGAACTATTTAGTTGGGTGAATCCATTCCACTATTCCAGCCCCTTTTTTACGATGTTAGTATAACAGCTAGCATCAGGATAAACTCACTATAGGGACTCACTTTGATGCACACAATGGCTTAAACAACGAATGCTAACAAATCCACCACCAAATACTACTTCACTAGAAGAGCACATAATAAACTGAAATCACAGTCAACGAAAGTTAAAATTATCATCACAAATAACAATTGAAACACATTGTAATTTGTTCTTGATATTGTTTTTTTCAAGAGATGAAAAAAAAAACATTGTTTTCTTATCATAGATCCACTCTCAAAAGTCTCCATAGAAGATAAGCTGATTTGTCAGACATAATCCATAACTGCATGACAATACAATTTTAAAGAAATAATTAAGGGTGGTTTTAGTTGTATAGATCGTCATCATCAGCCCCACCGGCAGATGTCGCGAATGGATCGGCCGCAGCTGTCCCACCAGTCTCAGAACGGTCAGCAAAACGAAACTCGCTTCCAAAGCCCCTGGACTGTTGCAAGGTCTGGGCGAAGGCCTGGTACTTGCGGATATCAGCGTCACTCACACTGCGTCGGGCATACTTCATCGACTCCTCGAAGTGAGCAGCTTTGATCTCCGCGATCTCTTCCGCATCATCTTCCTCCATCGCCTCCGGGTTCTCACTCTTCCTCCTCTCCCTCTCAATGTCCTGCAAACAATGTCCATTAGAACCAAATTCACCCAAATCATACCTACTTAGTCACCAATCTATATTTTTTACCTTCTCAATGTTCTCTCGGATCGCATACTTGCACGCACGTTGGCATATCTCAGTGATATCTGCACCACTAAAGCCATTGGTGTATTTCGCCAGTGCACTGAGGTCCACGTCTTTGGAAACAGGAGATTTCCTAAGACAGGCCTTGAAGATCTGGAAACGGGATGCCTCATCTGGGAGGGGGATGTAGATCAGCTGATCAAGACGGCCTGGCCTCAGCAGAGCAGGGTCGATGATATCAGGCCTGTTTGTGGCCCCAATGATAAACACCGTCTTCTTTGCAGACATTCCATCCATTTCAGTTAGGAGCTGATTAAGAACCCTGTCTGCTGCACCACCAGCATCTCCAACACTACTCCCCCTCTGCCACATTAATGAAGAAAAAATAAGGGAAATGGATAATTGTGAGTAAATCCCCTGCAAAGCTGAGAAATGCAATCTGAGGTTGTTGGACGAAAATATACCTGAGTAGCAATTGAGTCAAGCTCGTCAAAGAACAACACACACGGCGCAGATCCACGTGCCTTGTCAAAAATTTCTCTAACGTTGGCCTCACTTTCACCAAACCACATGGTCAATAGTTCTGGCCCTTTGACACTGATGAAATTAGCCTGACATTCATTAGCGATCGCCTTCGCCAGCAAAGTCTTTCCACAACCAGGAGGTCCATAAAAGAGAACTCCTTTGGATGGTGACATGCCAAATTTCTCGAATTTTTCGGGATGCTCCACAGGATATTGAACGGTCTACAATAGGTAGATAAATGCAAGGAACGTCAGAATAGCTGTAACTGCAAAAGGGAATTAGAATAGATCCACAATTCAGAAAAGAGAGTACCTCCTGGAGCTCCCTCTTGACATTTTCAAGTCCTCCAATATCATCCCAGCTGACATTGGGCACTTCAACAACCTGACCATGACAATCCAGGGGTCAGATTTAATTGAATAGTGAACATCCAAAATCAACAACATTAAAGAGGTATGGATGATGCTGCCAAAATGTTCCAGTTCACTTACAGTTTCACGCAGAGCCGATGGGTTGCTGGTTCCAAGAGCAGTCTTAAAGTGCTCATCACTGACTGCCATGGAATTAAGGATCTCTGCATCAATAGACTCATCCTCAAGGTCAATGACATCCATCTTTTCTCGGATGCACTGAAGGGCGGCCTCAGTGCAGAGAGCTGCAAGATCAGCACCAACATAACCGTGTGTGTCCTTTGCAATTCTTTCAAGATCTACCTGTTAACAGAACAAGGAACTTAAGTAAAAGTTGTGGATAAGTAGAAATAGTGGTATAGTTTCATGAAAATCAGTAACATAAACTACTCACGTCATCCGAGAGTTTCATGTTCTTGGTGTGAATGCGGAGGACCTCAAGGCGCCCAACCTCATCAGGCACCCCAATGTCGATCTCCCTGTCGAACCTCCCAAACCTTCTCAGAGCAGGGTCAATGCTGTTGGGTCGATTTGTGGCGCCTATGACAATGACATGGGCACGAGATTTTAGACCGTCCATAAGAGTCAAAAGTTGAGAAACAATTCTCCTCTCGACCTCCCCATGGGTTTTCTCTCGTTTCGGAGCAATGGAATCAATCTCATCAATAAATATGATGGATGGTGCATTTTTCTCTGCTTCTTCAAAAGCCTTCCTAAGATTGCTCTCACTCTCACCAGCAAGTTTAGACATAATCTCAGGGCCATTAATGCAAAAGAAGAAAGCACCAGTTTCATTAGCAACAGCCCTGGCTATCAAAGTCTTTCCAGAACCAGGAGGTCCATAGAGCAAAATTCCCTTTGGTGGCTTCACACCAATTGATTTAAACAGCTGTGGATGTCTGAGTGGCAGCTCCACCAGCTCTCGGATCTGGGCCATCTGCTTCCGGACCCCACCAACATCATCATACCCAACTTCATCAAGCCTATCTTCATCCTCCCTTTTCACTGGCTCTCCCTCACAGAATATCTCAGTATCAGGCGATACAACACAATATTCAGCAGGGTCAGTCTCAATAACCTTGAACTCAACGCTCCTCATACCACCTCTGACAAGGAAAAGATCGCCTTTCCTCACTGGGCGATAAGCCTCCAGGAAATAAGCTGCAACCAGAATATCACATTAGAAACACGCATTTGACATCCAAATACCATAACAGCCAACAACATTTAATAAGTATAAAACAATATTTATCATTCCCATAAAAATGCACAAGAATTTTCTTTTCTTTGGGATTCCATTCCAAATACTAGCATTTAGAAGAAAAAAAATAATCAACTTCAATGAGATATAAAATGGCTCTAAGTCTCCATGGATCAAAATGGCTGAACAATGCATCAAAGCTGTGAAGGCCTCAGTGTTGGTAAACATTTCACATTCAATCGTGGGTTGCGGCAGGGGGGACCTGTTACTCCCTCATACTATTCGTTAGGGTTGCCAATGCACTGAGCCGGATGTGTTTGGCAGCAGAGTGCAGTTGGTTTGGTAGGTTTGGCCAGCACCCCAAACAGCAAAAAAAATTGCAAGTCCAATATACTAGAGATACACCCATGTTGTGCGAGGCGCATGAGCAGGTTGTGAGGAGAGTCCAGTTCATCCTCAGATGGTTCGAACTCCTGCCTGGTCGATGTCTGTCATCAACATGAGGGAAGCGGAGACCCAGAAACTAGCAGGACAGGTGGGCTGCGAGCTTCAATCTCTGCCAACCAAACACCTTGGCTTCCTGTTAGTGCCAGGCAGGTTGAAAAGGAGGACTAGGACCTGATGATTGGCCGAATAAGCCAAAAACTCGCAGGTTGGGAAGGAGAGGTTCCGAGCCGGTCTGAAATTACCAAGGGGACGTGGGATCTTGAATGCACAAAAAACAACATAAAGGACATACATATGAGTGGTAAACGAGCCGAGCAGCTCGGGCTCGGGCTCGGGCTCGGCTCAGTTAAAGCTCGTTTGAGCTTGAACATTTTTTAAAGCTTGGTTTATAAACGAGCCGAGCCTGAGCCGAACCCAAGTTATGTCATGTTCACATGTATAAGATTTTGTGATTTGTGAAAAATGATTTCTCAAATGCTAAACAAATTTTTTTTTTAGCTAAACGAGCCCGAGCCAAGCCTTGATTCGAGCTTCAACTTGACTCGTTTAACAAAGATGTCAAGCCGAGCTTCAACCAAGCTTCTCATGAGCCAAATGAGCCGAGCTTAAACATGAAATTAAACTCGGTCCCGAGCCGGGCCGAGTCGGGCTGGATACTAAACAAGCGAAGCCTAAACAGATCAAAGCTCAGCTCGTTCAACTCGTTTATCACCCCCATGACTCCATGAGGACTCCCAAAAACAAAGCAAACACAAAAATATCATAAAAGTTAAAAAATATACAATATGTGTCAACTCTTGTGAAATTAAACACAAAAAAAGGACACCAGTACATCATGTGACTCCATGACTCCATGAGAACTCCCCAAAAAAACGTAAAGTCAACATCAAATTCATAATATACATAAAGACAACAAAAAATTCCCCATGTCTCCCTCCCTCGCCCAAAAGATAACCACACTGAATTATTAAAAAACTATGGCTGGACTTAGTGGACTATAAACCCGGAGACAAATATAAACTAGTACATATGAAAACAAAATCATACTTGTAGAGACGGAGAGAGTGAATAACAAAATGGCTCCAAGAGATTGTGAGACAGTATGAGCAAGGGGGAGGTGGCAATGCAGGAACCAGGGAGGAGACCAGAGCGGATCACCAGAATTCAGATCCATGAAGGTGCTATGACGGCTGTGGATGGTGATGGAAAGGTAAAACCTGAATTAAGTTGTACATTCTTTTTTTCTTGCGGGGCCGCTGCGTATGTAGCCCACATATCGTTCCGCTTGCCCATGTGTGAGCACAGGCCGATTTTCTAAACACTGAATTTTACCTCGGAGACAGTTGAAAACCTTCCTGCCTTTGCTTGTTTTCAAAAGAGTTGTGCTGCATTCTGGCATCGGTAACAGACTCAGATGCAAACTTTCAAAACCTCAAAAAATGTGGGAAGCTGGGAAAGGGCTCAAAAAGAAGAACACAAAGTAGCTAGCTAAAATCCCTCAAATCTTTTAT
This sequence comes from Acorus calamus, assembly GCA_030737845.1. Taxonomy (NCBI): domain Eukaryota; kingdom Viridiplantae; phylum Streptophyta; class Magnoliopsida; order Acorales; family Acoraceae; genus Acorus; species Acorus calamus. The sequence goes on along the minus strand of CM060878.1, from coordinate 3,772,685 downwards.
TCCAGTGGGTGCCTGAGGATTGGAAACCAAGAAGTTTAAGGGAGCAAAGTTCTACATTGAAAATATCTGGGAGATGACTCAGTGTTGCGTAAAAGGACTGGGGTCGATGCATAGCGCAGGCCAGATGTATAGACTCCAGGAGTGGTAGGATCAACATCAAGGTGTAACCTACCAAAGAAAAAACATCGAGTAGGCTGGCATGTTATGGCTCATACTCTACTGGGTGGAGTATGGTTACTTGGTAATATTTTACTATTTTGCTTGTTCTCTCCATCTCCTCACCCCTCATTCAGATTTTGTATTTCGATCTCAATTACAAATCTTGGTAGCAATTTCTACCTCTGTGAAGAAAATTTCTTTCAGATATAAAAAATTAAAAATAACAAATTGTTTATATCTAATATTAAATATCAAGAATAGAAGTACCATTTAACAAAGTGAACTCTTGATATCATGTAAATTAAAAGTCAAACAGCAGATGGGTTATAAGCATCAAAACACTCCGAATGAACATTTCTATGGATGCAATATGAAGTTTCTAATGCAGAGTATAATTATCTAATGGACTAGGTAATCATGACAATAGAGATATCATCTTAGTAAAAAAATCAACAATATATCTAGATGCCCTCCCTTTAAGCATCAAAAATCCAACTGCACATGCGCAGCAATGTATTTTTAAATTTTAAATGCTGAGTTTAAGTACCTAAAGACAAAAGCATTAGAAAAAAATTACATGACAGCAGAAATAATGTCTTAGTTGCCATGCATATCCCCCCTCTTAACCATCAAAATGGTCAAACCTACATACATGTGTGTGGATGTATCTTAAAACCTTTGAACGGGGGTATGTACCAAATCACTATTCTAAAAAATTCATGACAGCAGAGATATAATCTGAGCAGTCCTTAAAAGAGAGAATTTTCATTGAACTTAACATGTGGGAAGTAAACGTTGGAAAATATTAACCATCGTGTGACAGCAATCAACAGAATGACAATAACACGAAAATATAAACCAAACCAAATCATTGTCCCCCAAACGCAGAGATAATTATCATTATCATTCATTTAAATATGTTTCACTAACATAGAATAAGGCTAAACCCATCATTCTAGGAAGTCCCAGAAACTATAATCAGATATCAGATATATATTGAACACTTTAAATGATGGCTTGTACCCACCAACCAAAAGCCCCCCATTAAAATTCTTTAAACCCAGCTTAGCAAAAATACACAGATATTATAAAAAGAGGCATTAAGTTAACAGAAAACTATCATTAGCAAATAAGAAAGAAACATTGTTAACATTTCTCTCTCCACAATGAGATCAAAACAGTTCAAAAACAAGACTATCAGTATGATACAGAACTGGTTCATGTCATTGGTGAGAGAAAAATACAATCTAAAGTTTTAACTCAATCATATTCAGCACTCAAACACAATATTTAGCAATCACAGAAGATGGGGACAAGATAAACTATAAGAGACGAAGGAGAGAAAGAAAAAAAAAAGATTATATGAACCATATGTGACAACACAGTGAGCATGCATTTAAGAAAGAAATTATAATTATAAAGTGAGAAAAAAAAACATATCAACATTACTTTGTCAACCAGTTAGGAGATCTACACGAATATAATAACAAGCAAATAGATTCAATCTATACACGTCTACAGGAATCACATGACTTCAAAATATGCATAGCACAAGTATAAAAAACAATCAACATACCAGATACCCAAATAAATATAGAACTATAAGGATCAAAACAAAACGATATACAACCTAGATCAATCAGATGCCCAACAAGATATTTTGAAGTAAAATATGATGATGAGTTGGATAAATTAATCTCAAAATGAAAACAACAGTAACAAGCTCACGTTTCAGATATGTGTCAAAGAGGTTTCCTGTGAGGCCCTCGATAGTGTCATCAACAGGCAGGATGTGGACACGCTTCCCATATTTCACGTCCTGGCATTGATGGACGGACACAACATCCCCAAGCCGCACCCTGAGGTTGGACCTGACGACTTTGTTCATCCTAATCTTCGGCTCATCGCAAGTATCATCAGCAAGGGCAATGCAGATGGTATCTTTTCTCTTCTTGCCCTGGGAACATGTCAAAAAAAATAAGCACACAAATAAAGAGTAAAAGGTGAAACCCAACATCAGTCCAGATAAATTCAGGTATGCCTTAATTATCTGATAAAAAAAATTGACCATGGAAATTGGATTGGCTAGCAATCCGGGGTCTTATCATCCGGGGTGGCATAAGGTGCCCCCAAACAAAGGAGACATAAGAGAAATCTTTAAAATGTTTCATTATAACAAATAATTCAATGAACAAATCATGACAAACAGAGATATCTAATAAAAGTTCACTTCACTATACACATAAGAATCCAATTTGCCTTAAATGATAAGGGAAGAAAAAAAACCAACTATAAATGACCCTAATAAAATTCTGACCTTGACCAACAAGACTGGTTTATACAGAGCACACAATCATGACAAAACCTGAATCCACTTTTGCAATGAAAAGACCCAAAACCCTAATAAATTCTCACCTTAATGAGAAATACTGGTTTATGCGGGCACACAATCATGACAAAATCTAGCATATCTAAGCAACCTAAAAATAGACACCCTCACAAAAAAAAAAGTAAACCAACAAAAGTCCCAAAATTAAATCAACACGTCCATAATTAAAAGAAACCACCACAAATCAATGCAATAAAAACCCAATCCAATCAGAATAAACTCAACACATAAATTCTAAAACTAAACAAACCCTCAAATTCCACAGTTCATAGATACTCTTTAGACTGATGATGAGAACAATAACGTTAAACAACCCTATCTATCCATTAAAAAAATCCCAAGCTTCAAAACCTAATTTCCAAACCGTAACCCTAATTTTTGTTTTCAAATTTCAGCCAAAACAAAAATGAAGATTCGTCTTCACCTTGATTAGGATGGTGTCCCCCCTGAAGAGCTGGAGCTTCTCCATGGTCTCGGGGTGCATGGCTACGACGGAATTGTCATCGTTGATCGACTCATCAACGACCAGACGATTCGCGGCCTTCTTCCTCTCAAGTATCGCAGTCGAATAGTCCCTCTTTGTCCCCTTCCTATTAAGCAAAAAAGCAAATCAAAACAAGACAAACAACCAAAACCCTAGAAATCGGAGAGGGAATAAATCGAATCGAAAGACTTACGGATCAGATGATTCAGCCTTGTCCGCCATGAAAGAGAGATCGAGAGAGATCCGTGAATGAAAAATCAAAACAAGAGAGGAAGAGATTGAGAGAGAGAGAAAGAGAACAGATTTGGGATCTGAAGAGAATTGAGGAGAGAAGTATTTATAGATGGGGAGGCGATTTTCTTGGACCGTAAGAAAGAGGTTCGCTTGGACTGGATCGTAATTTTTCCACTATGGCACGTGTGCTTCGCTCGTGTTACAAATTCTTACTTTTTTTTTTTTTTCGGGGTGGAGGGTGAGAAACTAAAGAACTTTCTAGAGAACTTTGAATACACTCGATATTTATTAATTCATTATTATACATAAATTATTATCGTAAGATGTTATGTGATTTAAGTCAAAACTAATTAGGACAATAAAAATGATTGTTATTAACACATTTTAATAGTGCATATTCATAGAAACTGAAATATAAATTTTAAATAAATAATATTTTTATTTTTTATAAAAAATAAAAAAAATCACATGTTTCATTTAACAAAATCTTCTAGTAAGTTAGAGATACATATTAACCGACAAATATGTAATATCATTGTTTGTTATTTTGTTGATTAAAAAAGACAAAATAAAACTTTTTGGTTTAATATAATTTTATAAAAAAAATATCTTAAAATCAAACATGGAGACTGATTTCAATGAGGATGCAAATATAAGAGATTAGTTCTTAAAAAAAATATGATCTACATTGATGTATGACAGATTATGCAGATGGGACCACGTCCATCAAATAAATTATAAATTAATGGTCAGTAATTGCATGAAATAAATTTTAGGTGAAATATATCGAGGAGATCCTCTGAATTAGTTGTTATACGACTAACCATTCCTATTTTTTTAAATCCATTCATTTAGATCTTTAAATTAACGATTTTTTATTTTTAGTTTTTTTATATTTTGTGATATTTCAATCATAATAGATCAAAATTAATCACCATCCATTTCCATGATCATTTATAATCTTATATAATCAGAAAAATTAGTTTTTGAATTTTACTTTTTTTAGTCATTTTTCAATTATATGTTATTAGTATAAATAGCAAACTTGTAAGCTAGGGTTTTCAGTTTTTATCAATGATATTTTAAATTTTCTCCCTTTTGAGTTTTCTTCTTTGTGGATTCTAGGATTTTTTGTGAATTTATTGTACATAAAAATATATAATTTTTTTTGTGGTTTCTGTACCACTTGAGGTAAAATTAAATAAAAATAAATTTTATATTGAATTACTCAGATTTTATCTTTAATATTTTAAACTGCAAATTAGCATGCGTTTCTGTGGTTTTCATGCCAAAAACATACATGCTAGGATCACTAATTATAATTTAAAATATACCCAAACACCTGTATTTGCCAACAAATTAAGTCTCTCTGAGTCCATGTGACTGTTATAAGAACTATCTTATAAAATATTACATTGCAAATCCTGTAGACTAAATTTTTATAAATAGAATGTAAAATTTATTCAAAATTATATATACCAGAATAACATCGTGCAAGTTCCCCTTTATTAACTGAAAAGTATATATTAATTACATTTACAAATCAGCCATTTCCAATTCCAAGCAAAGTATGCGGGTGCATGGTGATAGGAGTGTTCGGGTTGAGGTTTTTAAATCATTTGTCTTGACAGTTTTTCAAACTCTTTAATTGACAAAAAATCATAATATTTTTTGTAACATCATAATTTATCCTGAAAATGTGTGGTACATGATTATACATTTCATTTCTGATTGAGACCTTGCTTGTGCTATAGCAAGTCGAGTTTTTATTTGGAGGAGTTCCTTTATAATTAAGGGGTAGTAGTTCTATGTACCTTCTGAGCATGTAGACCCCTTAATTAATATAATTGAGCTCATGCTCACCTTCTCACAAAAAGTTTTTTTTATTTAAATGAATATAAAAATTTAGACAAATAGTTGAGATTCATAAAATCAATTTAAATAGCACTCCTTTTTCAACTCCTTGCCCCAGTATTTTTCAACTCTCAATCTTGCATAAACTCATCGTTAAATTTATCAATTAATCCAAAAATATTTTATCGTCGACTGAGATATAAAAAAAAGGATATATATATATATATATATATATATATATATATATATATATATATATATATATATATATATATATATATAATCGATTAGGTGCGGCGAACAGCTGGTGCGGCAGCGATTACGGGCCGTTGATCATGGGTCCATCACATCGGACGGTCAGATGCGATTCACATCGACCGTCGGATGCGATGGACCCACGTCGCGGCCGCACCCGCCGTTCGTCGCACCTAATCGCGAGCATGTATATATATATATATATATATTGAAAGGTTTCAAATAGACTCCAAGTAGATATATATACAAACAATTGCTTACATTTTTTTCTTTAATTTGGATGCCCTATTCCCTACTGGAGTTGGTCATATAAAACAAAATGAACCCATGAAGAAACGAATATTGAAAAGCTCACTTGCCTGGATAGACAACGTACACAAGCAATGAATATTTTAGAATAATCTTGCGTGGATGTCTTTTTTCCTAACCCAATTTCAATCCATTCACATTTTAATTTTTTAAAAATAAGATGTCTCATCTAATATTAAAAATGAAATATACATTTCAATTAATTATTTGTAAGACCATACAGTAATGCATATTAGTTTGTTTGTTTAATAAAGTGGCTGTTATAATGAAAGCCATCCAAGTAAATGAATGAATTATTTTTACCAGATAAGTCAATTCCATGTAATGAAGTCCCTATGTTTGTTAATTTGCATATTAAGTATTATGAAAAGTAGGTCAACCTCTATTATATCTTGGATCCAACGTAGGAACAAATGTCTTTTTAATCTTCTGATCAATCACAAAACAAATAACAATAGACATAATCTTAATTTTTTTAAATAATACATAAACAAAAGACTGCGCTTAAAAACACGTTAGAAAAGTAAGATTTTGAATAAAGTATCCTAAATAAACTCAATTTTTAAAAAGTTCACTTATGTGCTTTTACATAAATATATTTTTTGTGCTAAAAGTTATAACTAATTTTTTAATTAAGTTTGTTTTTGAAAATAACGTTTGTGTTTTCATTTATTTTTTTAATTAAAAGCATGTCAACCACTACCTAAATGCGATGACAGTAGAGGATATGTATATATTGTTAATACTTTTGACTTTATTATTGACTTGAATCCTTTGGACGGCATGGGTATGTTCTATGGTCCAAGGTGTAGGGTTTTTCTTCAGTCTGTTGGACAACAGTTTCCTGTCCAGAGCTATATTTTTATAAAAGTCTGATACGTAGTTAAGACAACCAAGAAACCTTTGAAGTTGTTTCTTATCTTTTATGCTATCTGAAAATTTATCTGCAAAATCTATTACCCTTTCAACTTGAGAAATTCTACTCAAGCACTCAACTGTTGTCTAATGTAGATTTATAATTATCTTATATGTGAATTCCGGTTTTAGTTGTTGTACACGAAACGAAGTCAGCTTATTTTTAACTATTTCACACATCATGGTTACCTAACTTCACATATTATTAATTTTGCTGTAAAACTGACCCGAACATTGATTGTATCAAAACTTTGGAACCAATGTTGATTCTGATTATTAATATTTCATATTATTATTCAGAAGCAATGTGTAAGTTGAAAACAAAGTTCCTTCCAATGAGTGGCTTGAAATTTTAGATAATTCGAATTTATTAATATAATAACATGTATAAAAAATTTTGATCCCCACCAACCCCCAACGAATTTAAAGGTTGGCTGAGCCCAACTACCACCAGCACTAATAAGTAATAACACGTAACATCTGTACAAGTCAATACCATATAAATTCGTGTGGGCCTCTTATTTTCAACCAACGAACCCATCAACCACCACGGGCCTACCCTTATCCGTCTATTTATGGTGTGTACTTTGTGTGAGTAGAGAAATAACTTTTTTAATTTTTTTTTTTTTTTTTTTACAGAGGCATGAACTGGGCAACAATCACGACTACAATAATAACAACAAATAACAAATTACTTTTAGTAGTTGAAAAATGATTTATCCAACTCTTTATATAGTCTCAATTGCAGTTCACACCGATTTTTATTTTTTTTAATTTTAAGAAATGAAATATATGTTGTGATACAATAATATATTTTTTTAAATTTTAAAAAAAGTAAAAAAAATTATGTCATACACAATGATATCGCAAATTGCATTATTATAGTATATGAAGAGCTATAAAATGGAATAAGTGTATCAAGGCTCCTAAATAAATGTAGGCCAATAAGTAGGGTTGTAACTTGGGTTGGGTTGAACCCAAACTCAACGGATTGAACCAGATTTTTATACGGGTTGGGTTGGTCAAATCGGGTTGGGGTTGCCAATTTGGGTTGAGTCACAAATCGGATTGAGTTCGGGTTAACCTCACTCACAACCCAACCCAACCCGAACCCGTAAACTATTAGTTAAAAAAAATCATGGTCGTTCATGTTGTAGCTTCTAATTTAGGTCATTCAAATTTTAGGTAAACCTAATTAATCTTACGGGTTGGATCAGATTGATTTATTTAATTTGCACATCATGTTTAAAAATCGGATTGGATCGGGTTGATTTATTTAATTCGGGTTGAGTTCGGGTTAATCCAATCCGGGTTAGAAATCGGGTTAGGTCGGGTTAAGATTGAACAGTTTGAAATTCGGGTTGGGGTCAACCCAAACCCAACTCGTCTGAGTTGAAGCCCTACCAACAAGGGCCAAAGAAAACAATTGGCTATACCCACCCCAAAAGCCCATGATATCGCATCCCCAATAGAGATGGTTTTAACTTTCAATCTCGTGCCTATTTGCATGTACTTTCGACATCTCACACTCTCCCGAATGAATAAGTGTCGGGAGTCCACTATCCCGATCCGCAATCAGAGTAAGTGTGTCGGACGAGTTGAGACATTATAACTTAGAGAATAGAGATGATATAAATCCAAATAACTATTTGTATTCTTATACATGGATAATAAAAAATGATTGAAGTGAACTTGAAATCGACACAATCGACATAGTTGATAGTGAAGAACACTTCAATGCTCCCACAAGAATTTGATTAATCTAACTCGGTCCAACCACTGACACAGTGGTTGTGTATGGTGATGAGCCTTTTGTGATGTCTCATGACATAATACAAAGCATCAATCTCAGTTTATAGCACTTGAAATCTTATATATATTCACATGTGCCTTTTGTATGCTGTAAAGTACAAAATAAAAATTTCTTTTAATAAAGCAGTTCTTTAAAGTGGAAGACGGGACACTAGATAAACAAATGCCCCATTGAGTCCTTAGAATATGGTCTGCTTTGTATTAACCCACTATGGTTATATGTATCCCTTTTTTTATTATTGGTGGTTATATGTTATCCTTATCACTGCAGATATCATTGTTCTACTTTTCTACATCAAGACTGATGTCCAATGTTTGATTAAACTGACATTCCACCTTTTCTTTTTCTTTTTTGTATAGAGGCCCATATTGTACGGCTATTATGGTCTCAGCCCAAAAGATTGTTGTTACAAGTGAGTGAACACCCCCTACTCACATCTCACACACAGACAACAACATGGGCCGTGGCCCATCTGAGCCAAGCCTTTTTTTTTTTTCTTTTTTATATCACTGGGAGATTTGATCCCACACCTTTAGCTAAAATGTGGGGGTGTCCATCCACCGCTCCAAAGCAATATGATATTCCACATTTAGCTAAACGTGTTTGTGTCTTGCTAAGAGCATCTCTAATGAACATGTTAGTTAACTAAGATGTTAGAGTGCCATGTCAACACTTTATCACTCAACTAGATACTCATTTACTACATCTTTATTTAGTTGGTTGTTGTTACTCCAATGGACAAGTTAAATAACTAGTCAAAATAATAGTAGGCCCACCTCTCCACCCACTCAAACCTCTCCACCCACACAAAATAATATTTTTTTGAATATTTTAAATGGTAGGACCCACATTTGGATGGCTAAAGCACTAGCCAAATTTAACATTTTCCTTAACATATGACAGGTGGGGCCCACATTTAGCATGTCCTTAACACTTCCATTAAAGCACCATTTTTACATATTTTCTAAAAATCTGACACTAACTAATGAGTTAACATGTCCACTGGAGATGCTCTAACTGCTACTGCATCTTGTGTTGTAAAATGGAACCTGGTGAAAAAATTTATTTTGGTCATCAGACAACTACAACTCCTTCATGAATCTTAATCCTGCCCACTAGGGTTTTGGTTAGTTGGTTAGCATCATGTGTTTGCTCCCATTGACGTATGTTCGATTCCCGTCCTTGACTTATCAAGGTGTCCATAGAGAGACTTTCGAGTTGGTCGGTGCGGTCACCCGGATAATTAGTCCTTGCCTCGGAGAATTTGGGATATCTCCGATAGCATAAAAAAAAATCCTTGATTAAAGGCTTAGTAAGACTTTAGTTTCACTTCATTAGAGTTGCAGTGTTGATTAAAGTTTTCATTTTCCATCCACTGGATGGAAAATGACAGATTATGATTAGTTGCACTTTAATTGTCTCTTGATAATCAAACCATGGCCTATTCTTTGAACTTGAGCTTTTTCCTGTTGATGTGATAACTTACCTCTCTTTCCATTGTGGATATTCACAATTCACCCATGGGGTAATAAACCACCACTGTGGAACAAGTTTAGCTTGTTGATGAACTTGTGTTGAATCTGTTTATGTGCCTCTTGGTAAATGAGGGACTGTGTGATGCTTGTTACTTACATCTGGCTTGAACTATTATAGATGTGAGTATCACTATGGTTTTTTTTCCAATTAAATCTTGTTATTTTATCTTTGCAGAGGTTTTTTTTTTTTGTTTTGGACATGCTTACAAAATTTTCACACACCCTTTGACATGGATTAATTTTACCTTTCAGGGAGTTGCGTTCTGTTTTTTACTCTAGAGAATTGGAACAGAACACAAAACCTTGTTTACCTCCTCCAAAATAATTTATGCACTTGTCTCCATAATATACTACAGCTCAACAAATAATACTCTGGCGACGTTATGTCTTACATAATTATGCTTTAGTAGATGCAGAGAGAACAATGACACTGATAATTTGAACGTCTCTATCCAACTATCCATGTTTGTTTTCCAGATAATGATGATGCTATCTGCCGGGGTAACTCTGAATACACAAAATGAGCTACCCCGGCATTGCTTTCTACATATATTCCGTACAGGCAAGCAAAGATTCTATTAAATGTTTGAATACCAACAGCTACTGCTTAACTATCTCACCTTATATCGTTTTTCTACCTATACAAGAAACCAAGAATTTATTATTGCAGTAATGTCGCCCAATGAGTTTTTTGTCACAGGGACTCCTAGAAAATGAACTTGTCCAAATAAAATTTGTGTGAGAAGCATCTCTGGATAAGAGGCCCTACAAGGTACTCAAAACATATCCCCATCTGAAGGTGGTCTAACAAAATGTCTCTTTGTATACTATACAAGCTCAGTAAAAATACAATAATCGCAATGTGAACTTTTTACTCCTCTTCATTTCATTTCTCCAATTCCACCTGCTCCCAGTGCTCATTCAGTAAACTTTCATAATGTGGTACATCCATTGAAGTTGTTCTTCACAGATAATCACACTCTGGTTTTTTGTTGCCCCTGAAGTATCTGGTTTTTTTTATGGAAATCTAGTTGCATCACATTGTGCCCCACCACAGTGTTAGTCTATTGCATGGACAAAATACTTCCCTTTCATGTCTCCACTAGAAGACAGAAGACATTGTTATCACTTGGAAATCACTACATCTGACCAACAAAGAAAAACCATTCCATCCTTCCTGACACAGCACCTTAATCATCACATAAAACAATTGTAAGTGACCAGGACTCTCTAGTCCTCAAGCAAGAAAATAATTCACATGAAGCTGTCACACATCAAAATATCACATACCAAAACCTACATTTCCCGTAACATGATAAACAACCAATGCTTAAAGCAATAAAAAAATGATCAAGATTGCATTTGGTTGTGCGGTCAAATGAAAAGCATGGTTTTGTAAATTTTTCAAAAGCTAATTTATTTTTTTATCTAAACAATCAATCATACAATTTGAAAAATTAAATGTTGAAAATGTGTTATATCTGCGCTTAATAACAATCTCATTTCGTTAAATCCTCGATAAACCGATCGAGATTCACCTCCGATGACCCCCCCACCGCCACCGCATTCTCCAACGCCCTCCGCGTCTCCCGGATCTCCCTGACGAACCCCTCCCTCACCTTCCCCCCCATCATCACCTCCCCGATCTTCTTCGCCACCTTCTCCCTCCTCGGCCGACCCTCCACCCCCGTCCCGACCCTCCACTCCTCCACCACGAGCCTCCTATTCACGAACTGGTCCGTCAAAAGTGGCAAACACAACATAGGCACCCCACACCAAATGCTCTCCATCACAGAATTCCACCCACAGTGGGTCAAAAACCCACCCACCGCCCGGTGCTTCAGCACCTCCGCCTGCCGACACCACGGAACGACCAATCCCCGGTCACCGGCTGACTCCACGAACCCCGCCGGAAGTGGGTCCGGGTCGTCGGAGCTGACGATGTCGGGGCGGAGCACCCAGAGGAAGCTGACGCGGCTGTCGAGCAGACCCAATGCGATCTCGGTGAGGTCGTGCTTGCTGAGGTGGGCGTAGCTGCCGAAGGAGACGTAGAGAACCGAGTGGTCCGGTTTGGGGTCGAGAAAGTGAGTGCAGTCGGACTCGGACCAGAGGCTGGTGGGGACGGTGGAGATGGAGGCGGAGGGGAAGAGGGGGCCGACGGCGTAGAAGGGTTTGGTGGATTGGAGGGCGGAGATGGTGGAGGGTTCGAGTTCTTGGACTGTGTTGCAGAGGACGAAGTCGGCGCGTTTGGCTTCCGAGAAGGCTTTGTAGATGATTTGGTGGACGACGGTGGAGGTGTCGGTGTCCTGGAGGTATGAGGGGAGGTCGGTTAGCTGGAGGGATGGGACGCCCGGGATGTAGTCGATGGTGTCGTCTCGGTTGTCTGCGGAGGGGGTAATCGATGTGAAATTATCATCCATTTAAAGTTCATTCTCATTTAAAATATTTTAAAAAGTTCATATTGAAATAATAATATATATGATTATTTAATGAATTACAAACTTTTATAAAATTAAAATTTATACTCAAACGAATTAAATGCATATCTTAATCTAGTATATACTTGCCTAATCTAATATATATACTTAGAAAATTTCATATAGTCGATTAGAACTATAAGAACCCTAAAGAATATTGAATACCATGAACTACACGGAATACACAAAAATACCTACAAAGGATAATCAATCCATATGGGTAATAAAACAAAATTTGCTTTATAAAAAAAGTTTCTAACCAATTTTATTTTTAATCTTATTTCAAAAATTATATTTTCATTTCAAATGCACATGAATTGATGAAAAAAATCAAGATTGGTTCTAACATCTCCAAAAATAAAGAGCAAGCAAACTTAAAATGCAAATATATAAAATTATTAAAAATAAATACAACCATCTATTAGTTGGTAACATAAAGTGAAATTATGAGTCTGTTTGGCGTTCATTCTTGTTTTTCTTTGGTTAGAACACTCAATTCATGTTTGAAATAATAATATATACAATTGTTAATGAATTATCTATTTTTACAAAATTAAAATATATACTCAAACAAATTAAATGTATACATGTAAAACATATATAATCACAATATTAAAAACCTCTTTTCCTTACATAAACAAAACCCATTAATAAATACATGGTTTTCAATTCTCCTCCTCGAAAAACTCACAAGCCAAAGATAAAAAAAAGTTTGACATACCATTAGAACCAAAGTGACCGTTCCGCCTGAGCAAGTCGAGGTGATAATACAAGGTGAAAACCAGCGCGGGCTCCGTCCAGAACGAGACGTAAGCGATCCCGAGCCTCCTCGCGAGCGTCGCGGGCCACACGAAGAACGTGTCGGCGATGAGACAGTCCACCCCCTCGACCCCGCGCGCGAGCTCCTCGACGTGCGCGGACAGCACGTGCAAGAGCGCGTTCATGAACTGGTCGTGGTTGAGCGACCTGTCGAACCCGAGAGGGAGACCGTCGCTCACGACCTCGTACCGGATGTCGAGTCCGGACCTGCGCGCGCACGCGAACACGTCTTCTTCGTCGGTGGTGGTGGGGCTGTGGGCGCGGAGGGTCTGGTGGTGGACGGAGAGGGTGTTGACGAAGGTGATGGAGAGGCCGCGGGAGGCGAGTTTGAGGGCGAGGTGGACGGAGGGGATGACGTGGCCTTGGAGTGGGTAGGCGACGAGGATGGCGTGGGGTCTTCTTTGGGCGGTCGATGGAGCCATCATTGATTTTAGAGAGAGAGAGTGTGTGTGAGAGAGAGAAGGGATTTGTTTTGATATGCAGGGGGGGGTTGAGAATGGAAGGCTGCGATGTCTACGGTCGGCCTTAACGGAATTTGACCGGACCTTACCTTTGGGGGATGAATGACGGGTTTGCCCCTTCGTTGCATTGGGGGTTGGGGGAAGGGTGTTTTGGTCTTTTGGGGGTGTTGGGGTTGCGTGATGATTGGGGTCGTGATTAGGTGTTTGCATTGCGATAGGAATTGTTTGGACGGACAGAGAAATTTGAATTTTCAGATTAGATAACTGTGCCTTGATGGATAATGCATTTCAGTATGAATGTATTTTTTTTTTTTGGTATTCTAGTTATTCAAAGTAATAAAGACATTTTTGATAAATTATTGATAAAAAATAAGTTGATAAATTTACACGGAAATGTTTAGAAAAATCTAAAATATCAATATCACATTATTCATCTATATTTTAACATATCAATATCACATTATTCTTTTTTTTTCTTTATTTCATCTTATTCACAGTTATTATACCTATCCAAATAATTAATGTTTTATTTGTTTTTATTTTCTTAATAAAAATTGAAGTGAGATGTAAAAATAAAATTGAAAAAAGTTTGGTAGATTGTTCAATAGCTTTTATTTAAAAATGATAAATTGATATGCAAAGTCTTTTACATAATCAATTTTTCGAGAACTATAATACACTAATGCAATCTTATATATATCTTTCATGTTTTATTAAAAAAATTTCATTTAATTCAAGATTATATATGCTTCAATTTTGACAGTAAAGTGGATTTGATAACATTTTTAATTTTTAATTCAAGCCCGAGCACGAGTTTCAAGGCACCAACCAGAGTTAATCGGGCCAGACATCCCAAATCGTGCCGGCCCGGCACGTTCTCTGACTCGAAAATCCTCGCATAAAAGGGCAAGCAAGCCATCCACGACATCAAACACATCCTCATCCGTTCTTTTTAACTTCTTTTGCTTCGTCTGTAATTCCGATCGAGGAAGGATGGGCGAGGTTCTTCTCAACACGCATTACAGTCCAAGTTCGATCGGCGAAATCAAACACTCCACAGGTTCACTGAAGTTCGCGACAGGCCGACCTCGCATCGCTTGCAGGATTTTTGCTCCGACGAAGCTCTTTAGAGGTGAAAGGGATCTGCGAATCAGGTGTTTGTTGTTATGCGCGCTGTTTTTCATGTCTCTCACAATCCTTGTTTCTTTCAATCCCCAGGAAATGTAGTTCTTCGTCAAGCTCAATCCAGGACCGCTTGTTGTCATTCGCTTGGCATTACAGAGAATCGTCCGGCGGCTACTGAGGTGCTATTCTGTTCTTCTTGTCATGCATTGAGTGTGGTTATTGTTCAGGATTTGTTAGTTTTGGTTATCGCGCGCTGAGCAGATGAATAAGTTTATTAGAAGGAAAATGTAACGCAGTCCTTTTTACAGTCTCAAACCATATTTTTACTTTTTTTAAAATCATATGTAATTTTATAAAGTGGAAAGTATACATACCAATGAATTGAATGATATCATTCATAGAAAATGAGAAATTTTTTCATTGAGGTATATACCTCATTATGATGAGCGGATGATGCTAATGCGGTACTGCATTTTGGACTATATAAAGGACTTAATGTAATAACGCTTTATTAGAATTATATTCATGAAAATTGAATTTTAATTAGTAATGTGTAAACCCCTAATTTGTATCGAATTCACTTTGTTATTAAGTGAGAAAGGTTTCTACCAGTGGAGTTGAGGAGAGCATTGATAAAGGCTTTGTTGGAATATGCGACCAAAATGACAACTTGGGGAATAGGAGTTATCTGTTACCAAAGGAGTTACCAATTATGATAATTAGCAATACGTAGGTTGTCTGAAACTATGATAAAAATACAATACGTTTTTTGTTTTTTGAAATTTTAATTTTGCTTGTGTAATGCTTTTCTTTCTGCACCTTTGTTTCTTTTCATTACAATTCGTGTCGATGCAGCTTTGATTCACTTTATCATATGCTTTTATGCAGATACTTCAATTCGATTGTGGCAAATATTAGTTGTCTGATTGATTTTCTTACAATAACCTACTTTCTTAGTGCATGTGCCTCTTTTTTTTTTGCATAACAGGAACTATGTGCTTTTTTTCTTGCTGATCTTATGCATTACAAGTTTAATGGTCTATTTGTTATTGTTTTCCTCTTAGAATCATGAACTTTCATAGAATCAGCTGAAGAATTTCTGTGTGTATATATATATTTACTGTAAACCAGTCTGGGAATCTCTTTTTAGGAGAAAATTTTTGTTGGTCAAGAATCAAATGCATTTCATCATGTACAAACTCTCAGAAACTACCCTGTGGAGGAGCTCTTTGGAAAGATTTCCCTAGTACGGGTTGATTCGACAGCTCTCTTGGAGAATGCAACGGGGTTTCAACTATTAGCACAAAAGAGGACCATATCCACCATCAAATATTTATATGATGCTGGCGCCAAAGTACTCATTCTAAGCAGTTGGGTTCAATCCAGTGATCCTGTGGAGTTCTCAGCAAAATTTGCTGCAGGTCGGTAACATTCTAAATCTTTTAAATTGTCCGGCTTCTGATTTTTAAAACTTACATTTGACATTGAGGCACGTGATATTTTGATTGTCCCACAACAGAAATTAACACCATAGGGGATTACATTTATCAAATGACAAATATCAACAATCATGTATTTTCTTGATAGGTGTAATTTGTTTGTTTTAGTGATTCATGTGTGAAAATTCTATCAAATATACAAGCTCAAAATGGTAAATGAAGAAGTTATGATATATGTTTATAGGAAATATCTATCATATTCTTAATTAACTTTAGCTATTATATTAATATTCCAGATCATCTCTCATCTCTTCTCCGTCTAAAGGTGATGCCTGCAAATGGTGTTTCTGGTTCTGCATTGACTATGGAAGACCTAGAAAAAGCAGATGTTCTTCTACTAGAGAACCTCTCAAATTTTAAAGAAGAAGTCGCCAATTGTCCAACATTTTCAAGGAAATTATCATCAGGCATTGACATCTTTGTGAATGATGCTTTCTCCATATCTCATAAGACGCTTGCATCAAATGTCGGTGTAACACGCTTTTGCTTTGCCTCCATTGCTGGTTTCCATTTTGAGGAAGAATTATCTAAATTGCAGGAGACTACAGAAACTACCAAGCGACCTTTTATTGTCATTGTATGCTTATACTGATGTTACTCGTTACTTGATAGCTCAGCTGTTTTAATAGTTGATATACATCAATTAGCTCACATTCTGCCTAAAACATTGTTGATATACGTATGCCTTTTTATATGTTTTATCAGTTACATCACCTGGTTATGCTTTAAAGTGAAATATGACATGAATATGTTTTCATGTTGTGCATGTGCCTGAAAATATGGAACATGATGTCCCCCCATGCCTATTTCGTACTTAGGAAATGGATTCAATATTTAGAAACATCACCACATTATTAAATAATAAGATGAATGCAAATGGTTCAGGTTGTTTAACTGAAAGTTTATACTAAACATCATGTCATTTTCTTTAGAAGAGCATAAACTGCTTTACCGCCACATACCATGGTTAGCAAAGGCTTTTTTTTTATTCACTTATTTTTTTCAACTTCTCAAATCATGTTCTTGAAGCCTTCCATGTTTTTGAATACTGTTTCATCATGAATAATTTTCTTTGTTGCATAACTCATGATGTATGGCAACTTATCCATTTAACGATTTTGAATGTTCCTGTCCAGATTCTGTTGCAGCTTCTGTTAGCTTCATACATGACTTTTAATCACTATCTATCCGGAGTCATTTCTTCTAAAATTAATAAATAAATTTTAAAAAATTGAATTCCATAAAATGGTAACATCATCTCGGGCTTAAAAACTGCAATAAGCAGATATTCATGTTTTATTTTTCTTTTTAATAATGAGATGCTTTCTCCTGATGATGATTTCACACTGATGCAGATTGGTGGGGGAAATTTTATAAAGAAAGCAGCTGCTTTACGCCATTTAGCCTATATATGTGATGGACTTGTGTTTGTCGGTAAAATGGCTTTTCAAATAATGAATGCTTTAGGGTGGTATGTGTCTCTGAATTTCGTGGATCAGGGAACATTGGAAGAGGCTTTAAAGATAATTCATATAGCACATGATAGGAAAATACCAATTTTGTTTCCCAAAGATTTTCAATGTGTTGATGATCGTCATCCAGAGTTGTTGGACATATTTCCTGCTGATGGGATTTTAAGTGGTGAGTACAGATTGGTTATTCTTGAATTCCTTTTAAGTTACTTCTTTTAATATTTAATACTTTGCATTCATGTTTGTCCTTGACTATGGTTAGTTATTCTTTTTAGAATTCTGGAAAATCAGTGTCAACCAAATACTATGTTTCTATGTTTTTGTTCTCACAGCTTTTTTTGATACTTTATATTTCAATAAAGAATAATCATGCATGCATAATTTACTAAAATTCAGTTTTCATTAGGTTGGACACCTGTGGATCTTGGGCCAGGCTCAATTATGGAGATTTACTCTGTGCTTTCAGAATGCAAGGTAAACTCTACTGATGGAGACTTGGTCATTTTATGTTGTTATTAGGCCTGTCAATTATTTGGAAAATATTAGTGTTTGCTTGAATTCATATAAAAAAAACTTTGGATAATTATCGAATATCTGAATATCCAAATTGATTTTGAAGAAAATACATATATTAAAGTATCCACGTTGAAAAATATCTAAATATTACATATAGATTAAATTCACTTATTTTACATGATTCACAGTCCTCAAAGATTGGGATTTATAGTAACAACCTAAATGAGATTTTCTTTCTCTGTCACTCATTTCTCTAGAAGGTGACAAAACCTCGATTTTTTTCAACCCCCAATTTGTCTTTCGATTCCTTCAATCTTGAGGAGAGAAGAAGCCCTAGCCCCCCCCCCCCCCCCCCCCCCATATTTTAGGCTTATCAATTATTAAGTTTCAACAACCACAACAACAATGATAATAATAATAATGATAAAGAATTAGCTTCCTTGATAAAAAAAATTTCAGTACCAGCATTTCTTCTTCTTTTTTTAATCCTCATCCTTAACTTACATAGCAATATAGCATTCCTTTTTTTTGTCGGTTTTAATATCTTTGATAAAAAAAACTGAGAGTACTGACACAATTTTGTTCCACATGATTAGTTACTAACTTTTGATGTATTGCAGAAAATTCTTTGCATCGGTCCAATAAAATTTGGTGACTTCAATCAAGATACATGTGGAGTGCATGAGTTAACTTCGATGCTTGAAAGTATGTGTGAAGCAGGCTGTGATGTCACAGTTATTTGTAATACTGCATACGAGTCCATCGAAAAGGCCAGAGATTCTATTTCATGTTGCACAATATTATCAAGTTCTGCAGTTGTATGGGAATTTTTAAATAGAAGGGCACTTCCAGGAGTTGCTGCTTTGGATAGAGTATGATTGTAAACTTGATTAAGTTAATAATTCTTAGATATCTAATTTTATCTGAGGTTGTTTCTTTATTGATCCTGTCCTTGAATGAGTTGGCAGAAGTTTTGTGTCACGCGTTCAAAATCACTAGCATTTAAATGGACACAGCACAAATACTTCATCTCCAATGAACATAATCAAGTCTGTAAGCTTTCCTTTGTATCTGGGAATTGTTCCTAAGCATAGATGTTTCTGTCTAATATTTCGTATAATAGATAAAATATTATGTTCACCCAAAACAAGTGGTACATATTGTCATCTCTGTAGTTTGAGAAATATGTTGACTAATTATAAATGCACTGGAACTCTGTAGAGTTTCTATTGAATTTGATGAATGTCATAGAAGATTCTGGCACTAATGTGTTTTTGTCTCCCTTTGTAGGCATATCCATTTGCTCTTGATTGGGATGATATTTTTGATGATCCGACTCAGCCATTGACAGTTGATATTGGAAGTGGTAAATTGTCTTTTTGATGCTGCTTGTAACATGAATTGGCTGTTATACCAGAGATGACCTCCCTTAAGTTTCTCCCATTTGTCCTATTTTTCAAGTTGGTAAAATAATGCATGCTATAGTTGATGAATTTTTAAAAAGAATTCAAGACTTGTGAATGTGACATTGATTAACGTCATAGTGCAATTTATTTTGTTTTGTGCTCTAAATTCCATTCAATCCATGATGAACATCTTGTCTTACAAATCGTTATGTTAAATACTTAGGAAATGGTTTGTTTCTGTTGAAAATGGCTGAACGATGGAAAACTTCAAATTTTCTTGGGCTGGAGATTAACAAAAAGGTATAGATATTTATTCTCTCTTTACTTCTTTGAGGGACCTTAGTAGATAAACTATTCCACTCTGTGCAGCTCGTGCAGCGTTGCCTAGACAGCATGATACAATCTGGCTTAAAAAACAGGTTACAGTTCTTTCTTCGCAAAATATTGCTTCTTTGTATCTTGTGAAATTGCTATAATGTACATATTAGGAGGTGTTCTTGTAATCATTTCTTGCTCTTTTTTCTGGGTAGCAATAGACTATGCTTGGCATATTGCATTCCTTTTTTTAACTTCAGCGCCTGGCTAGTGACCTAGTACCATACATTGTATGATGTGTGCAAGTCATGCAATACTTTGGAGTTATCCCATCTGTGAACATCATATCATCAAAATCACTTTGCATATGTGGTTCATGTGCCCATGGCGCACGTACTGATATACTGTGCTAATTAATATGACATCACACTTCTTTTCCTTATGCAATATAATTGTTGTCCTTAAATCAATGGTTCTGGTGATGATGTTATATTGTTATCTGGTGTGTTTAAATTTTTTTATGCATATTGCCTTAAAATATTTGACCCCTGATTTTTATATGAATGATTTTGATGATGTACATTGTTCTTAAGTGGATCTTCATCTTCATGAAAAATGGGCAATTCTCATGTTGACCAAGGGTAAACAGAATGCCAGAATGGAGATTTTACCTCTTTCATGTGTGCATGATCTCTCTGGTCAATTTGTTCTATATTAATTCTTATAAGCTCTCATAAGACAATCTGTGTTTAAATCTTTTTCTTTCAGCTACTTCATATCAACAAATGCAACTTCTACATTTCGATCGATAATATCCAGTTATCCAGGGGAGTTGGTTCTTGTTTCTATACAGGTACTCATCGATCACATTTTCTAAAGCTACCTTGATATTAAACAAGATATATCGTGTTGTGCCGGATGAGTGCATGGTTTTCTATTGCTGAAATGACTATTATTCTTGAACCAATTCAAAGCCGATTGACCCATTTTCTCCTTTTAGTGCCCCAATCCCGACTTTAACAGACCAGAGCACAGATGGAGAATGTTGCAGAGGACACTTATTGAAGCAATTGCAGACCTGCTTGCAACTGATGGAAAGGTTTCCCCCTTCTCTTCATCAACTTTTGTTTTATACTGTGTTGTGTTGAGTTCATCGAAAGATACAATAGCATTTATTGGACTTGCAGATTTTTCTACAGTCCGACATAGAAGCCGTTGCTGCAAGAATGAAGGAACAGTTTATCAAGTATGGCAAGGGTAAGCTTGCCATTATCGATGACGGGGTTTCAAGTGCAGGTTGGATGGAGGAGAACCCGTTCGGTATTCGTTCTGATTGGGAGCAACATGTTGTCGATCGCGGAGCACCAATGTTCAGATTAATGCTCAAAAAGTTGGATTCCA
Organism: Acorus calamus; assembly: GCA_030737845.1. Classification (NCBI taxonomy): domain Eukaryota; kingdom Viridiplantae; phylum Streptophyta; class Magnoliopsida; order Acorales; family Acoraceae; genus Acorus; species Acorus calamus. The sequence continues at coordinate 3,751,247 of CM060878.1, read as the reverse complement.
ATGTGAGCAATCAAAATTCCTAAGTATTTGGTTTTTCATTTTGTTTTTACTTTGGTCTGACCACAGTTGTCATGACGCGTTTAGATCTTTCATACCTTCTGAACAAGCTCACAAACACAAAGAATATGTAACTAGAAAGGGCACTCTTACACCTAGATCCGTTTCCAGCCCCACTTCCAGCCTTATATGCGTCGATAGAAAATTAACGATGCATATGCTCACATTAATAATGCATATGTTATGAAAGAATTTTTTAAATTTTCTATAAATGCATCCATGCAATTCATTGGAGTATATACTTCATTTTTTATAAAGCATGCATCTCATTTGATGAGGTATACTATTTTAAAAAATTCAAAACACATCTAAACTTGAATTGAGGCTGTTAATGGGCCGGATGTAACATTATCCAACTATAAAATAACATATTACCATGGAACAGGTGGGATATCTTGTCATCAGTCATCACCCCTATGTATCTTTGAACTTTTGGAATACTTTGATTTTTGTTTTTCGGGGTATGAAGTGCATAGCGGAAGACCAGAGTATAACAAAGCTAAAATCTTAGCCCCCTGTTTGAGGTGGAGCAATAGTGGATAAGGTGGAATATGAGGAAAAACTATTTGGATAGCAGGAATAACCAAGTATTGATGGAATATAGTATGGTATTCCATTCTCCCGGAAATTGGATTATTTCACCCAATAATGCTACCCTTATAAGTGGGTCATGCTTTTTTTTAAAAGATATGATGCTCTTGGGATTTGATCTCTTAACCTCTTTTATAAAGGTGAGAGGTACTTAATCAAAGCTCAGTTCGGTCACATTGTTAAATCACATTTCCCAAATGTTAATTTTTTTTTATAAATTATGATTTATATTTTATTCACATCTTATTCATAGTCAATTCTATAACAAAAACTTCATTATTATGTTTTTTTAACGAGAATAACTAAATATACAACTAAACAAAAAGTGACTAATTTTACTAGTATAATTATTTATCTTTAATAACTTAATTTTTTAATCCAAATGGGGGCTAAAAGTTCAATTTACGCTAAAGTCAAATATGCAAGTGGTCCTTCAAAATTCATTTTGCAAATAGTTAAACATTAGAGCACTTGTACACTCAATCCATTTTCATTTTGCAGTTCAATCTGTAGTCTCATTCACTATAATAACACAGTATATATTGTACTATCATAGTGTATGTATGAGGTTTTATCATACTATATGGTGTAAAAACATTTTGGTACCATGCTTGAACTTCCGTGAACTTTCTATAAACTTGTTGGAACTTAGTGAAACTTTTTTTCAAAATTAATTTTTCAAAGCGAAAAAAATACATTGTGTGTATATCAATACATATTTCATTTCATTAATAAAAAAAATATCAATAGGAGTGTGAAAAAAAAAAAACTAATGTAGACCTTAAATGAAATTGCACAGGAGACTACACATATCATTTTCCTAAACATTAAGCAATGAGGTTTTTATTATGCACCATGCTTCTTATCAAGCAATATTAAGATTAAAATTTGTGAATTCCCTTGAGCTTAGTCTGGAAGATCTTTCAAACAATTCCCAAATATTCATGTCATTTGCACAGATGTGGTTGTGGAGGCTACTTCATCGACCTAGAATATGTCATCTGGATACAGGCGGCCACCGCCGCCGCCACCGCCTCCACCACCAAAAGCAGATTAATGTAGCCTGGAGGGCTAGTGTTGAATCTCCGCTATTACACCAAGATCTATTTTCAGTCCCAATTCCAATCGATAGATTTTGAAATTTATCGACGCATATGCTCAAGTTAACAAGGTATATGTTTCAAAAGAATTTTTTTACATTTATATAAATGCATCCATTCAATTCATTAGAATATATATTTCATTTTTTTTTATAAAAACATATATCTCATTAGATGAGTTATATTATTTTTAAAAAATTCAAAACATATAGACTGAAATTGAGGATGAAAATAGAGTTGGATGTAACATTATCTTAAAACTAAATCTATGTAACAAACAAGATTCATTCGAGAACATTTATTCCCACCCCCATTTATCTGTCCCCACCACCCATGATTTTTTATATATATTTATTTGGAGGTGGAGACACCGGGGTAAGCCTGTCAATTATCCGAAAAAAATCCGCATCCGATCCAAATCTGTATCCGAAAATACAGAAAAACGATATCCGAAAAATCCGTATCCTATCCGAAAAAATATCCGTACGAAAATTTTCGGACGGAAGATATACCCCTATCCGATCGAAAAATATCCGTTCGATGGCATTAAAAAAATATTAATATTAGTATTTAATATCTACATTGGATTTTGATCAAGTGGCTCACATTCCTAATAGTTGTAAAATTAGGACTTGTGTTTGTGAATTTTTAATTTTAAGTCAATTTTTGAACTTTAAATGAAAATTTGTTATGTTTAATTATTTATTTATTCTTTCTAAAGTTGTAAAGTTAGGACTTGTGTTTGTAAATTTTTAATTTTGTCAATTTTTAAACTTTAAATAAAAATTTGTTATATTTAATTATTTATTTATTTATTTCGGATATTTCGGATAATTACCACCGGATACATACGGATGCTTTTTAAATATTCGTCGGATACGGATACGGATACGGATTAAAAAAAAAATTCGGATGGAGATATGACCATATGCTCCGATCCGGTCCGTTGACAGGCTTACACCGGGGGGGACTGGGGAGTACAAGGATCACAAAATTGAATCATTTAGCGCCGTTTGAATGCAGTGTAATCCCTAGAGATTCTTCTGAAATAAGGTAGAATATGTTAAATAAGGTGTTTTGATATAATCCCGAAAGATTCTGGAATAAGATGGAATATGTTAAATAAGGTCTTTGGATGCTCATAATACTCAGCGATAATGTATGTCCAAATAAACTAGTCTAAAATGGTATATGAATTCCAATCAACCATGTAATTAAAGTTATTCCATGTTATTACATTCAAAGAATATATGTCAAATCAACTCTCATCACCTCTTATAAATCACATGTCAAATCAACTATCATCATTTTTTCATATTTTATAAATATTTATCCACACTTTATTCACATTTTATCCAAATAACAAATTTTTCTTATTACGTTTCCCAATTAAAATAATTCAAAACGCAACTAAATACAAAATCACATTATCTTTATTTATACTCACTTATGCTAGAATAATTCGTATACCCAAGAATAAATCATATTCTGTTTTCAAACGAGGGCTTAGTGCATGTTTGAATAGAATATTAAGACCGGTATAACATGGAATAACTCGGTATAAGCCTATTTTAAGCGTTTGGTTTGACAAAATAACCCAGTTTCCAGAATAGCTTGAAATAGATAGATGTTTGGATTCCACCTCCCCCATGGAATTAACCTATTCCAACAACAATCATAAGTGAATCCCTTTTTTTTTTTTTTTCATTTCAAATTATCTGTCATTACCTTTTATAAATCTGTCATTACCTTTTATAAATCAATGGAGCTCACATGTCAAATCAATTTTTTACACCTTATTCACATTTTATTCTTCATCAACCAAACACTAACATTTATTATTACGTTTCCTAACGAGAATAACTGAAAACACAATCAAATAGAAAATCACTTATTCCATTGATAAAGTCAATAGTTCCTGGAATATGTATAAACCCTATGATAGTTTATACCTCTATCCAAGCAGACTCTTATTAGAGATAAGATTTGCGTCTCAAGAAAACACAAGGGTAATTCACCGGGCCCTCCGAATCTCTAGTACATGCATTTCCCATGAAGCGATATGTGTAGCACAACATGATGCGACTAATCCGACTATAAAACTAACAATAATATATTCTATAACAAGCAAAGAATATACACTATAAACAAACTCGTTGTTATGTGACAGAGCACACTATTAAGATATTTCTCATACACACATGATGGTCACCTGTGTCAATTATGTTTTCAGTGATTTACATCAGGAGGAAGGCGTCCGGGGAAGCCTCTTTGCAATCTCCTGCAAAGTAACAAAAAGTAGATGTTAGCCATATTTGCTAACATTATTTTTTGACCTAGGACATCTTCAATAAGCAGATTCAATCAATAATATTAACACTTGATGAACCTTTAAAATAGAGAATATATACAGAACTGATAAACACTGCATGTTCATAGATTTCAGGCCAAAGCTTATGATTGAGAGTTTGAAGGGTTTATGGTGAATGTGAGTGGATTGTACAAATTTATGGAGGATTATCAAAACCCATACTTAGAAGACGTAAACTAACCTATTAAATGAAAACACATATGAAATGTAACAAAATAAAACAATCGAAAGAAAAATATAAATTAACCCAGGGCCTATGAGCAGTCAATTTACAGTGCAACATTAACTCACCTCAAACAATTGGTTGATATTATCTGCAGTTTTTGCTGATGTCTCAATGAAGAACATATCATTCTTCTCCGCATATTCTACAGCATCCTTTAGGATGCGAAATATAAATGGCATCAGAAACTTCATGACTATTTCAATTCAACAAAAATACAGCATAAAGAAATTATATGTAGTAATCCATGCATTTCTGCAGAAAGATGAACAGTTTGCATACCTGAACAGCTACACTGCGATTTTCATGAAGATCGGCTTTATTACCAACCAAAGCCATAACAATATCAGGGCTTCCATGTTTCTGTAGCTCCTGCAAGATGTGAAACATCATCTGTAATTTAACAGGTACTTCTAAAAATGGAACCTCACAGAGGATAACAACTGCAAACATGAGACAAGAATTTAACAGGAGCATGCTATTAACATTCACTTAGTCAATGATAAAATTTCACATTAACTTATTCCCGAAAATAGTGTAGAGACAAGTGGCAAATTTAAAGAACATAACAGAAATTTTGAAAAGGGTGTTCCTGAGAACTTCACTTTTCCCCCACCCACAACCTCACCTCTATTCTGATAACCCTTAAAGATCATTGTTCAAAAAATTATCAAAATAAAAAGTAAGATCTTAGAATGCCTCCAAAATAAATAAATAAAGATCTAGAAATATCAAGATTAGAACTCAAATAGCCAACAGTAAAAGGTTATCTTTAAAGCTCCTCTATGAAGATGTTAGCTACACCAGTAAGATCTTGCAAGCATGGGGAAGGATAGACATGATTACTCTTTAGAGAGAGATTTTTGGGCTCAGTAGTGCAATTTTACATGAAAAGCCCCGATATGCGCAAAGAAATCAAGGACTGAGCAATTCTTTGAATGTTGTTCTCAATTGCTACTCGTCAAAGGAGCCTGTAGCAACTGAATAAAAACCCTTTGAAGAAGATTTTGCCCGTACCACAAGCAGAAACCCTTCGAAAGAGATTTTGCCCAGAACTTTCCTGCCAGATAAATTTCCAGCAGGAAAACGAACTCCTGGATGGTGAGAAGAAGCAGGTGATCCTAAAGTTCTACATCTCCCTTTCAATATGAAACTGAATGAGGAATCAACTCCAGAGATACCACATTCAAAACTCCAATCCAAATGCTTTTGATAACTTCCATATGCTTCATTTATGACAAAAGTCATAAGACTCATAACTCCAGATAATTATTCACTCATGAGGACCCCCAAAGAAATTGATGCAAGATAATTCAATTTGACACGACCCCTACACGCAAATATGCAACATGCAAATTGCAAGACCGTTAAGATCCATTAACCCACATGTTATACATTACTCAGTAAGACATGCATGTAATGCAAATTACAATAATGGAAATTTTCCATATGATTATATGACACAAGCTTGGCATGGAATGAACATCTCCAAACACAGACAGCTTGGCAAAAACCCTTGACTGCTTTAAACTCTACAACCAAGAAGTTTACAGGCATAGACTAGTTCATTCTAATGTTTGGATTTACACCTCGAATATCCAAATAATTCAACAGCAATTCAGCAATTTACCTATCTGCATGCTCATAATTAAAAAAAGAAATACTTAGAGCATTTACTTGTTCTCTCTACACGCTCTTGAAATCTTCTTCATGAAAAAGTCGACATATATATTTCTAACTGGTACTTGATATTTTTTGTACATTTCATGATGGTAATTTGTCACAAAGCTGCCCGTGTCATCTATCATGCAACAATATTGTTTGTCCCTTCAGAAACAAAGCAGTTGATACTTGCAATGGTGGAAAAAATAGTAGAGATACAAGAAACAGAAGATAGATCATGAACAATGCAATATAAAGAGAGGAATGCAAGCTGACCATACTGGTGTACATGTCCTTCTCTGTATGTATACATGTTTTGATTGTATGTAAATAGGCAGGCAGGTGGTGGATTTGGGTGTACCTTAACCCAAAACTGTGCTTTGCTGAATGACTCAGGGCTTGTGATGTCATACACAACCACAGCAACAGCTGCCCCACGATAGTAAAGAGGTGCCAACGCAGCATATCTGATAATAAGCAAAACCGAAATAAATCATTCTTGAAATCGGCCAAAAAAAAGGGGAAAAAGAAAAAGGAAAGAAAGACCAGAATACACAAAAGCAGTACAAAAACAGTTCCGGAATGTATTTAAAGAGGCAAATCTTGGAAGCAAAATATGTCTGAACAATCATTCCACCCTCAGGTGCATATAGTTCCAAATTCCAATAATACAGAAACTGATATCATAATTGACTGAAACTTGTAAAGATCAACTTTTGAATAATTGAGCAAGATGAGAAGTGGAAAATTAAAAACAATGCAGTGGGGTATGAACTGTCAATGTCATACCTCTCCTGGCCAGCAGTATCCCATATTTCAAACTTCACTGTAGTGGAGTCTTGCAGAGCTATTGTTTGAGACAAGAATGAGGCACCAACAGTCACCTAAAAGCCGGTACAGATAAATAAACATTAGTAGCAGAAACTATGTAAGTATAATCAAGTTGCAGAAACTTAACTGGAAAATAATGATAAATAAAATGTAAAGTCAAGGTCATCGCAAAATTCTATCCACATTTAACCAGCAAGTGAGATAAATGAAAATTTTACCTTCGAAGTTGGATCAAACTGACCACGAACAAACCGAAGAACAATGCAACTTTTACCAACACCAGAATCTCCTAACAATACCAACTGCACCCAGGAAGCATATGTAAGGTTGGACATATGAAAGTAGAAAATTAGAGAAAACTAGTGCACAAACAAACTACAAACTAAAAGTAAAGACAAAAGCAATCCTAATAATTAAAATATATGAAATACTGTATGATTTGGTAAGTGGAATTCACTCTGATAAATATTTATGAAGGGCACAACTTGAAGAACAAGAAATAAAAAAAACTTCAAATAAAATATGAAGAAAATGGAACAGAGGGTGATGTGTAGTGTTTTAATGCTATATGCATGATAGCCGATAACATGAGGTAGTTATATCCACTGCTGGACACCCTTTTCTCTCTGCACCAACCCTCCTGTTCTTTGAAATTTGTAATTCTTGTCATTTTCCTTTCTCAACTACAATTAATACATACTACCATGAATGTGGGTTATCATCCATTTACGTCAACCAACTACTCAATGGCAGAAATATAAAACAACAAATTCAAACCACTCTTCTCTAGTAATCTGTTCTTAGATCGGTATTAGTTTTTGTAAACCAGTATGCATCTTTTGTATAGCATTCTTATCATTTATCAACTAACATGTCTGATAATTTATTTTTTTCTTTTAACAATTAATTAAATGTGAACATAATATAGAAATGCAAAATGATGAATATTTTAGTACTTGATAGGCTTTGCTGGATATGCTTGAATATGTAATTTTTTGCACGATGAGGCCCAACATTTGATGAAATATATTGGAGGAGGGACCAGATGCAGATCCTAAAAACATAACATCAATGGTTCATCCTTTTAATCAGTGTACGGTGCTTAAAATTTTTTAATGAGAAAAACAACATAGAAACATCTATAGTACCCAGATTAAGTCTCACATTTATTTTCAGTAATAAAAGCGCATCTTTTGCGCATTGAAATGAATTTCACGAGTTCGATTCTGATAAAACCACAATATAGGGAGTTGAAAATTAAGATGAAGGTTCTATTTCTCCACTATCATCTGGTAAAGGACTAATTGAAAAGGCATTCCTTTTTGCGCAGGGGATAAAAGAATGAATGACTAGCCAAGGGTCAATGCAAATACTTAATTCGATTGTGGGGGTTGGCCTGAAGCTGGATTGTCGTTGGCACAGCTCTGAAGACCCACCCCTCCCTTCATCAGTGTTCATCATATATCATTCTTTTTAATGCCAAGAAAAACTAAACACATCACTTTCAGCTTCCCCACCTTCAACACATTCATTATCCAGCAGCAGAATTTTAGCAATAGCTTAATATTGAGGTGTTATGTCATGAAAGAGAAAATATATGGTATGTGATCAATGATGGCACTATGGCAGTGTAACAGGTAGAAGCATTATTTAACTAAGCTACAAGTGCTACAAGTGCTAAAGCAAAATCTCAGAGAAAATACATATTTCTGATATCCATCATACCTTCACTCGCAGATTTTTGGGGTCAGAACTGGCCGAGTTCTCACTATTCAGACTTCCCAATCTTCCAATATTCCTATCTAAAATATTTAAAAAAAATCACATGTTAATAACTTTGTTGCTACACTCTACAGGTAGTGTTAAAAACATCCGCTTTCACACAAATCACAATGCAGAATTTTTTTTTATAATGTTGCTTGATCCGTGGTTACAATAATCTGTTAAGTGTTTTATGCAATCCAGTGATTTGATTTGTTTTACCAGCTATAAAATTTTCATGAAGATAAAGAACATTGTACTCTATAATTCACAATGATATAAAAATATTTACACTTAAAAAAAATAATCACTTAAGAGAGAGAAAGAGAGCAAGAGAGAGAGAGTGAGATGACCGGCTGCCATCCCAGCCCCCCTCTCTCTTTCTCTCTTTCTTTCTCCCCGTCTCTCTCTTTCTCTTCCCCTTTTTTCTTAAAGAGAGAAACCCCATCCCCTTTTTGTCTTTTTTGAGGTGGGGTTTCATCTTTTAGGGGTGGGTTTAGTTGCCCTCAAATTCCCCAACACACCGCTTTGATCTAGTTCAATCCTTCAAAAAATTAGAACCTTTGGAATTATCCATATCACATAAACTTTTTCCAATTTCAGCTCAAATTGATTACGCTACAACCGTTGTTCTCAAAGTTTCACCAAGTTATCATTCAAATGTGTTAACCAGAAGAATTCAGTTCCATCTGCTAATCTATGCATATAAGAACTTCTCCAATGGATTAGGTTCCTCTAATCGAAAGCAGTACATACTCTTTCCAGAATTGAAAGTTTTTTTCCCTTCCCACTTAGCAAGCCTTCTTAAAAGCATACATAAATCAAGAAAATCAGACGCAATCAGTTTCAACAGATCTATCAACATACGTAAAATGGAATTCCAAAGAGATCAACTCATTTTTTCTTCGATTGACCGAGGAAAAAAATCGATCCGACCCATTAGAGATGATCAACAGTTCAAATCCTAGATGCGAAAGCGAGAGAGAGAGGGGGGGGGGGACCTGGAAGAGAAGATGAGCAACCCATGAGAGAGGAGGAGAGTCGATTGACCGAACGAATTCGTGGAGAGAATCTGAAGAGTTCGTATTTCCTTTTGTGGAGATCGATCGAATTCGATGTGTCCGAGAGGACGAGAAAGTCGTTCTCTTGTTTATGTGGACTTTGGTTTCTTGTTACGCGGATTTTTTAGTTTTCGTCAAACGGTTTCATTTAGGGGACTCGGATCCGGTCAGTGCTCGATTACGGTCAGTTCGGTCAGTACCGAACTGCACTACGTGCAAATCGAACTGCACTACTTATAAATCGAACTGCACAATCAATTATTGAGTATATTTTTTTACTCTCTTATTGGATTCAATCAACTATTGGAGAAAATATGAATTCCTAAGTATCATCAGTATCTAATAAGAGAGTAAAAAATATACCCAACAATTTGTTGTGCAGTTCGATTTGAACGTTGTGCAGTTCGATTTGAACATGGTGCAGTTCGGTACTGACCGAACTGACCGTAGTCGGCACTGACCGGATCCGGACTCTCATTTAGGATGGCAGATTGAGGTCGTGTTCGGTCTGGGTTCAGATTGAGTTCTATACATGATGGGTTGGGCTTTTAACCTGATCCAATCCATCCGAGTTGTACCCCTAGATACAATTCTTTATTACAGACTCTGTATTAAATTATAATCATATCTAATTCAAAAATCAAAACCAGTGAAACTATTGTGTTCTCATTTAAATAATGATATAAGCTATTATTTAAATAATTATTTCAGTATAGAAAAAGAATAAATCAATATTCGTTTGATTATGTTTTTTATTATTTTCATTGAAAAATATAATAATGAGATTTTTGTTATTTGATGGATCATGAATAAGTTGTTGATAAAATGTGAGATAAAAATTCATAAAAGATAAAAAATTGATATAACGTGTAGACCCCCTGAGATGATGATATATGATTTGACATGTGACTCATTTATACCAGTGAAATAAATGAGATGTAATAACACAATTCTAAGGACTTGAAATACCAATATATGTTTATTCCTACATATTCTAGCATAGTTATATCAACATATTCCTTGTTAACAAATAAGTTGTCATGTTTATTCTTTCATATTCCTCTCTATTCCTCCCTTATTTCACAACTCAAACGTGACTATTAAAAAAAATAGCCACATGTTCAAAATATTAAACAATAGTCATGTTTTGTAATGATGCAACTTGAGTGACAAATTAAGAGTAGATTAATAGTGGCGTAATACAACAAAATTCAAATTTTAATAAAAAAAATTCATAAACTGATTTCTTAGGGTAATTTTTTTTTCATTTAAGAAAAAGGTACTGTTAACAAATTTGTGCTGGATAAGGATTTTTTTTTTATGGTTGTTTTTTTTTTTTTTTTGGATAAAAAGGTCTACAAGGGACGGATACAACAATAATACTCAAAGCCCAGAACTACGGTTCAGGAGGGCGAGGACACCAGGAATAAAAGGTGAAGATGGCTACCAGGAATAATTGTATGGATGACAAAGGTCCACAAATAATTTGGTCCTTGAATATTTGCAAAGCATGCAAAACACGAAATCCCAGCTGGACCTGGGCAAGCAATCAAACAATAATAGGTTTTTATGTTGTACCAACTTTGGCGACTATCTAGTCAAAATATGTGGCTTTAGCCTTAAAGAGAGGCCAAACCAAGATGGAAATTAAGGGAACATGACCTTCTTAGCTGTCATTTAAAAAAGAAATAAATAAATTTTATGTTCATTTTATTTTTTTTCTCCATTTTTTTAAAAAAGGATTAACTCAAGAATTACATTGATTTTGTTAATGAATGTCGATAGCTTTATCTATCAAACATGCATGCATGCTACATATCTTGCAACTATATAATCCAATCACAAGTATTTATACAATTATATGTATTGTATACTCTTTAAAATATGTATGGACTACGTTTCTTTATTTATAATTTGTTATATATACGATTTTATAAATTAATAATTTGTGAAAAAGATGTATTATAAAACTATGCATGTACAATTTCACCACGACCCTATGCTCATCTGCTGTTAATAATATGATGCATGAATTATCAATTGGCACAATTTTGTGTCTTGAACAAACAACTTTATTACATAGCACAAATTTTTTTATTATTATCACAATAGCATAAAGCTATAAATGATACTAAATTATTATGAATCACGCGACATGAAAAAATTACATTTAGAACTAGTTTGACGTTTATTCTCTCTAATTGTACTGGAACAATCTGATAAATAACATTTAAAATACTTCATTTTTATATTTATTTTTATATGTCAGCCAAAATGTTACAGAATCCATTAGAACTGTATTCCTTAAAATGATGGTCGGCTACCTCCCAAAGTATGCAGAAATGGCGCCAACAAGTACCTACTTAACCGATGAACCAGGCCGACCAAGCTTTTCATACTTTTCGTACACTCGTGTTCATGGTTCAAAATGCTGCCAGGTGTCATTGATTGCTAATAGTGAACCTTCAACTTAAATTCTTTGAAGGGGTGGTTTGTGAAGAATTGACTGTTCACAGGTTAGAAATAGAAGTTTTATCTTTTAAAAGAAAAGCTCAGAATTTAGAACTGCTAATGCATGAATGTTCATGAACTTACAAGAGCATTATATTATTTAAAGTTAGGATATTAACATTTACTGTTAAACTATAGTACTTTTTTTGGGTAATGTAACATGTGAATTTGGAAGATTTTGTCATGTAAGGTTTGGTAAGGCGTAGAAAAGACATGTTAATTGTGTTGATGCAACAAGAGAATTTCACAAGAGGAGCCTTTTAGATGATGTATATAGATTACTACTGTTTCTTTTAAAATTTGGTGCATGCAAGAATCTACAAAGTTTTGTAAAGAAAGAACATGAGAAATGATGAACTGGAAGTGCATTTAATTAAATAGGAAATATGTAATCTTAATTTACTCAAATCACGGGCATTGGATTGAAATTATTTGGAAAGAACATTGACAAAGTTCCAATCTTTTGTAGTGAAGATTTTTCTAGTAAAGTTCCATTAGAGACCTTCTCATACGTAAGTGTTGACATCAACTAACATTTGGCCAACTAACTGTAAGTAGAGTATCAAAATGGAAGTGATAACTCAATCAGTTAATAACATGAACAAACTGACCTTTCGTGTCTCGCATGTCTAGCCAAAGTATTCGTTGCAATGAAGACATAGAAGCTTAGATTTCTACACCAAGTGTAGATAGTTTAAAACGAAAAAAACTTGTGTAGGGCATACATAGCTTCTCTAATAATTTTAAATCACTTAATTGAGGTGTTTAAAGGTTTTTTTTTTGTTTACTCGAGGTCCCCACTATCATATTCTAAATTTTGTGCTCTTGGGAATAGATAGTCCATCTATATATCTTCCTGAAAACCATCTTTTGAATGTGAAAAGCATGTGAAGATAAAAATTAAAGTCACAATAAAAGAAGGTACAAATCCTAGAATTTCCTTCTATGAATCACCAGCACTTAAAACATATGTCGATTTCACAACCATCCAACTCGGACCAGTTTCCATTTATTAGCATCAGGAGGATAAATGTCACTCAGACTGATCTTTCATTCACTCACTCCATTTCATCACTGTCATTTCAATGTCATGTAAGTGAACAAGCTAAGTGATCAAACTTCAATTCTTTGATTTAAATATGGACTTCAATTCCATGACTAGGACTCGACAACAGGTTAGGCTTAAGAGTTAGACCATGCCACAGCAGGTTTTAGTGTCTCCAGGTGGGTGTGGGACCACTACAGGAGCTGCACATGCAGCTCCCAATCCAACTATGTTTGTCTCCCACCATATATGTCGCACTTTCATCGTAAGATTCAATCGATCATACACATGGCGAAGTCCACAAAGATGCATGTTAGGAGGAACAGCATTGTTGGGCTAATGAAGCGCGCTCTGCGAAAGGCAAGCAAACAAATGGAGGTCCCCGAAGACGTGAAGGATGGACAGTTTGCGGTGGTGGCTGTTTCGGGTGATGATGGTCCAAAGAGGTTTGTTGTCTCACTGAGGTGTCTTTCGCACCCTACCTTCTTAAGGTTGCTGGAGAAGGCGGAGGAGGAGTTTGGGTTCAGTCAGGAGGGTCCTCTGACCATTCCATGCCAGTCGAGCGAGCTCGAAAAGGTGTTAGGGGAGCTCTGAAAGCCAGAACTGAAGGGTGATCACCACCAACAACAGCAGAAGAATTTTTGAAACTAGGACATTGTTTACATTAAATGTTTGCATGGTTAACCTTTGTTTTAGTGTGGGCGATGACTAAGCAAGCAAGTGAAGTTGTGTTTTAGCATTTTATGAACCAGAAATGCCACTGTTGATGTTTTGTCTGCTAAGACTTGGACCAACAGTTAGGCTACTGGCCTTGTTTTCTTCAATTGCAACTGTTTTTTTTTTAATCGTTGTTTTATTGGTTTACAAGGAAACGATATATAGTCTACCCCTGAAATAAGAACAGAAAATCTTCTTTGGAAGGCCAGTGCATTAAAATTACTCGTGGAGTTCTACTTTGAAGTCCAACTTTATGTCATAATTAAGATTTAGGGACTTCTGTGTATTTCCATATGATGCAAGATTAGATGAAAAAGGAGCAAAATTTCTTAAACTTTAACAAGTTCAATAACAACATTCACAAACATTATTAAGCACCTGGTAAGCTAAGTACTATAGGCTCAAAAATACCACTTAGTGTGTTAGAAAAAGGGTTAAAGAAAAGTTTTCCCCTTAAAATAACTTTTAGAAACAACTTTTCAAGAAACACACTTTTTTTTTATATTTCTAAAAAGTTGGTATATATAATTTTTCTTCATGCCTGTAAACATGTACTTTATAGAAATACAAGATTACACATAAGACTAAAAATAAAGATTATGTATAACAAAACACAAAACTAAATAATGGCATAGAAATCAAATTATATGAAACCAAACCAAACGGACCTAAGTTTTCGTCCAACTTCAATAGGACTTTTATTACTGACCCGCCCGGTTCAGAGCCGGTTTGTTGTTTCGGACTTCCGGTTTATTTTAAAGCAATAAAAAAAATCTTCGGGGGTTAATTTGCAAAATCCTCTTTATAAATCTCTGATCTGAATAAAAAAAAGAGCTAAAGACGAAAACAGGATGGCCTCACTTCATCTCCTCCCATCGCCACTTCTTCCCTCCCGAAAAAATCCGCTAAAATCACTCCCAAAATGCCACTCTTTCGCTCTAAAAGCTACTTTCTCTTCGACCTCGACCGATTCGGCGAAGTGGGTCTCTCAGTGGAAGTCGAAAACTCTCAGTCTTGCTTTCTCCGGAGCTCTCGCTCTCGGGTTGTCTCTCTCTGGTCAGTCTAAAATCAAACTCAATCTGGAAACTTTGTTGTTGTTTTTGAATACCCAATGTGAGAATCTCGATTTGTCATCAATGGGTTTCTCAAAAGTTGGAACTTTTTCAGGGCTTGGGTCCGCTGATGCGAAAGTTGGGGTGAACAAGCCTGAACTGCTGCCGAAAGAGTTCAGTCCGGTTCTTGATGTAGCTGGGTTCCTCTCTTCAGGACAGGTTGAGCCGAACACAATGGTTTCTTTTTCGTTTATCTGGCTTTGAATTTTATAGAGAATTTATAGCATCTCCAGCCCTTACTCTATTTTTTTCTCAAATTTAACTTAAAAAGTAAAAGCTCTATTTGACATGGTGTTCTTCTCTAGTCATGGTTTTAAGTTTTACTCAAATCTATTTTACAGAATTCCTATTTTATCCCAAAATGTATCGTTGGAGACTCTAAAATGTATTCTTGAAGGCCCAAAAAGAGCAGTTGGTGATTTGAGTGAAGAAAATGGTTTCCCTTCATATGGTGAAATTATTTTAGTTTACCTTGATTTGATGTGTTGTGTTTGGGTCAAAGATTGGAGAGGATTTTGTGGGATTTTTACTTTAAATTTGGTGTGGGTCTGGGTCCAGGGTACTTACGTAGCTTAAACAGTAACAGTGCTTATGTTTTATTGAAATTCTTGGTTTTGAATGCTAATTATGACACTGTGAATAATTATGTTAGAAAAGCAACTAATTCCACTTTTAGAACAGCTACTATAAGTTGTGAAAGTTTGAAAAAATTTGTAAGGCCATCTACGATTGGTATATATAGGTTGAATCTTGAAATTTAGGGAATACATGAACATGTTGTATAGAAATTTTTCAGTAAACACAGTGATATTAATACTCCAAAACTTTTTGAGGGTGAAGTTGAGATTAAGAACCTCTATTCCATTAAAGGCTTGGGTGATGAGATGAATGTAACCATGTGGAAGTTTTTATAAGCCACCTACAGATGGTACAAAGAATGTTTTTCTTTTGCATCTGTATTAAATTCGTATAATGGCAAGAAGGGGTGTATGAACATGGAAGTAAGCTGTCAATTATCCGAAAAAATATCCGCATCCGATCCGAATCCGTATCCGAAAATGCAGAAAATATCCGATATCCGAAAAATCCGTATCCGTATCCGAAAAAATAATCCGTATCCGAAAATTTTCGGATCGGATACGGATATACCCCTATCCGATCCGAAAAATATCCGTATCCGATGGCATTAAAAAAATATTAATATTAGTATTTAATATCTACCATTGGATTTTGATCAAGTGGCTCACATTCTTTCTAAATAATTGTAAAATTAGGACTTGTGTTTGTGAATTTTTAATTTTAAGTCAATTTTTGAACTTTAAATGAAAATTTGTTATGTTTAATTATTTATTTATTCTTTCTAATAGTTGTAAAGTTAGGACTTGTGTTTGTGAATTTTTAATTTTAAGTCAATTTTTAAACTTTAAATAAAAATTTGTTATATTTAATTATTTATTTATTTATTTCGGATATTTCGGATAATTATCCGAATCCGTCGGATACGGATACGGATCGGACACGGATACGCTTTTTAAATATCCGTCGGATACGGATACGGATACGGATATAAAAAAAAATTTCGGATACGGATACGGATATGTTGACAGGCTTACCGAAGTGCCACAGACAGCATGGTGATTAATAGTAAACCTTTCACAGAATGACTTGAGTAGGTGGAAATGTGATGTCCTTCTATGAAAGATGATCAATTCATGAAGAAATGAAAACAGAACTGTTAGGAATGGTGTATCCGAGGATGGATTTGATTACACAGTTCTGAGTGATAAGTGAACTATTTCATGTTATTTTTTTTAATTCCATATACCACATCCATGTTACTTTTTCTTCAAGGAGAATGAAGCCCTATACTAATGAGATGACTCTCAGCAATAGTTGCTTAAATGATGAATGCATGGCACTGGAAGGTTTTAACAAAGGGCTTTCTTAATGTAAGCAACTCTTGTATTGAATGAGTATATATACATTGGAATCTGAAATATGAGCTGATGCATACTTTAGGAAGGTAGTCAAGAATTCACTGACTTGCAAATTGAATAGTTCATTACTAAAAATATTGGTCAACATGGAAGATTAGAAGTTAGTTGTTGCAATTTGAGAAAAAGTTTGACCATGCAGGACAACCGGTTTATTGGAATATCTGCATCAATGGTTCTGTATGAGTTCAAGCAACAAAGATGTTTGCCAAGAAACAGTGAAAACTACATGAGGCATGATCAATTAAAAATTAATATTGATCTCTTAAGCCATCTCCAACCCTTACTCAAAACTTACACCCAAATTTCACTATAAATTTGAGTAAAAGCTTCATTTGATATGGTGTATCTCCAACCATCACTTTGTATTTTACTTAAATCTTTTAAAAAATGTGGAGTTGAAAAAAAAGAGTCTTTGAAAATTTGGGTAAAGTTGGCTCCCTTGATTTGGGTAAAAGTTTAAGTAAAAGTTTGATTTGCTATAGATAAATAGTTGGAGATGTTTGGATGACTTTTACTCAAATTTAAATTTGAATATACATTTGGGTATAGGATTGAGGATGCTCTTGTAACAGCTGACAATTTGTGTGTGTGTGTGTGATTTTGAATATCACATTCTAAATATGTAAAAATGAATAAAATTAACCAAATTATTCAAATGTTGGGTATTTGGTTATTGAGAGGCACCCATTACATCATTTCTCTATGTAAAGTTTCTGTATCATTTTTTTATTTATCAACTCTATATATTTGAACTGGATCAAATTCAAAGTTCTGAGCATCATGTATAATGTGATTAAAAGGTTGACCAAGCCTTAAATCATGCCAATTCTAGTACATATGTAGATGAATCAATATCGTATTTGTATATGTAATGATATGTTCACGCTGATATGTTCATACTGTCTTTAGGAGAATCGGTTAATTCAGCAGATTGTAGATCTTGAGAAAGACACAGGATATAAGTTGAGGATTCTAGCACAAAATTTTCCTGACACACCAGGTAAAACTAAAATTTTTGCAGCTGGAGTTTACTGTAACTTCAAACCTTTATATTGCAATAGGTCTGCAGTTACAGTTATAGCTGTTGTTGCTATGGTTTTTGTTGCATCTTTGTTGTATTTTTTTCTTTTTGTACATTGTACAAATGAATATCATTGTCATCGCCTTGATCAGGATATCATCATTTATGATTGTTGCAGGATTAGCCATTAAAGACTTCTGGGTACCAGATGATAGAACCATTGTTTTTGTTGCAGATCCAACTTTTGGTGAGTTTTGTTTCACCAGTCCCATAGTCATCATGTGATTCACTTGGCAGAAGCACCTACAGCACTCAGTATTTTTATTCTTTTAATAATTCATCTTTGAATTTATCGCAGGCAATATTATACACTTCAATGTTGGTTCAACAGTTGATTTAGATGTGCCTCGAAATTTTTGGAGCCGTGTAGCGGGGAAGTATGGGAACATGTTTTACTGGAAAGAGAAGGTTTAACATCTCTTGAGATGGCACACACTGTTGTTTATTAGTCTTCCACTCTTGATGTTTATGGATCTCAAATTTCTTATTTTTCTTCCTTTTTGTTGAACAGGGAGAGGATGCATCAATTGAAGGTGCTGTTGTAGCAATATCGAAATGTTTGAGGGATCCTACGAATCCAAACAACTGCTCTGAGATAAATTGATGCATTCTTTCTGCAAGTATCACAGTGACTGAAATGGGTGGCAAAAGTTTTAGTAAAAAAAATTTGTTGATATTTTTTTTCATGATATGGATATGAGTCTCCAGTCAAGGAGTTGTGTGTATATGGAATGTTGGGACACTGTTCCAGTCCCAACATGCTTTTAATTTTTTGAAGATCATGTACTTGTCCATACCTTTAAAAAAAATGACATATATACTTAAATGAATTGAATGCATATCTTCTTGTATCTTAATATATACTCGCTTAAGTGAGTATACATTCATACATATAATGGAATACCTGTTCAGTATATATCCCACACAAAAAGCCAAAATACTGGGGATTATATATCATGGTAGCTGAACACGTTCAAAAGATAGTGGAAGCGTTTCACTAAAAGCATGTAAAATGAAATTTAATACTTCACAATGATGATCTTTTGACGAACCCATCTGTGCAAACATGTTCTAAAACGAATAAAGCAGCCGCATACATCTAAAGGAGCAAAAATGCGACACATATTAAGATGAGTGCAGATCTAGATTTAACAATAAGCACATGCAAACATTCAAGGCCTCCTAATAATGTCAAGGAATATATAAGCACTACAACTTATGAAATATAGAATATCACACCTTTCACTCAAAAGAAATCACTGCAGTAATGCAAACAAAAGCTTCTTCAAAGTACATGATCTCTGACATTTAATTTTCAAAAATGAACATGTTTTTTAAGCAAAACCTCAATAACTGTGGCCCACGGAGACCGGTCAGAACATAAAATAGGAGAACCGGTCAAATACATGTACTGCATTCTAGCTATTATACTAGAAGCAGCATATGTATAACCTCCAAATACCAAACATCAATAACATAATTCAAGTGATATAATACTACTAAATAACCCAAATAAGGCACAAACATGACCAACCCTTACCCCTCCCCCATTAGGGTACATTCTCGATCGCATCGTATTCAATCGGACAATCCAGCCTTGCTCTTGAGGTGCTGCTTGAAGTCCATGATCCCACCTTCCCACCTCGTCACCGCCTGGTTCTCACACACCCAAATCTCCTTTGCCACCTGATTGATGAGACGGAAATCATGACTAACTAAAACCAGTCCCCCATCCCACTCATTCAGCGCCTCTGCCAGCGAGTCTATGGTCTCTATATCCAAGTGATTGGTGGGCTCATCGAGCAGCAGCAGCTGTGGCTGCCTCCAGGCCAACCACGCAAAGATTACACGGCTCCTCTGCCCATCAGACAAATTCTTCATCGGCATCACCTGCGCTTTGCCTGTCAGCCCAAACCGTCCAATTGCCGACCTCATCTTCTCCTCCTCATTCCCCGTGTACTCTTTCATCATGTACTGCAGCGCCGACATGTCCATATCCAGCTTCTCTGCCAGGTGCTGGTGGTACTGGGCGATCCTAAGGTGGTTGTGTCGTCTCACCATCCCATCCAAAGGTTGGAGTTCGCCGGTCATCAGTTTCAAAAGGGTGCTTTTTCCTGCACCATTGGGTCCCACGAGGGCTATCCGTGAATCCAAGTCAACCCCAAAATCAATTTCCTTGTAGATGAGGGTGTCGGGAGTGTAGCCGAAGGTGACCTCACAAACTGTAGGACTGGTGGTGGGAGCTTGCCAACATCAATGAAACGGAAGACCAGAACTTTGTCCCTGACAACCTTCTCCGTTAGGCCTCCACGCTCCATCTTGGCGAGGGTCTTCTCCTTGCTCTGGGCCTGTCGGGCTAGCTTGGCAGAACCATGACCAAAGCGAGCAATGTATTCCTTCATGTTCGAAATTTGTTCCTGCTCCCAGTTGTACTTCTTCATCTGATTCTCCTCAAGCTCTGAACGGGTTTGGACATATTGATCGTAGTTGCCAGTGTATATCTTCAATGTCTTGCTCTGCATGTGAATGATGTTGGTGCAAATCCCATTCAAGAAGTCCTGTGAGTGTGAAATAACCACCAGGATACGCTCGAAATTCTTTAATACCTCCTCCAACCACACACATGCCTCCAGGTCTGCACCACATTATTAAACGAAGTAAGAGCTAGATCCAATCTTTCAAAAGTAAGAGCTTGATCCAATCTTTCAAAAGTAAGCATAGACAGTGAATTGATGCAGATAAAGATTGGCTTGAAGAGAAAAGTTAAAACAAAGTTCAGCTCTCCAGAACACTGCATTGGAATTTTGATGTCAAGAACTGGGTGATTTTCAATGTGATGAAATTTTGTTCTTGCATAACAACCCACTTCTATGAACAATGCCAAAATCCATACAGAGGGTTGAAATAGAGATATATAAGAACCAAAAAAAGTCTTAAAACAGACTCACCAAGATGATTAGTAGGCTCATCAAGCAAAAGAATGGTCGGGTTCATAAAAAGAGCCCGTGCTAATGCAATTCTCATTCGCCATCCACCAGAAAAATCACATGTTTTCTTTGCTTGCATAGCCTTGTTGAAACCCAACCCATATAAAATCTCAGCAGCACGCTTCTCAGCAGTAGCTGCATCCATTGCTTCCAAGCGCTCATAAATTCGGTCCAAGGCCTCTCCACCTCCGTCATCCTATATAACAAGGAAATTGTAAAGAATATATTGACATTTTGGATACTCAAAGGCCTGTCATTAAATTTGAGAAATGTTGCTGCACCTGTGCAGATAACAATTCCGCTTCTTTCTCCAATTTCAGCCGCTCCTCATCACAGCATATGACAGCCTCAAGGGCAGACATATCAGAAGCATCAATCTCCCTGGTGAGGTGATAAATATCCATGTGCTCAGGAATTGGAGTTCTCTGCATCCAATCGCTGTAAGGAGTGTGGACTTCCCACAACCATTGAGTCCAAGTAGGCCATAGCGCCTGAAAAAGAATTTCCAACTTAATCAGAAAGAGTGCCACAAATAACACTGCAGTTGGGTTAGTTACAAGTTCAACATACCTTCCATAATTTAGCTCCAATTTAGAATCTACTATGAGATCATGGCCATGAAAGGTAAGTGACAGAGATTCTATCTGAAACATGGACAATTACGAGACAATGTTAGCATTGTAATGAGAGTAACATATGACGACACATATTATGGTTAGAGGAAACTAGGCTTGATCATACAGAAAATTCCGGCAAGTACATAAAGGCATAGATGAAAATCACAAATAAAATCAAATATAATATATTTTTTACATCAAATTTAGTATATGTAAAATTTTAAACTAGGTGCACAAATGTCATGATTTCAGTGCTGAGAATACAGGGTTCCTGGCAATCATGATGCAAAGGGATAATGTTCTAAATGAGGGGGAGGGGATGCCTTATCTCTCTATTATCTGAATCCTCACCAATTCTATAAAATTGGTGGAAGCCTTCCGATAAATCCACAAATGTCATGATTTGCACACTTTTACGGAGTTAAGTCACACCTTCACCCCATACAAGTTAAAAGTAGGACTGTTTGGTTTACTACATGACCAGAAAATGTCAATAATATTTACAAAATTTGATATCTTCTACAGCTGGAAAATAATTTAGAAAACTAAATAATCACCCATCAGGCCACCAAAAAAAAAATAGAATTTCCTTCAATGATTTAAAAATGTTTATTAATGACAAGATCTTAGATAGTTAGATTACCCCTACAAGGATTTAAGTTTTGAGAAACTATTCCTTCAAGGTTCTTCAAATATAGATCACTCCTTGTTTCTCCAAACCAAATAAAAAACAATCACCAAGAATGCAAAAATATGCCACAGATCATCAGTTCCACACAAAATATAATCCCCGACCTAAACTTCCACCAAAAAGCCTTGACCTTTCCATTCCTTTTTAAAGATTTGGTCCCAAAAAGAGGGGAACAAAAGACAGTATGCATCCAAATACTAATAGTATCCATTAACAACAGCTTTCACACGCTATTTCGATCACAGACCCAAACCATATAATACAAAAGTACCCCCCAAAAAAAGGAACCAGATTCAAGGCAAACAATACATGAAACACAAAACCAAGTATCAAAGCAACCTCCTTTTCTTATCAAACAAACAGATTATGATTTCAAAGGAATAGAAAGGGAAGGAACCTCACATGGATATCTCTCGATAGGGGATGAGAGGAAAGGACCCCGGTGCACGTGCGATCAGACAACGTCATAGCCCCAACACCGTTCGATAACTGATTGACCCCGCCGCCGCCGTTCGCCGCCGCGGTGGACGAAGACGACGACTTGCCGCCCCTCTTCGCTGCCGCCGCCGCCTTCTTCGCGGCCGCCTTCTTCTTGCTCGCGTCCGACACCATCTTTTATTGCTTCAAAAATAAAAAATAAAACCTAGTTTTAACGATACGACCAAATCCAATCGAATAAGAGAAATCTAGATCATGAGAGAGCGTACCTGGAGATGAATAAAAAAAAATAGGGTTTGATGGATTCTTATATTTCGATTAGGTTTTTGGGGGGGTTGGTGGCCTCTATTCGATCGATCGACCGGTCAAGGGTTTCGGCTTTAGGGAGAAGGGTCGCCGTTCGATCGAAAGGGCTGAAAGAGGGAGCCTGAAAGAGTTGAAGCGTCGGTTTTTATAGGGAGGTTTCAACTGGATCCAACCCAATCGGGTCGGGTCGGGTCCGAATGGTGTGGGACGTGTGTCTTTCAATCGCCGCCCCCCAACGAGGAAGTCTAGTCAGGCGGCCAGATATGGGATGAACGGTTGAGAAATAAAGTTTGGTAGATTTTTTTCATTCGGATTAAAGACACCTAGGGCCCGTTTGGGGTACGACATAAGGTTATTCGTCCTTAATAGCTATACTGGGATAGATAACAATCCATGTTGAATAGGTAAATTTTTGTTTGGTTGTCTTTTCTGTTATTCTCATTGGGAAACGTAAAATTAATCTTTTTGTTGTTTGGTTCACCTTGAATAAAGTAAGGATAAGTGGTAGATAAGAGATGGATAAGAGTTTATGATTTTTAAATGACAATTATACCCCTGCATAAATTATTTGTGTTTGGAAATAAATATAAGAGATATGAGTGTGATATGATAGATGTGACAGTTTTTGGAATGTGTGCAGAGAGTGTTAGGTAAGATAAATATTTTAAAATGACACAGAAGGGTATTTTTATCCATTGGCATAGATAAGCCCTGATAAATAATTCCACCATTTTCTTAGAATAGTTATCAGGTCTTATCCTAGC
This sequence comes from Acorus calamus, assembly GCA_030737845.1. Lineage (NCBI taxonomy): Eukaryota > Viridiplantae > Streptophyta > Magnoliopsida > Acorales > Acoraceae > Acorus > Acorus calamus. The sequence goes on along the minus strand of CM060878.1, from coordinate 3,727,324 downwards.
TTATCCAGACATAGCTATCAAGATTTATTCTTGTCAAACAAACAGCTGTTTGGGGCTTATTCCACTGTATTCTCCCCAATTCTTAGTTTATTCCTCACCCCAAACGGGGGGCTATAGATGTTCCCTGTAAGCATGAGAAAAGTCTTATACGAATCCTTGTCAAAATTGAGACAGATTATTTAAAAATTCATAAATTATCTATAACCCAACTCATCATAATTAACCATAGTCTATACCATAAAATAACTAAATTGTCCTTAAATTTTTTATTCCTACAAACGAGAAAAAAATTCTACGAGGATAACTTGATCTTTTGCAAAGATTAATTTATCTTTATGATTCTTTATAGGAATTATAATGCCTACCCAATTATATAGTGATTAAATATACTAAAAGCATGTCAAGTTTGGATTTTTTATAACTTATACATCTGTCCTAATTTAACAAAGATTTATATAAGATTTCTCATGTGTTACAATGAAGTAAATATCTTTATTTTATTTTATTTTATTTTTAAACATTTGTTGGTAGAATAGAATAGTTGGCTGAGAGAATATCAATGACATGAATTGAAAGAGAGATTTGATAGAAAATATCCAGGTATGGACATCAAATTCAATGAGAAACCATTAGATTCAATCTTTTTTTATATCTAGACGATATATGTTTTTAATTATTTTTATAGATAGTAAACATCATTTAACAATGTATGTGTTTTAATGAAAATTGTATATCATTTTTTTCTTTAAAATTGAATGAATTTATTTTTAATAAATATATAAAAAATACCTCTTCTAACTATTCATATGTTTCACATAAATTCTACCGATACATATATAGCTGTATTTTTGCTTAAGTATCTCGCAACATGGAATCCTAAATTAACCCAACCTTCCTCTCTCGCTTTGCTCGGCTCAGAGAAGAGTCGATTTTTTTCACTTTCAAAGGGAAAGTGATGCTCGGTCAGTCAGTTTGGCTGGCTCAGAGAAGTGTTTCTCTCTCACACACACAAATCTCTCACTAGTGGAAGGTTAGTGGTTTTTTTTAGAATTCTTTGGCTGTGATGATTCATCATTCATGATTTATTGATATGCTTTATGATTTTGGTGTGTTTTTTTTTTTCGGTTTGATTTTAGGTATGATTTTGTTTTCTTGCTTTTCTCTATGATTTTTTTAGTTTTTTTGTGTGTGGTTTTGCATGATTTATTTATTTTATTTTATTTTCCATTAGGAGAGTTTCCTCTTTGTGTGATTAGTTTCTTTCTTTTTGGATAGTAGAGTAGTGTGTCATCAACGTAAATAAGTGATTGGAAATACCTTTTTGTTTTTATTTTTAATACTTTTTTATTTTTTGTTTATATAAAATTTTATTTAGTTCATTTTGTCACATAAAAGATAATTTTTTGCTAAAAATTAGTTTGAGCCCACCATAATATAAAATCCCGGTTCCACTGTTGCAAGCAAACATGTTTTTTTTTTATTGGATGGATTCACCTATATTCCACACTAACACATGTTAATCCATTTATGATCCTTACTCAAATTTCATTGACAATTGAATTAAATTCAGAAGCAATTTTCAATCATTTATTCAAATCTTTTTTAAAAATTATATTTTTTCTATTGATTAACTTTGATTAAAGTTTGAGCCTCCTTTGATCTAGGATAAATTTTCATTTAACATGGATTAGGGGGAAGAGGATTCAATGGGTCCAGATTCCAGACTCCACCCTATTTGGCTATTTCACACCTGTGGCCTAAAAAATGGCTTAATAAAGTGAATGAATGTACTCTAAAAAAGGTTTCAAGCCGAGCGATCTGAGGTTTGGGTCAGAGAATGGTGAGGACAAAGCGGTACGTGTTGAGGATATTCGTCTCACTCAAGCACATCACGGCCAACATCGTCGACAGACAGACCGGCAGGATCGCCGCCTCCGCTTCCACCGTCGAAGCCGCCCTCAAATCCGCCGCGGAACTCGGCCGCACCACCAACGCCAAGTCCGCCGCCGCCGTCGGCGAGGTCCTCGCGATGCGCCTCCGCGTCCAGGGATTCTCCTCCGCCGCCGCCTCCGCCTCCGCCTCCACCAGTTCCGACGGCGCAGGAGGGCCCATCCACGCCGACGTGACGAAGGCGCTGGAGAGGAAGGGGTTCAAGAATCGCACGAAGGTCTGGGCGATCGTCAACGCCCTCCGCTCCCATGGCGTGCCCCTTGTGGTTGATGATGACGACGATCCCGCCGACCCCTTGTGAGGTTTTTTTTTTTTTTTTTTTTGGCCTGGTGGGTTTGGGGAGGGAGTGGGACCATCGTTCGATTGAAATCGGACGATCAAGGCCTTTTATTTGTATGATGTGTTTTTAGGTTGTTTTAGTGCGAGATGAAAAAAAAATTGAATATTTTATTTTTGAGTGAATTGCCCATGTACCCTTGGACCAACCCTTTCATTTTTTCTATACCCCTAGAATTTTTTTTATTTTTTATTTACCCCTGCAGTTTTATCCTATTTTCTTTTTACCCCTGCTTTTTCTTAATACCATAATTACCCCCACATATAAGACAAAATAAAATCATATTTTTCTTTTTCCCCTTCTTCTTCCCCCAAACCAACACATTTTCTTCTTCTTCCCCAGTTGAGTGCCTCCTAGTACGTCGATGCTCTTGTTGCAATTCGTCGTCGACACCATCGCCTGACGCCATTCACCTCATCACTCGTCGATCCGCCGTTCACCTTTACACCGTCGTCATTCACCACGCCTCTCCCAACCGTCCTCCAAGAATGCTTTATTTGATCCCATGATGAAATGATGTCTTATTAATCATCTTTGCAATGATGAGAGAGGGAAATAATGACTTTCTGAATGGTGTCTTTGAGAGGGAGTTTTGTAATGAAAAACATCATTTTTTTTTCAACTAATTTTGCATTGTTGTTGATTTTGAAGAGATCCTAAGTTTAAATATGTTTCCTGTTCTTTTATAAAATCACACCTAAGATAACTTTTATGGTTGATTTTTTGACATTGAAGATGAACTTTTATAATCAATTATGATCAGAGTCAAATTAATTCTGTTAATCATGGTCTCATATAACATAACATAAAGAAGTCTTCGGTATATACTCAACACAGATTCAGAATACCTCTTATTTGGTTTGAAAGAGCATGACCACCAATGTTTTCTATAATGTTATGCATATCATGAATTATTATATAATTTTAAGGGTTCATTTTTACATAAGTTTCAATCCCTCACTTTTGAAAAAATAACCCCATATTTTGAAAGCGTTGTTTTCAAGGAGTTTCAAACACGTAGAGAACATAAAAAAAAAAAAATTGTTTCAAAGTTCATCAATTTACAGAAACATTGTATATTAGTTACATAAATATATTTTCTAGGTATAGTAACTAACATATGTACTTACAGAAAGAGTTATAGAAATACAGAATTATAGAAATAAAATTTATATATAAATACGATACACATGGTTACATATATTTAATAGCTTACCTACAGAGAGCATTCAATATACACGAAGATGATTAAACATAGAATGATTATACATACATTTCTATACTATTTTTACAATAGTTTCAAGAACTGAATGACATGTATACAAATATGTAACCTTACAATCTGGTCTCATTATTTTACCCTTGACTGATGCCACCTTAGATTTCATAATTGTTTAAAAAGTTTTTATGATGGTTTATTACATTTTGTAATTATTTATAAAGTTTTTGTAATTGGTCATTACATATCTGTAAAAGGTTATTACATTTATGTAAATATTTAAATCATCTATTATTTACATATCTGTAAGGTTAGTTTAATTTCATATATGATATTACATTTATGTAAATATTATATTCCTGCATTGTTGTTATTTGAATGATTTTGTAAATAATTTATTACATTATGTAATTCTTTATAAAGTTTATGTAATTTATGATTGCATATCTATAAAAGGTTATTATATTTCTGTAAATGTCTATTATTTACATATATGTAAATGTTTAGTTTAATTCCATAAATGATATTACATTTATGTAAAGTTGTATGTCATTAATTTAATTTCATATATAATATTACATTTTTTCTATAAATGATAATTATTGGTTATGTAATGTTATAGTTTCTGCAAATAATAAGTACAATTCTGTAAGTTGTAATTATATTTTTATAATTGAGTATTACATTTTTGTATTCATATAATATAATTCGTCATTACATTTCTTCTCAAATTTTTCTCTAAAACCATGTGTATATATATATATATATGGGAAATGATACGGTGTGGGACGTGCGGTCGTGCGCGAACGATCATGGGCCGTCGATCACGGGTCCATCGCGGGTCCATCGCATCGGACGGTCGGGGGCGATTCATCTCGACCGTTGGATGCGATGGACCCGCGATCGGACGAACGACATCGTTCCCGCACGACCGCACGTCCCGCATATTATCATCGACCTATATATATATATATATAAAACGAACAGAGATACACTTTTTATTTTAATAAACTTAATAAGTATTCTTTCATTTTTTTTTTCTTCCCCTTCTCCACTCCCGTTCACCTTATGTTCAGACCCACTTCTACAAATGGAATTCTTGGATTTCTTCATCTAGGTTTTTCAATTCAATCCAAAAAGAGAAAACCCAGATAAAAAATAATAATAAAGTATTGATTGAGTTGGAGCTCCAATTCTCGGTCAGAAACCCATAAAAAACTGATATTTGCCTATGATTTTCTCTTGCAATCCAGCTCTTCTCGTCTTCTTCCTTTTCTTCCTCGCATCATCAGCCATTCAAAAACCCACCAAACCCCCTCAACAACACCCAAGGACTCACTCATTCACTCCACCCACCAAGACCTCCTCTGCATCCACAACCTCCACCACCGCCGTCGACTCGCCGTCGCAGGCCCACCCTCTCAACCCCAAACTGGTGGCGACCGGCGACGTGTCACAGCGGCGATGTTAACGGCAGCAAATCGTTAAACGGTGATGCGAACGGCGGATCGGTGTCGGGGATGCAATGTGAACGGTGGGTCGGTGAGCGGCGATGTGAACGACGAGGTGAAAGGCGGCGGTGTGAATGTGTGTCATGGCTGGCGGCAAGAGTGTCGGTGGATAGAGGTTTAGTTGATTTGGTGAAGAAGAAGGACATTTGAGGGTTTGTTGGTTTATAAGAGAGGCCAGTTCAGGGTTTATGTAAAGTTAAAAGGTAAAAAAAAAAATGAGACCAAACTGTAGGGGTATAGAAAAAATAAAAAAAAATTCAGAGAAAAAAAAATAATGGTGGTGTTGGTCCGGGGTATTTGAACAATTCACCTTTATTTTTTTATCATTCAAAATTATAATTAGAAAAAAAATTGAGAAAATTAATTCCATGTCCGGCAGTATATCTTTGTATTAATTTTAAATCCCTGAAATTCAAGTTAACATAGGTCGTCAGGTGCCAACACTTTTGTGGGTGGGTGAAGAAAAAAACAAAAAGAAGGGGGGAGGGGGGGAGCTCTTTTTAAATCTGTGTATCCCGAATTATTTCCCCAAAGAAATTCTTTATTTTTCTATTCTTATTTTGTGTTACTAGAATATAAAAAAAAGTAATTTTTTGCTTTTCACATTTGAGGAGAAGCCACACATTTCTTCATGACTGCACATGCACCAATGTTTTTGACAAGGTGCTCTATTACAAGCCGTTTGGTTTATTCTTTGTGATTGAAAAATAGTTCATTCAATATAAAAGTTTTTCTATATATATTTATCATTATCTAAAAACACATTTTAAATTACATTTGTACATTTATCATGTATCATTCCCGAACTTACAAGCATTTTTCCATAAAATTTTAGCAAAACTATTGTCTTCGCTTAAGAATCAAATTTTGCATGAAATTTGCCTAATTTTTTTAAAATTTACACAAATGACTCAAAAAATTAACATATGAAATTTACACACTATTTCCTTCGTTTGATTTGGTTGAATCCATGGTTCAGTCTCACAACAGAGAACGCCTACCTGATCTCAAAAACAAAAAGAAAAAAAATAAAGGATGCTCTTCAGTGGCTTAAAATGATCATTAAATCAGATGGGCAGCAGAAAATATTTGATGGAGAACCCCTGAACAATCACACCATTCCAAAGAAGCTCTTCCTTTGAAATCTGTCTAAACAGTTTTGGCTATGAATGGCTCTAGTAATGTGTGGCCGTTGACTATTTTCGTCGTGGCAATGATCAGGTCATAGGCCATCCCTTCCTGAGATTGAATGCAGAAGCACAATATCAGTAAGTGTACAAGTCTTCACTAGTGGATAAAAAGGTAATCATGTAATAATAAGAATTCAAATTTTAGACTAGTGAGATTGTTTGGTTTTCTAGTCATATCCTAAACATGGAAACTCTCACTCCTTCACCTTCACATGCTGCATGAACCCATTTGTTTCAGTATTTATTCTTTCTTGTAGATAGTTGTGTTGTGACTACTGACTAATTTAATATATTGTGCTTGGTTCACAACAGAGAGCAAAGGTATTTAATGGAACCTGTGCACTAAGAAAACGAAGAGAAGCAATCTCTGCAAATGTGACTCCTCCAATGAAGATGACTAGTACTAGGGAGCGTCGCCCATCTCCCATCCTGCAAAGATGGTTGGAAATTGTCACTGGAAAAATAGTGGACAACATTGCTTCCAACTAATATAAAAATATATGAGAAATTACATCACACTATCATCATGACATAATCAGAGACCAACAGTATCATATATCCTTCCAACATCCATAAAAGTCTGACCTTAGCAATCTATTTTGAGATCAATAATAGCACTGTCATACTTGTGATATCCCATGACATGTCTATGATACCATTTTATTATGAATATAGGCTCCATATTTTATGCAGGGAAAAAAGGGAGGTCCAGAAACCCAGATTAAATTTTTTACAAGAGCCATATATTTGCAGGTCTGTTATTAAGAAACAAACAAGCCTTCCCCATCTGATTATTGAAGGAAGTTGCAAAACTCTACTTCCTTTAAGCTTGGATCATATTGCTTATGTTTTCTGCACATCATTTTATAACTATTGGACAACAGAGACCTATAAATATTGCAAAATGGAAATTTTGGAATACAGCATTCAACAGTTGATGAATTAATAACCAAGAATGTAGCAGCAAAAAGAGGAACTAGAATCTATTCCTTCATTGGCAACAGTTTTAGTCCAATATATGAGATTTTTGGTAATTGACTTTCCCTCCCTTTCTGGTGCATGTGTTTCCCAGGTTCTTTTTCCAGTTCCACAACAATCAGACAGTTCATGTCACGTAATTCTTAATCTTCGAAATTCCAACTTGATCCACAATCTAAATATCAGTCATACACCGGCAATCTCTTGACAGATGGTACTTTTATTCTAGTTTACCTATATAGGAAATATATAATGGATCTCGTACTAATCACACATTACCTGAATGGTTCAGAGCACCGATGATGTTCAAAATTCATTTGGACATAGAATGTGACACATTGAGCAGTCTTTACATGCATGCCACACTATCCTGGATGTGTTTATCAAATGCCTAATCACCAAGGGAGTTGATTTGACTACCTTGGGTTTGCATGTGTTAAAGAACTGTTGGCGTGAATTAAGAAAATCATTTTATAACAAGTCTCATCACCAACAATCATTTTCAAAATTGTACACATGAACTTCTATTGCAGGAGGTACAAGAGAATATGGGCCTTATAATGAAAAACATACTTGTCAAAAAAGGTGGGACCTCGCTGCAGAGTATCAGCTGAAGGATCGCTGGAGTAAACCCCCTAAATGGTCCAAAGTTTTTCAATATATAAATTGATCGTATAAATATCAGTTGTTCGATAGATTAAAAAAATAAGATACAGAAAAAATGCTCACTCTCTTTAATTCTGAGTGGGGTCCAGGCAATAACTTCAAAATTTCTTCAATAGGTCGCCTGAGGACCAAAGCATCATGTCATATTGCTGGATTGAGTACTGTATATCAAGCATAATAATAAAATGAAAATGCATGGAAGGCTCGCAAAGCATTTGATTATAGGATAACTTAAACATATCTATACCCCTATTAAATATGAAATGGTAGAAACAAAATTCCATGATGACAGTAGGGACAAACTTATCTGCAATTCTGCATCAGAGCAGTACCAGGCAAGTTCGTCATTATTTGATCTCACTGACTAAAATTAGAAAAACAAATAAATTAATCATCACACACTGCATATTACGCCACTTTTTCCCACTCTCAATCCCTAGAAATGCTTCTCTCCCTTGTTCTTGCAGTTGCATGAGCCTTCCACTGGTTATTGTATTTTACATATTCGGATAAGATACAAAGTATTTCAGAGTCTGTGGAGGACAATGACTGGATGTCATGGCTTCGTATGTTTGCTTTTGCATGATAGAAGCTCTGTGGTAACACTATAAATTAATATTGAGGACATCATAAAAAAATGTATGTTAATCACTTGCATTGCTTTTCCAGATAGAAGCTCTGTGGTAACACTATAAATTAATTATGGCATTGGAGGTGAAGAAGATGGAGATTAAAGTTGAACCTCCAATAGACCCATTAGAAAACCCTATAGAACTCACATCCCCGGAAATGTCACCAACAGGACTATATCTTAGTTTAAATCCTGTTAAGAAAAGAGCAAGCAGCCCAAGAGAAACAGTGAAGTTCCCTAAATTCACCCCAAACAACCAAAAAAATCAAATACCTCCAATTATTCATACTTTCTTGGAATTTCTACCATAGATCACAAACAAAAGCAAATCTGGCCAGATGACAGACTTGAACCAAAGACTCCCGCATGGAAAAAGTTACCCAACCAAGCTTATTAAATACGCAAGATATGACACAAACTATAATGCCCAAAAACTAATACAAGAAAGACCTAGACACTCAAATAAATAACTTATTCAGGAAAAAATCAAATGGAAATTTCTGAAAAGTATTTTTCTCCCATCATACTTTTTGAATAAACTATCAAGTGTCATACTACCTGACAGTTTTCAACATTGCATATGCAGGGACATATTTTAAATTATTTTTTGAAAACGCTGTCAAAGCTACAAAATACACAAGTGATGGGTTATACGTGTACGTGCAGCCACCAAACTTTATTTTAAAACACCTTTGATGGTACTAGTCATCAACCCCTCCATTTTCGGAGAACTATAATATAAACAGTTATGTTGCATGATGCATCAGATCCAACATTATACCAAAATGCAAACCAAAATTTTTTTTATTCCATAACATAGTGATAATTTCTGTCTACCCAAAGATTGGATTAGAAACATGCAAGACCACATTGATAGTGAACAGGAAAGAACATACTTATAGGATCTCTGATATTTGTAGTGGTTTATTAATACAGAATCTCGCAGATAGGGAAGAACCTCACCATCCAGATCTAATTGCATGTTGAACAAGACGTATGCTAAGGGGGGCATATCCTGAGAAGACATATGAAATATCTTTTGGGCTGCATCAGACAGAAAGTGTCATTTCAGAAGGGAAAAACATGAAACCCACAAAGAAAGAAGTTAAAAAGAAATCATAAGATCAATACATATGAAACATTATTAAAGAACCAGAGACCACTCTACCAAACAATGGATTTAAACTCCCCACTATATACAAATTTTTGTCACCCTCTATGACACAATAATTTCAGATATATATAAATGGTCCATGCTATGTATAAGCATGCATTATAGAAATTGATGCATTAAGAATTTTTTATAAGGAGTTGATAGGCATGATCAAAATATTTGGAGTAAGAAGAGAAGAATACAGCGGGAATACTTCTCAATTGGGCATGCTAGAAGTCTCCTGAAGCAAGAAATCAAGATGAGTGATAAAAATATGGATAACTAAGCTCCCTATATGGGAGAATAAGTTTCAGAAGGCAACCTAACAAACAAATGACGATCACTAGATCACTTTGCAAAGAATTAACAAGCAAGGGAATCATGAATACGGACATTGGAAAAAAAATGATACAACTCCTTGCTACAATATCAGAAATTACATGCTCAGAATTAAAAGTGAGAATTAAGTCATAATGGAGAAAATAAGTGGGCAGGAGCAGGACCATAGAAATAAGAAAAATCGATATAAATCAGAATAAATAAGTCGGAAAGAAAATACTTGGTAGTGTCAGTATCTTCAACAACAAGTTGCAGAGCCCGTTTTATCATCAGCCAGCTGCTTTTGGTTTCCTGCAATAGTTGTGTATACAAGTTTACATGTGAAACTATTTACATTTAGTTACCATGAAACCAACCACTACGATTACTGAATACTCAGAAATATAGTATAAGTGCCCCTTGTATCTTGGGGAGTAGATTAAGCACTTAAAGCCCTGGTTATCATGAATCAATGATATATACTGCATCTTGTATTGGACATGTGGCACTCATGCACCCCTCCTGTAGGAGCTTCCCAAAGTTATCAATACAAGTTGCAGGTGACGTGCTCCTACATTTCCTCGATGTTGTGTGATTGTGTGTGTGTGAGTTGAAAAGAAAGCAATGGACCATCCAAAACCAATTATCAAACATAGGCACAAAAAAAGGACCACACATTATGCTACCTGTTTTCTGAACAATCCAGCTCTTTCCAGATTAATCAAAGTTGACATGTGTTCAAATCCATAACTATGTAGAATTTCTCTCCTGTGTCACATGAACATAGACATCAAAACAATGTCAAAAATCATAATCAAATCCTAAATAATATAAGGCTAATAATATTTTCGAACAAGGAAATTATTTAAAAAGTCAGCAGCATATTTAATATTAAAATTTACGGAAAAAGGTATATAAGCTGTGCAAAACACCATGACAAGACATAGAATGGATATTTGTTAAATCATCTGAAAAGCATTCATAACAAGAATTCATTTAAACATTATATTCTCTCCAAAATCAATGGGCTATTTCACTTGTAATTTTTACACACAACATAAAATAAATGAGAAGAAATATCGAATGTAGAATTTCACATAGGTTGACTGAAACATAAATGTCACTATCTTAGTGGACTGCAAAATACAGCCCAAATGAAAGAGATAGTAACCTTGACAGACAGAATGAGGGGTAAGAAAAGTCAATAACTGCATTGATATTGAAATACAGACCACAAAAATAGAGACTATAATTGCTATCATTAGCTGACATGGATTATAATATTAATGCTTCTGAAATGAAACAGTGTGCAATATCTAGCACTATATGAAGCAGGATCAGACATGTGAAAGTTTAAATTTTGAAGAGGAATTAAAGCAGCAAAGGCACACTTTTACAGGAAAGGATTAGCTTATAATGTTGTGAACACAAAGGTAACCTTCCAGAGATAATCAACTGAGCCAGAAGATCTAAATAAACCAAGGAAAATGGATCTTTAATTGACAAGTAGTTTGAATTAGGATTTTAAGATGTGAATATAGAACTATACTTCACCATTTTCCAGCAAAATAATTGAGTCTCACTCTCACCTCAGATAATCAAAATTCTTTTTAGGCAATCCACCATTGGTGATAGAAAATAATACAAGTAACCGTAGAACATCAACAATCGGTTCTTGCTTCTGTATCATTTCATCAATGTACTCAAAGCATCTGCATCACAGACAATAAACTTAGGTTGATATAAATTACCTCGAACTATTTTTGTACTTGAAGGAATTTTGCAATGCTGGACTGCACTACATGATTTTGTGATAAACAATTACATAATATGTATGATGGATGTAATACCAAAGTGTGCAAAGATGCAAAAGGACCACAAGGCAGATATTTTATTGAATAACTGAGAAATTCTACTCGATCCCCATATAACAATAAGAGAAACAAAAATAACAAGCTATATAACATTGGTCCACTATGAAGCAAATCACAAAAGAAATTAAAATGGCTACATACAAAGTTCATATTGTTTCATGACCCCAAGTCAACTTGGGGTCAACCTCTATAGATAGTGACATATGCCTGAGAACCGCTTGGTGGACAGGAAAGGGATATGACTAGACCATCTAGCAAAAGGTGAATCTACCTTGGTTACCCAGTTAAACCTGTGCAACCAGGTTGCAATTCTTCAATTTCCTTGGTCTTAGAAAGTGTTTATAGTAGATAATATATATATATATATAAAATACAGGATAGGCATTCATCTCTAAGGCAATTCATCAGCCAGAGAGACAAATGTGATACAGCAGTAACAGCACCATTTCTTATCACTAGAAAATGTTGTAAAGTCTAGATCTAGAAGAGGAAATTACAATTACTGCATACATGTCATAGCTCTGACCCTCCACGATTGTGTGCTCTATGTCAAGGCGTCCAGCAAATGATGGCTTAGATGTAAAGGTAGATACATGTTGTGCAAGATTTATGTGCCTCTGAAGCAACAAACAGCAGAAAGCATAACTCTCCATAAGTGACTGAACAGCTTGAAAAATCAAATGAAACTATCATCAGACTTACAGTCATTTCTGGCAGTGAGTTTAGCTTCTTGACAAAATCTTTCAGCTCTGATACTGTCTGTGTCTGCAAGAATTGTTTATCATCCCGATCAAATTAATACTGCAGAACAACTAACTAAAACATTGAACCGCTTGTCAGATATAATACTGCTATATCTTATTGTAATGGAACAGGTAAATTTTACAATTTTATGGAACATCATATAACCATTAACGAAAAGGGCACATATAATTTTTAATAGATCAGAGTTGACATGAGACCTTTGCATTTGCTCTTTCTGTTGTTTTTTACCTTTTTAGGCTAAAAATAGGAGCAATCTTATTAGTAAAAGAAGCCCCCGAACAAAAGGAGAAGATCTTCCAGCAAAATAAAGATAAAAAATTTGACTCCTCTATTGGAAAGAAACATCTCCCAAAAGAGTAGATCCACGACCCCTACATCCCGCACCAAGAGATACCCATAATAGTAGATGGTGTGTCCATTCCTAATATATGAATGACCCAACATTCAAGGAGAGAAGTGTGCTCTATATAACACCTTTTGTGTTTGGAAATGACTATAGTTGCACGTGATCCATATGCTCCAACGCACCGCATGGGGAACAAGCCATTGGAATCCAGTGAGGTTACTCCAATTGCTTCTTTTGCGTCTCTTTCACATGCCCTCTAGACCATCAAGTGAACCTTGGGACCCTAAAGTGTAACCCACATTTTGCCAAATCAACAAATAAAGGAACATCCAAAGAAGAGGTGGTCTCTTTTGCCCCATTATTTTGCCTACCATTTCATTGATAGAAGTAGCTGACAATGACTTCCATTTAAAAAAAAGTGTATTCAGTTATTGGATCAAACTGTGGGTCTTTAAGCAAAAGGAATAATGTCCAATTCATTATAGAATCAGCAATGGTAGAACTACTTACAGAAAATGTACATCCGCTAACAATTAGCAAGATTGACATATTTTAGTCCAATATCTACAAGAACTCCTACTTTGAATACTAAAGCCAAGAAAGATAAGAAGTATAGAAGCGCAAAATAATTCAACTTACAGTAGTAGAAATTTCTGTATAATCTTGCTTCATTGATTCTGCTTTTTGACGCAGTACCTGCAATTATTATGCAGAAACCATGAACCATTAAATGTAGAGCTATTAATATGGTAGTGGAAATTTGGCACATTTATCACAGAAAAAATAGTAGTAAGCTTTAAAAATAGCATGTGGATATCTATCAACCTTGACAACAACTTCAAAGTTTAGATCCCGTGTCTCCTTGTACAACTTATCACTGAAAAATAAGACATGGAAGCAAATTTAATATATCTCAATTATATCTCAAATAACAAGTAGATAATGAATACACGAACAATGTAAATTAGATGCCACTTGTACAACATGATAACTTCCACATGAAGCATTTAATGCACTTCAATCAAGGCACTGAATGCATTTCAATTGCGAAGTGTCAGTGGCAAAAGTGTTGTACATTAATCTATGAGTCAAAAGGTATCATGAGGGAATTGTAGTCCTTATGTATCAGTGTCACCCTTGTACCTCGGGGCTATGATAGTCCTCCATTATCATGACTGTGGTGTAAAAAAGTTACATTTTGTGAAGAGGAACTCCAACATTAGTTGGGAAAATCCCAGATATACCAAAAAAAAAGGTTACATTTTGCTTATGGATGTCAGGCATCTAAGTGCCCACTCCATGTAGGAGCTTTGCATTGTTTTTTCTCACTTGTGTCTGGAAGAGGTAATGTAAATTTTTTTTATTAAACTTGGAGAGCAGAAAGGGACAAAGCGCAGAAAAACCATGGAAATTAAGATGTCTAACATGGCAGTCTGACAAGAAAGATGGAGAAGTAAAACATAAGTCAAAATGCACCCATTGTAAGAATCAACTATTCATGGATGAGAATATGAAATCTAGAGAATTAGATGTCGGTTTACCTCGAATTAAGTGGAACCTTTATCTTTTTCCCTTCTTGCTGGATGCCCATGATAGATGCATCAAGCTCAATAGCACCATTATTAACATGCAAAAACTGCACTGAAAATGTCACAAAAAATTCACAACAGCATCTAATTTTTTTACTGATACCTCAAAGCTAGTAACATATATGATTATTATAAAGATAAAAATTATAACAAAAGACTTTCAACAAGATGTGCATTTCCCAAGGGAAGAGAATCAGTATGCATCTAATACCATTGGAAATATATAATGTATATATGATTATGTAAAAGAGATGATCTCATGATTTTTCAAAATATATTTATTTAGTATTCCCTAGATGTATATATATTTATGTAATATTCCCTCTGTTACAAGGTAAATTCTATCAAAACAGAAATGTAACTGATTTTAAAAATGATAATAACAGACTTTCAACTAGATGTGCATTTCCCAACAAAAGAGAAACAGTTTGCACCTTGCTACCATTGGAAATAAACATGGTGATACATATTCAATGAACTGGGTTTCAAACGCATGAAAGAATAACTAAATTCTGATTGAGTAATATCTTTTACATCTAATTTAAAGATACCGATAGGAATTGGAAATATTCATCAGACATGAGAAATAAATAGTTCCTCAACAAAGCTTGAGATTGTTTGCCACACAAATAGTCAGCCTTACCTCATCTAGTAGCCCTTCATAAGTTAATTGAGTGCACATAGGCGTAACCATGTCCACCTGCATCCAAGCAGAAGAATTTCAGACAGAACTTCAAAAGAATTTCCAGAAAATATCATTTGCGCATAAGGAATTAGGTTGCATGACGGGTTCTAACTTTAAAAAGAAATGCTGCCTTGTAAGGTAATGAAGTGCACGCACACACACACAACTGGATATAGAAAAAAAAATTGTGAAGATAGGGGCATGAAAACAAGCAAATGTTGTGGCAACTATTTGCGAGAGACAAAATGTAAAGCATCCAAGCCTTATAAAATCAGAGATGTAACTTTAGTCGTAAATGTCAATGACTTGAGTCTTAGTACACAGCAATTACATGACTTTCACATCTCTTAAACCATGGTATAATTATAAACTGATAAAAGTTAAATCCAATTAATGGCAAGTCAACCCGTATCATCTTTAAAAAAGTAAAGGCTAAATCCAATTTAGATAACGTTGAGCAAAGATTGTAGATAATTTTGTAAATAAATATTATCAGAGAACAAGAACAAAATAAACGCAGTTGTAAACTTATACTATCAACTCAGAAAAATAATACTCATATAGATAATAAAAAAAAATCAAGGACAATTTACTATGATAGGATGAAATACAGTGTGACCATCTTCAGATCCCCAGGCAGATATGAAGAAACTCATTTCAAATCACAAATTTTGGGCTTCTATCAAAGCGTAGGGAACATCACTGCACTTAAAATCAAACACCCATGATGGTACAAAACATAAGCATCATATCAATTTGAGGCAAGCCTAAAGATAGACGCAATATTTTGTTCAACCAAACCCACCAGTGATCCCATCTTACCTTGTGAAACATAAACTGTTGTATCATTTGGAAACATAAATTCATACTAAGGCCTCAAAAAGTGATAAAACTCTACTTCAAGGCAGCTCTCAAAAAGTAATTGAGGAAAAAGGTTTGAGCCGGTCGGGTGTGGGGATTGGGGATTGGAGTTTGGCTTGGTAGACAGCTTGTCTTCTTGCATTTGCTTTTCCTTTTTTTTTCATTGTTTTTGGCCTCCATATTGTTTCACTCGTCTTTGTACTTGAACTAGTATAATGCTAATCTTTAGTTTCTCTAAAGATTCCACGGGAGCAGAAGATGCCAATTCCTTTCTTTTTTATTCTTTTTCTTTTTTTGGGTGGGGAAGCACCAGCCATAGCATGCCTCTTGGTATAAGAAATTTCATTTTCATTTATTTGCAATAGATGTATGACACAGATGAACTTTACATAATTTGATAAGTAAATGTGGTATTGACCTTAAGGTATCAAATCCATCTCAATATATGGCGGATACATAAATATGGGAGGAATAATTCATCTTCCTTCCGAATAGGATCATCATCATGTTTCCATAACAAAAGAAGATCATCATCACATTCCATTTAGCCGATGATGTTTCTCAAATGCCTCTCCAATTTCATTTGTTCATTCAGAGTCTCAGACATGTAGCATTCATATGTAAACTACAATACCAGATTCATATTATGAAAACTGTTCCGATAGCAACCTTTCACCAGCAAATAGTCATATAATATAGAAACGGATAACATGATTACCTCTCTGTCAAGTAAAATGAGCGTATTTATTTCCGGGACCCCCAACTGAAGAATCACAAAACACTTTTCAGCACATCAATCTAAAAAACTACATGATGGCTAAAAAATGACTTCAAGAATGTGTACTTACATCTGATGAGTTAACTGGATCTTCAGCTTGCATGTGGTTTAACAGGTCAGAAACTCTTGTTGAAGCTTTCCCTTTAGCTCGCACATTTGGTATCAACCCAAAGATGAACTACAATACACAAAGTATTACTCAGAGGAAAAACAGACACAGCTTGTTAAAATGTACATCGTGGGAGGGAAGTGGTACTTGCAGAAAAAATTAGCATGAGATCCAAAAAATTTCCTCATGAAGCACCACAGTGGGCAATTGGCACATATATTTACATCATTCTAAATGACTTTTGATTCCAATTTTAATAATAAATAAATAAAACAAAACAAATTATTTTTAAAAATATCAGTTGTGACACACCATGGACAATGTTCAAGAATCCATATAGCTAGGTGCTGGTCCAAATCATAGATTAATAAATGAAACCTCTTTAAAATTTTCTGAACGTATTCGGTATAACAATGGAGCATAGTTGAAAGTGACGAAGTGAAGAGAATAGAATAAAAGTGCTCATTGGGTTAGCAGAGTTACGTGCCTAATCTTCCCATTTATTTCATATTCACTTTTATCTCTAATGTCTCACTCTTTTCTTAAAGATCGCCGCTTCCTAACAACACAGTCACCCCACTCACGCCTAAGGTGCGACAAAGGAGTGACAAAGGAACTGTCTTTCAGCTTGAGAACGGATAAAGTGTAAGACTGACTGAGGGTCGGTTTTGGGCAGAACGTTCAGCTTATTGGAGTCATGGAATAGGCCTGTTGTCGGGCCTATTCCCGGAGGCCCGGGGGTTGGGGGGCAACGCCCCCCATGGGCCGCATGCCCCCCCGGTTCCCTGTAGCTGGTTCATCTACTTTGTTTTGTGATAACCGATCTGCCATTATGCTTGTCTCGGACTCAGTTCTTCATGAGCGGACCAAACACATTGAGGTTGATATTCACTTTCTTCGAGAGAAAGTACAGTCGGGCGCCATTGACACGGTTTTTGTCTCTTCGAATGAGCAGCTTGCCGATATGTTCACAAAGTCTGTTGGTCCCTCTATTCTTCATTCTAGTTTGATCAAGTTGGGCTTGATTGATATCTTCGCTCCAACTTGAGGGGGAGTATTGGAGTCATGGAATAGGCCTGTTGTCGGGCCTATTCCCGGAGGCCCGACTCGAATTTTTGTAATGGGTATTTTGGTCATTTTTCTATTTTAGGGTTTGTACATCTTGTAACTATAAAAGGGACCTTTCGGTCACCATTACTCAATACAACATTATTATTCCATCTATTTCTTCTTGGTATCAGAGCCGCAAAGAAACCTTAGGGTTTCACAAATTTTTTTTTTCTTTCATCACGGGTCGTGGTGATCGTTTCCTCTCTCGGATCGAGATTTGAGTTTTCCTTCTTGCAATGGATCCAACGCCGAAGGACCTCACGCCACTATCGGGTGGGGAGATCAAGGACGACGCCTCGTTAGGGCAGATCCAGAACGCCTCGGTTGGTATCACCGCTATTCCGTTAGGGCATAACTCTCATGCTCAACGGATTACCAACGTGCTTCTTGATGGACGAAATTATCCATCATGGTCGCGTTCCGTTCGATTGTATTTGGGTAGTCGAGGCATGTCAGGCCTTCTTCTTGGCACCATTAAAAAGCCGGCTGAAACTGATGCAACCTTCAATCAGTGGGAGATCAACAACTGCACGGTTCTCGGGTGGCTTTACAACTCCATGGAGACCCGGATCTATAATATGTTCATGTATCATGATACGGTCGACTCTCTATGGGCTGCGTTGAAGAAGACCTATGGTCATGCCAGGAATGACTCACGGATCTATGAGTTGTACAAGGATATTGCTCAGGCCACCCAAGGTACCAATCTGTTACAGATTATTTTGGATTTCTTCAGGCTCGTTGGGAGGAACTTGCCCATTATGAGCCTCTCTCAGAGTTGTCTAAGGAGGCTGCCACGATTGTGGTTGGCCGACTACAACGCCAACAGACGTATGCGTTCCTTATGGGCCTTCGACCGGAGTTCGAATCTCTTCGTGTTCAGATCTTGAATACCACACCACTTCCTTCTCTATTTGAAGCATTTGCTATTATTGAGGGTGATGAGCATCGCCGTCAGATCTCTGCCTCAGCACCCACTAGAACCCTCGGCGATCAGATGGCATTGGCGGCCACCTCTGGATATGACTCTCGCGGCCACGGGGATAGTAGTCGCGGTCGCGGTCGTGGTCGTGGACGTGGACGCGGCAATATTGTGACTTGTGGCCACTGTGGAAAAACAGGGCATGAAAAAGTCAGATGCTTTTCTTCTGTACCCACAATTGATGCGTCCTCGCAATGTTGGAGCTCCTTCATCTGCCCCCGTGCTGCTGTTGCTGATGCTTCGGTTCCGGGTGATGCCCCCACTGCTCCATCTGGGTCCTTTGATATGCGTACTATTCAGAACCATATTGATGCCATGGTTCGGGAGAGCCTTGCCTCTCATGCTGGTCTCTCTCATGCTGGTCCAACATCCTCTGCTGCTACCTCAGGTATCCCCTCCGCCTACCATGTTAACCAATCAGGGTCTCCTACTTGGGTCATTGATTCAGGCGCTACTGAACATATGTCTGGTGAGTCTCGATTGTTTGCCCCCTTGACATCACTTCTATGCACAGAGAGGTACGTCTTGCTGATGGCTCGCTTACCCCTGTCATCAGTAAGGGTACCGTTCCTTTATCTTCCTCATTATCATTGCACTCTGTGTTACATGTTCCCAACCTTGCTCTTAACCTTCTTTCTGTTAGCCAATTAACAAAGGTTTTGAACTGTTCAGTGACTTTTTACCCTGATCATTGTGTTTTTCAGGACCTGAGTACACGGAGGATTTTTGGCAAGGGGTATGAGAGAGATGGCCTTTACGTCTTCGGAGAACCACCCACCACGGCCCATGCTTCCATTTTGCCCACTGATCATTCGCATAGTTTTTCTCTACAATCTTTAGATTTATGGCATGCTCGTTAGGACATGCCAATTTTCAGCATCTATGTTCTTTATTTCCTACTTTTCGTTCTTCATGTAAGACTCATAAGTTTCAATGTGCTGTGTGTGAGCTTTCTAAACATACACGTACTACTTATATTTCTCGTATGAATAAAGCTTCTGGATTGTTTGATTTGATTCATTCTGATGTGTGGGGTCCCTCTCCTGTTACTGCTTTTGGTGGTCATAGATATTACTTGACATTCATTGATGATTTTTCTAGATATACTTGGGTTTATCTTCTTAAATCTCGGTCTGAGGTATCCTCTCAGTGTGTTAATTTTTTGCGCATGATTAAAACACAGTTTAACATTACTGTAAAGAGTATCAGGTCTGATAATGGGGGGGAGTATGTCTCAGATTCTTTTCGGTCTCATCTAATGAGTTGGGGATTCTTCAACAGTTGACTTGTCCATATACACCTGAGCAGAATGGGGTGGCGGAACGAAAAAATCGTCATCTCATGAATGTGGTTCGTTGTCTCCTTCGAGGAATGAATGTTCCAAAGTCCTATTGGAGTATGACAGTCCTCACTGCTGCCTTTTTGATTAATCGGACTCCCAGTCGTACTTTAGGAGGTCAAGTTCCTTTCATGTTTTATATCCTGATCGTACTCTTTTCCCCATCACTCCTCGAGTCTTCGGGTGTACTTGTTTTGTTCAGGATAGGGGGCCCTCACGCACCAAGCTTGATGATAAATCTATACGTTGTGTTTTCCTTGGTTATTCTACCATGTCCAAAGGATATAGATGCTATGATCCTATTTCTCGGAGATTGTTTCATTCCCTTGATGTCACATTTTTTGAAGATGTGCCATATTTTTCTGACACGGTTCTGCAACATTCGTCTTCACCGGTTCGACCGACTTCATTTTTCCCATCATTGCCTTTGCCACAGCCACAGTCACAGTCGCTGCAGCCACCGTCGTCACCTCCTCCGTCGTCACCACCGCAGCCGTCTCCACCACAGTCTCCTCTAATTGTATACACTCGTAGACCTCGGCCACCTCTCTCTCCTGCTCACTTGTCGACATCCTCCTCGGACTCAGGTATACCTTCTTCCTTGATCACTCCACATTCTGTTCCTGATTTGCCTCCATCTGACTCTGATGTGCCTATTGCTCTTCGCAAAGGTCGTCGGAGTTGTGTCACTGCTCATCCTCTTGCCCAGTTTGTTTCTTATCAGGGACTTTCCGATTCCTATAGAGCTTACCTGGCTGCTACATCGTCTATTCGTATTCCTCGTACTGTTACCGAGGCATTACAGGATTCTCTATGGACCGCCGCTATGACCGCTGAGATGGATGCCCTGCAGAAAAATCATACGTGGGAGTTGGTTGATCTTCCACCAGGGGAGAGGACCGTTGGTTGTCGATGGGTCTTCACAGTAAAATACAAGGCTGATGGGGCTGTTGAGCGATATAAGGCGCGCCTTGTTGCAAAAGGCTTTACTCAGACTCCAGGGAAGGATTTTCATGCTACATTTGCTCCTGTTGCCAAGCTGACTACTGTTCGGCTTCTTGTCTCTCTTGCTGCTTGCCACAACTGGCCTCTTCATCAGATGGATGTGAAGAATGCTTTTCTTCACGGCGACTTGACAGAGAAAATTTATATGGATCCGCCGCCTGGTTTTCGTCTTCAGGGGGAGTATTCCGGAAAGGTGTGCCTTCTTCTCAAATCTCTATATGGACTGAAGCAGTCACCGAGAGCATGGTTTCAGAGATTCAGCGTAATCATTCTCTCTCTTGGATTTACTCGTTGTC
Organism: Acorus calamus; assembly: GCA_030737845.1. Taxonomy (NCBI): domain Eukaryota; kingdom Viridiplantae; phylum Streptophyta; class Magnoliopsida; order Acorales; family Acoraceae; genus Acorus; species Acorus calamus. The sequence goes on along the minus strand of CM060878.1, from coordinate 3,705,632 downwards.
ATGCTGATCATACTTGCTTCATTCGTCGAGTAATGGACGGTGCACCATTGTTCTAGTTTACGTGGATGATATTATTATCACAGGAGATGATGCTGATTACATTGTCAGAGTGAAGACTGAGCTTGGACAGGCATTTGATGTGAAGGATCTAGGTCCTCTTCGGTATTTTTTGGGGATTGAGATTGCTCGCTCACGCCATGGTATTTCGCTCTCCCAGCGAAAATACACTCTTGACCTACTTGAGGACACCGGTATGCTTGGATGTCGCCCTGCCACTTCTCCCATGGACCAGAACCATCGCCTTCATGTTGAATCAGGCGACCTTCTGCCAGATCCTTCTTTGTATCAGCGTCTAGTGGGTCGTTTGATCTACTTGACAAACACTAGACCTGATTTGACTTTCGCTGTCAGCGTAGTGAGTCAATTCATGCATGCCCCACGGACTTCTCACCTAGATGCTGTTTACAGGATTCTTCGATACTTGAAGTCATGCCCAGGTCTTGGCTTATTCTATGCTACTAGTGCTCAGCCTACCATTTCTTGCTACACTGATGCAGATTATGCTGGTTCGCTCACTGATCGACGATCCACTTCTGGTTTCTGTACTTTCCATGGGGGCAACCTTATTTCCTGGAAAAGTAAGAAACAGAGTGTTGTCTCTCGTTCTTCTGCTGAGGCAGAATATCGTGCCATGGCCCAAGGCACATGTGAGATCATTTGGTTGCGCTCTCTTCTGACAGAGTTGGGGTTCCCTGTAGCTGGTTCATCTACTTTGTTTTGTGATAACCGATCTGCCATTATGCTTGCCTCGGACTCAGTTCTTCATGAGCGGACCAAACACATTGAGGTTGATATTCACTTTCTTCGAGAGAAAGTACAGTCGGGCGCCATTGACACAGTTTTTGTCTCTTCGAATGAGCAGCTTGCCGATATGTTCACCAAGTCTGTTGGTCCCTCTATTCTTCATTCTAGTTTGATCAAGTTGGGCTTGATTGATATCTTCGCTCCAACTTGAGGGGGAGTATTGGAGTCATGGAATAGGCCTGTTGTCGGGCCTATTCCCGGAGGCCCGACTCGAATTTTTGTAATGGGTATTTTGGTCATTTTTCTATTTTAGGGTTTGTACATCTTGTAACTATAAAAGGGACCTTTCGGTCACCATTACTCAATACAACATTATTATTCCATCTATTTCTTCTCAGCTTATATCTTCCCTCTCACTAAATGCCCCTCGAGGTGGGTAGCATCTGACGTCAAAAGTGAATGACACCCGGCTTTCTCATACAGGCACCTAGCGCTTCCATTCGGTAACCTATGGTCATCACTCTAACAAAGTAGTCCTTCCCCTTCTGAGGAAATGGTCCTCTAGTACACCGAGTAGGTGTGCCAGTGTCTGCAGCAGCTAGGTATCAAAGTGAACACCTAACTGGCTCATTTGGCTTTATAGAATCAGAAGAATAGAAGGAAATGATAATAGATGGGCACACTAAAGTCAGCCTTGAAGCCCAGTCGTTCTTTCTGCAGAGGCATAAATCTGATGATATTTCATTTGAATATAAATAAAATAAATACAGGGACAAGGAGGAGGGAAATCAAAACTGTCACTAGACTGTCTGGTGAGAAAACTTTGGTGGAGAACAACTGCCAAAAGGATGGGGGAGGGGAGATATGCTGGAGTATGATTGTGAAAAAGGGAGGAAGATGAAGCCAGAATAAATTCTTGAGAAGTTGGGGGGTTGTAGGAACCACCAAATTTGGGGCTGCAATCCCTGATTGTGGTTGTAAGATGGAATCTGGGGTTGGAATCTGTTAGTTGTAAGAAAAATGATGCCATATAATGTTCACCATGAATTCGGTATTGATAATCAAGTGTTTAATTCAAGATCAAATCCTGAATACAATTAAGGGTGGGCCAGAATTGTAAACCAGTATGATCAAGGGTGCGATCAGTTAATGGTTTTCCCATAGTTTTCATTCTTCTGCCACACCAAAATATGTAATAGTCCCACCATCTCAAACACAGTGGTTTTTTAACAAAGCATGGCATAGTAATACACTAAGAAACGCCATGTAAATATTAATGTTAAATAATGAATGAGGAGAACATAATGCCCCAAATAGGATAGCAACTTAGGTGGGTTGAACCCGTCTTAGCCCGACCTTTGGACAGGTTTAAATTGCAATTGTAGTGTTCAACCTGAACCCAATCCAGGTTGGGTTAGGGTTGAGGGCTCAGGTAACTTGAGCCCTACCCAACGTGGCGATTGATCAATTGAAATTTTCTGGTCAAATTTGAACTATTTAATACTTGAGATGAGATTGGATGGTCAAGTTCATTTTTCCCTAGAATCTCACTTTTATGGTTTTGTTTCACTATTCTCCCTTCACCATCATCCCTCATTTTCATATTTATTATCTTCTCCACTAGGGACACCGACTATTACGGGTTGTTTAGAAATGATATATTATTTTAAAGCTAAACCCAAACACAACATGACAAATGGGTTCGGTTTGACTTCCTCGGGTTTCAAAGTCAGTTTAGGTTGGGTTTTGGTCGAACTCCAACCCAACCAAGTTAAAGCCCTTTGCCCAAATCAGCACTTCAACAGTTGAAGGGAGCTCAATTTAACATTCAACAATATAATTTTTTTTTTATTTGGAATACTCAAAAGGTTAATTATAGGGCTTAACATCACCTCCATATCCCTCAAAAATTAGTAATTTCTCCATAAAGTGAGTTTGATGATGGATAAATGGAATTATTACAAACCTCAAGCTTATGGATGGCTTTTGCCACATGCCAAAGGGAGGTTGTATCACCATCAACTTGGCATTCCTATCAAGCAAACAAACATCATCTCAAAAACATACTAAATTTTTAAAAAATAACAAACAAAATTTTTGAAACCAGCCTGATGTTAAGCACACCTTGTAAGCCATGTCAAGCTCAAAGGATAAAACATCCTCATCAAAAGGAATTGTGTACAAAGGGTACTCCCCTATGGTCACCATGTGATTGACTTTTTCCTCCTCCAAGATCTGCAGAATAATCATAGTTTGATATCAGTGAATTATGGTGGCAATGCACACTACTTGTCAAAAAAGCAAAGAAAGAAATGACATATCGAAAAAGATGCCGCCATCCATGTTCCTGTTTTGTCACCTAAACATCACTCAGAAGTGTACATACACACACTACTAGGGGAGTATATAAACATTGTAGGACACGTTTGGGGTGATTTTCAGTTAACTCTTAATCTTCTGTCAAAATAAACTCAGGTGTACAAAACACCAATAATACAAGAAGAAGCTTACAACTGACATGAGAAACTTAGAACCATGTTTTAAAAAAAATTAAATATGATAAAGAAAATTTCTTCCATGAGCATTCATTCACAGAACAATAAATGAAAGCAACTTGAATTTCCATTTACCAATTAAAACCATTATAAGAGAGCTGTCTTCCAATAGATGATGGAGAGGCTGGTAAAATGTGGGTAAGTTCAAAAGCATGAGGAAAATGGACAAAAGGGATGCTGCTGCAACCAGACAACACATCATAAAGGAAAAAAATTTAACAAGTGAAGAATTCAAGTCTTCAGCAATAGGGGAGAGGATCAGAGGACCCCAATGACTATAAACATAGAGGATCTCGATCACTATATTATGTAGTTGGGTGACCTATTTGGACTAGTGGCTCTAAAGTCATATCTGGAGACTGATTATGGCCTTCTCCTGCTTGTTCCTATTCTGCACTTTTATCAAGTAGTTCTTGTAAATCCTGGAGATTATATTCAGTTGGTGAAGATGCTTATGTCAATTCTAACTGAAGAATGCAGTGCCATTATTGTTGAAAGCCTCATGGTTGTAGAGCGAGTTATGTTAATAAAAAAAAAACAACTCATAACAAATGACAACCTGGTATTCTCAACACACATGAAAGGTTTGTCAGCAGATCAAAATATAAGTTTACCTTCTCACAAGCAACTGTGCGACGTGGAACGAAATAAACAAAGTATTCTCTCTGAAGTCCTTTGGATATATCATGCTGAATGTTTGATGACAGGAGCTTCATCAAACTAACTTGGGAATGGACAAGATATACCACCTTTGAGCATTCCGAGTGAATAGGATCAGATGAGAGATGCCGCAATTCCACATTGTGCTCCTGTTCAAATCAAAGTTCCTCAACTTGGTCGTAGTACTAAATAAACAATCCCAGCTTTGAACGTGTTGCAAGTGACTTGTTAAATGTGATTGAATAATGTGACTGAATAGAAAGATGAAAAACACATAAAATCAGACAACAAATAATGTGGATTCTATGGCTTGTTGAACAAACAGAGGAGGTCCATCAAGAATCTCTGAGATTGAATTGATAGCTAATTTTGCGTCCCAGTTGAGTATATACATACAATGAGACTGTCATGAATCTATGAAAGGGGCAACTGAAGCTACATAAAAAGAAAGAAGAAACAATAAAGTGAATATACAAAATCTAATATCAAAAATCATGATATATAATTTTGATACATTATTATGAATAAAGTCTCAAAACTCCACAACAACAAAAAAAACCAACACTTTATCCTACCCATCATCCATAATCATATAATGAAGGATATTTGGGTCCACAGAGGCAATGAGAAGAATGGAGAACATGCTCAAGAGAAAATAAACAGGTTGCACCTAAGTCATTCCCCGCACTTGAAAATTAGACAGCTAAACCTTCCATGGCCTTCACAAAAAGATTCAGACAAATTAGGAGCCATGCATCTATCATGATGAAAGTTGATGTTGCCCTTGACTTTTCACCAGTGAATGGCTAACAGAAAGCTCAATACATGGACATCCTAACATCAGTCACATCCTAGTTCCATAAGTATCAGGAGAAAAAAATTGCAAGCCATAAGATCTTCAAATCTCAATGAAGTGAGTATGTTGTGAAAAATGTTAATAAGGGTTAGTGTACATCAGTACATATAGATGGCATTCAAATATGTCAACATTGCAGTAGGAAAAATCTGCTCTTGGCATTGATGAAACCGGTGCATCAAATCTTGATCAAGGAAAAATGGGTCACTGAAACTTGACAGTTTTCTGAGCAAGGGATTCATAAGCTCACTTGAATTTTAATGACCAATCTGCCAATTAAAATCGCTTTATCCCCCTAATGACTTTATAACATGTTTTAATTTTTTTAAACAGTAAACCTCATCTAATGAGGTATACATTTTGATCAAAAGTGTATATCGCTCCATTTCAACTTGAATGGACCCATTTTCAACAAATGTAAAAAAAAAAATTTATGAGGCATATACCCCACCTAAGGAGGTATGTACCTCATTGGATGGCTATGGAGGTATATGGACTGTCCACACAAGCTGCATGTAACAGCACTCTTAAAAAAATGTAGCACCACCTCTATGAATGAGGCTGTTGCTCAAAGGACATCCTAGTTTCCCTTAGATAACTCAAAGGCAAGTAAGTATGATCACCTAGTTCTTCGCATCTCCAAACAACCAATTCTTCATTCGATAGAAATTTCTGTTTTAGACCGATCAATGCCACCATCAAAATTCATCCAACCAAACTACTAAAACAGTACTAGTGCAACCACAACATTCAAATTCTGATCCAACGTTCAACATAAATTCATCCATTCTTTCCAAACTTAAAGTGTGCATATCATCTCATCGTTATTCAACATATAATCAATCCTCGTTGAGCGACAATTTCCCCCCTCTCGAAAAATCATACAATGAACTCAAAATCGGCATAAAAAACATCGAGCGCACAATTAAATCCTGATTAAGCGTTCGTACGCAGAAACAATTGTTCCAAAAAGGGGGAAAAAACGTATAGAAAGCAAACAGGGACATACTCTGAGAAGTGAAGTCTGGATGATCAAAGCAAGGGTGCCGCTCAGTTTCTGATCGACGATCAGGCATTTCTTTCCCCGGATCTACGACAAATCGACGTAAATAAAAAGGTCACGTAGAAATCAAAAGGCGGACAAGAAGAGAGAAGAGACGATTGAAAGGGAGGGGGAAGGAGGACGGATCGTTGTGGGATGTGAAGAACTCACGTTCTTGAGGATGTTGAGGAGATCCTTCTGCGCTTGATCTCTGACTGACGCGAGATTCAGTGGAGCGTTGTCCAGGCTCGGAATCTGAGCCATCTCGCTCTCTCCCTCCCCGTCTGTCGCTCCGTTGTTTTTCGGGGAGGCGAAGATGAGTCAGGAAGAAGAAAGAACGCGGTGTACAGATCCGATTTTAGCTACCGTTTGATTCGAGAATTATGTTATTATGTTGTTTATGACTGTTCTATTCTATTATAAATAAATAAGAATAAGTTAATTTTTTTTAATTGTATTTTGAATTATTTTTGTTATAAAAATTAATAATAAAAATTATATTATTTTAATAAAGTAACTAAGGTATGGATAAATATTTTAAAAATTATAATATATAAATTCTCATCTATTCTGGTCAATCCAAAAGTCCATTTTGAGGTGTTTCTAACTAGTTCTCGCTTTTTTAGGCAGGCCCCTAGATTTAAGCTTCGTTTGAGAGTTTTTAAAACACCATTTATTTTTAATAAAAAAACTTGAAACATTAAACACCTATAAATCTGTTTGGATCAGTTGAGAAGAAATTTAGTTTTTTCAAATTCTTCCTATCATGGATCCAATCATCCAAACACTACTTTCATTTAATAAGTCACTTAAATCTTTTTTCAAAAATACTTTCAATAAGGAAAAATTATATATTCAATTTTCAAGTGCAGTCTCATCTACAGTCCACATCAATTTTTTTTTAAATCATAAATTATGCTATAGGGAACAAAATCCATCTCACCTGACTAAGAAATAAAGATACAAGAATTAATCAAAATATAATAAGGATGTCACGGTGATCACTCAGCGTTGTCAAAGTCCGTCTCAGGTAAAAGTCTAATTATGAATTATGTCTCACCTTAGCCCGGAAGCCCACTTCAGACAAAGGTTCTCCTTGGCTTCATACGTCACCTCGGGAACGAATCCCCACCTCAGATCCAGGAGCAGAGCAAGGAATTAAAGTAAGGGGGGAGCCGCAAATAAGAGAGTTAAACTAAGAGAAATTTTTTAAAATATATATAAATATATAATATGAAAATTTAAGACAAAAATATGTTAATATTCAAGTGATTCATAAAATCAATACACAAATGTATACTTAGTAGATGTTTTTTATTTAATACTAACAAAAATAAACATAAAAAAATACATATCTTCTATTTCAATTGTCACCACCTAAAAAATACAAAGACGTATCATCACAAAAAAATCATTCATTAACCAATAATCAATTTATTAGATAACCCAATTCCTAATTAAATTAAATTAACAATAATCTTTTCTAGAACTAAAAACATCATCCCCTTTCATAGGGTTACACAATGTGTCCTAAATACATTTAAAAACACTTGAATCTCATTTATTTTCCTCCCAATTCCCAAACATCAAAACAAATATATAAAAAATATACATATAACATGCAAAAGATTTCAATATAACAAATAATAATGAAAAGATCTACAAGTCAAATTAACAAATCAATCATATGATAATAAAAAAAAATTAAACAAAAAATCAGTAAATAAATATAAAAAAAATAAACCAAAGAATTAATCATATGATAAATAAAAAATGTAAATATAATATACAAACAAAATAAACAAAAAGTAAACACATTGCCTGAAAACGGACACTAACACGTGATGCGGCACAGGAGAGGAAACATGGTGCGGGTTGTGGCACTTGGTGGAAAAACGTGAGAATAAGAGAGGGGAGGTTATTTGTTTCTTTATTTGGCTTATTTAGGGCATTTTAATTGGATGGGCCATGTGAGGGAAATAGCCCACTAAAACAATGTGGGTGGCTTGGGGGGGCCAGGGCCCCAGCCCACCCCCCTTTGTCTCTGCCCCTGCTCAGATCGGACCGAGCATCAACTTTAGTTAGACCTTTAGTAAGAACTGATTATCCGAAGGTAAGATCCCGACCTACCCACGTTGGAAGCAAATCGCTCACTGGAATTGAGCAGCATGGGAAGCTCCCATGTGCATTCAACCAACACTAGTGAATATCACAAAAATGCCCATGGAATATTCTCTGGGGATTATAACCAACTGTCAAAAAACCGTTAGGATAAGCAGATCCCGCGTTTTGTCTGATTTGAGAGCCACATGGAAGATTCTCTCTCATGTTATCCTCACACCCCCATAGTATAACCGGCACGCCACCTCCGCCTATAAATAGAAGTGTATCATCTTCAACACAAGGTAGATTTCTTCTTCTCCAAAAACCCTAAGTTCAAGTTTAAGTTCTTCCATGATAATGAGTACTGACTAGAGCGTCGGAGGGGCGTTAGCCAACACTATATTGTGTGAGTGCAAGTAAACAAGGGAGAAGATCAGAGGAGATGTGCTCGACGTCCGTTCCAAGGATCATGTCTACTCTTCATCTCAAATCTTCATCACCCTAAACTCAGACCAATCATAAGTCCAGCCCATTCAAGGAGAAGCACATTTTACCCCTCCACATCTGCTATTGAAATACGTCTCATTATATGAAATGAAGTATATGCTGAGATACAATAATATATTTTATCGATTTAGAAAATTATTTTTTTGTCATACACTATGATAGAACCACATACATTGTGATAGTGCGTTATACACTGCATTATCATAGTGTATGAAGTTACAGACGTGATTACAAAATGAATCAAGTGTAATTATATTTCATTGGCATAAAATTTTATTTTTACAACATGTTATTTTTGTCATTTTCTTTAAAAGTTGGGACAACTAGGAGTGTTTGGAACTAAATTTAGATTAAGGGTGCGTTTGGTTGCGCGATTGCGCTGCGATTGCGATTAAAGGAAGCTGCGTTTGCAATCGCGCAACCAAACAGTTTTATAATCGCAGTTTTAAACACAGCGATTGCAGACAAATAGTGCCCAAAAGCTGCGATTTCAAAAAGCTAAGAAAATGAGCTTCCTGCAGAATCAGGTTTGCAATCGCAGATTCCTGCAGAATCAGTTTTGCAATCGCGCAACCAAACGCACCCTAAGTATATCTTTCAAAAACAAAATCTCTAAAGTCTAAATTGCAAGGGACACTTTTAGTCTCACGTCGAAAAAACAAAAGAATGGAAACAAATATATTTAATAGCTTGTATGACCATCCTAAATGGATCTATTGGGAATTGACCTATCAAGATCCATCTATTGGGAATTGACCTATTAAGATCCATTTATTCATGGGCTTGAATTATTGGGTCCATACATTTTGAGGTACAATTTTTGTTAAGGTGAGAAGCGGTTTGCATCGAATCTCTGGAGTAACTCTTCTTTTACGAGTGGAAAAATCACACTTTAAGAAAGTTTACCTGTTACATGCCTCAACAAAATCATCCCATTTCGACTCTACTTGCTACTCTAATTTTTATCAACACTAATTTTTGTTATTTTTTGTTTTGCGGTCCATTGTAACCGGCTAAAGATCCTTGAACATGCGCAGATGCACTCAGTCTGTTTTGTAGTCATCACGTTACTAACACATTATGTATAATTGGTCAATGCAGTATATCATCTCACAATTATATACTTTAATTTTTTAAAAATAATATATATTTTAAAAAAGAAAATGTTAGATTGAATCATGTATTCCATATACACACCCTTTTTATTTTTATATAAATAAAAAATAACATATATATATATATATATATATATATATATATATATATATATATATATATATATATATATATACACACTCGTGATTACGTGCGGTCGGTGCGGATTCAACGTGCGTCGTCCGATCGCGGGTCCATCGCATCGGACGATCGGGTGCGATTCACGTCGACCATTCGATGCGATGGACCCGCGATCGGACGACGCACGTCGAATCCGCACGACCGCATATTATCGAAAATCTGTATATATATATGCGCATTTGTAAATTAAAGAAGTATAACTTGAATGAATTGTATATATATTATTATTTATATATAGAATATCTATTTCTCAATACTTAAATGCATGTGAATAAGTGATTAACCGTACATGTAAAATTGTAAATTATGATAATGTGAAAGAAGATGAGTGTAAGTTTAATTGTAACAAAAAATTTATTAGAATAAATCAAGATTTCCGATAATATGCGGTCGTGCAGTCGTGCGGTCGTGATCGCGAGCTGTCCGATCGCGGATCCATCACATCCAACGGTCGACGTGATTCGCACTCGACCGTTCGATGCGATGGACCCGTGATCGACGGTCCGTGATCGCGATCGCACCGACCGCACGACCGTATAATATCACGACTCAATAAATCAAATAACATTATAACAGGGGTAACTGTGCTCACAAATATCTGAGTAGACTGTGAGCCGTACAAATAACGAGACTTCGTGGAAATCTCTCGATCTCGATTGTATATCGGTTGATGACGTGACGTGGGTCCCACTGTCCACGTGCGAGTCCTCTCCGATGTCCGTCCAAAGAGACATTCAAAAGAAGCGGCCACTCGTTTGTACACATGACCACCCCCACGAATGCCCATCATGAAACTCTGCATGTGACATGCATGCATGGCCATCTGCCATCTATATTAGACATTTTTAATGCGGTATTAATAATCAATGGACAACTAATACATACTGTTTTGAGTTGCATACCAGAAGAAGCCAAAAAAGTGTTGATCTAATCAGTCATTCATTAGAATATGCTAACATATACTAGTTTGAAAAAAGAATATTTATATATTAATTTATTTTATTATAAAACTACATTTCACATATGTTTGTGTATGTTTTAAGTATTTCCAAAATAAAATAGATTGCATATATGATGATTTTTCAAGGACGATGTAGTATATTTTTTTAATTGATAAATGATGTACATCTTTTGAATAATGTTATGGTCATTGTTACGGTCAATGTCTTTGAAAAACTTTCCATAACCTTTATTTTTATTTTTATATAAATGTGTATATATCTTATATAATGTAACATTTATTTATGTCCTATATATATAATGTAACATTTATTTATGTAACAACAAAGAAAAATATGTATTTTTATTAAAAAATAACATTATAAATTTTTTTATATGCTCATACGTGTATGGGAAAAATGTAAGATTTATTTAATGAAATATATGCCTAGTAGAAATAGGTTTATTGTGAGGTTGTATAGAAAAAAAGGCATCTAAGAGCGCCAATTCTTTTGTCTAGAGCGCATAAGACTTGAAAATGAGAGACAAGGTTTTGATAAAATATTGATTTGATATTTTCCTTTAATAGTTGTATTGGATTTTGGATTTAATATATATTCCAAAGACCAAAGCGATCAGATTTCACCTAGAGCCCCCACTCAAGAAAAAAATAATTGTGAAGGATTAGGGACCTACAAACCTTTATGTAATCCAATGCACACTACTCAAATGCATGAATTATTTGAAGATGTATGTTTCAAGTAACTACATCTTCATAAAAATGAAATAAATATAATGAATTATACACTTACAAAAAAAAGTAAAAAAATTTCTTTATTTCATATGAAACATGAACATGTAGGGGGCGGTTATTTCAACCCCACCAACTCTTCCTCCCACCCCTTTTTTTTTTCTTTTTTTCTTTTTTTTTGCATGTGAGCCAAACCCACTCCTCCGCCCACCTCCGCGAAGCTCTCACCGTTCTCGACCGCATGTCCTGCGACTCTGCCTCCCCTCCTCCTCCGCCCTCCTCTACCAATGCATCCATCACTGCGACCTCCTATGCGGTCGCAGGGCGCAGCAGTGGATGATGCATTGGCAGGAAAGGGCGCATCTGTGGAGGCTAAGGGTCTTCAACAGGCCCGAGGCCCGAAAGCCCAGCCCGGGCCCGTTCACGGGCCAGGTAGGCCCGGCCCGTTTTTAGGGCGGGTCGGGCTTGAGCCTGGTTTTGGGGCACAGGCCCGCCCCGTAGGCCTTCTCGCGGGCCCGGCCCGTAGGCCCATGGAGGGTAATCCAATAAACTAGTAACGTGTAATTTTTTTTGAATTGTGGTTGAGTTATACAAATTATCAACATTTATATAGGTGTCAAACTAATTAGGTACATGTAGTTATTCATTTTTGTAAGTAATTAATTCATTTAATATTTTTATTTTAAAAATTCAATAGATATAAATTTTTTTTTCAGCATTATACTTTAAATTTTGTGTTATTTTAACATTATATACAAATAAACAACGTAAAATAAAAAAATAAAATGTTTTAAATTTGGGCGTAGGCCCGAACCCAGGCCCGGGCCCGTGGGTAGGGTTGAGCCCTGTTTTTTTGCCACGGGCCAACCCGGCCCGGGCACGTTGGCCAAGCAGGCACACAGGCCTGGGTCTAGGGCCGGGCTTGGGCCCTGTTTCAACAGGCCGGGCCGGGCCGTTGTTGACCCTTACGTGGAGGAGGGCGCGGCCGTGGAGGAGATCGCGATGGTGGTGGAGGGTGCGGCTGTGGAGGAGGTCGTGGTGGTGGATGCATCGGAGGAGGAGGGCGGAGGAGGTGGAGGGGGAGGCGGTGAGGTTGTCAGCGATCGAGGACAATGAGGACTTCGCGGAGGCGGATGAAGGAGGCGACTCGGGGTGGGTTAGGATCACACACACAAAAAAAAAAAGGGGTGGGTAGAGGAGTTGGTGCTGTTGAAATAACCGCCCCCTAACATATATCACATTGGGGTAATTATTATATAGAGGACTTCATTTGGAAACTTTCCTTAGACTTGGACCAGTCTCACCTATACTAACAAGTAACAACCATCCCTAGATACTAGAGTTGAAGCAAACCCACAATGTTTCCTAGTATGGGCATTGACAATACACCGATCATTTTACAATTCTGTTCGTAATTTTCATGTCACTAATACAATATATGAAAAAGTCCAATATATGGTACATTTCATTATCTCATAATATATATATATATTTTATCATATAAAATGTAAATAATAAAAAAATTTGAATTCACCAGTATGAACATTTTTGTAAAGAATGTGTTTTATGAGTTAATTACATTCTTTTAAATAAAATCAAACTGCGTGAAAGTTGCAAATGGAACTGTACTTATTATATTCCTTTTGAGTATCTAATGAGGATCAATCATTTCACCATAGATCAGGTTTAATTTCCATGTACAAGCCAGCAGAATAATAGGATCCCATTGGATGATTGGTCCTCATAAGATAAGCGCGAATGAGAAGATATTATATAGTTAATTATATCAAAAAACTAAAATTAAATTGTCATTATTCAACCCACAATTAATTTTATTGTCTCCTTCTGCTTTGTGCCTAACAAAACAATTAATTCGTGAATGCCAATTAATGACATAAGCAATGACGTCCGGGTCACATAAACACAAGACAAAGATCGACATCGTTATCAAAAGTTAATCAAGGATGACACTTGGCAACATGTCATTTTTTTTCTTTTAATATCAAGCTTTGTTGGTCCCATGTCCCTGGATTAATTGTCATATCAGCCACATTTTTCTGTTTTCGGGTGAGCTCTTTAACATTCTTTTTAATGCATACTTTCCATAACAACACCAAGCATACGTATTTAACAAAATATTATAACAACAGACATATAATATTATTCTTGTTTATATATTTCAATAGCTCAACATGTATATACGCTGTTTTTTTATAATAAAAAATACATTTAATTACTTAAATTTATTTTACCGATCAAGAAGTTTAAATTTTGAAAAAAACATGTTGATATTTTTGTAGGAATAAATTATGATATTATAACCACAAGATATAGATTAAATAAATAAGGTTCCAAAACATTGAAAATGAAGTACACCTTTTCTTTTTATTTTTGAGAGAAGAAAATCAAGTACCTTGCGAGCCTAACAATGCTAAAAGACCTGATAGAAGAAGCAGTGGGTTAGATGTCAGCCCACTCACCAGGTTCATGAAGGTGGTTATCCCAATCATATGATCTATCTTACAAAAGCTAACCACTCACTAGTTGATAACCTAATGCACTTAATTATTTTTGGTGGAATCAATTTTAAATCCAAGTTTACTATTTTTTATATAAAAAAAAAGGGTGTTCCCAATAGAAAGGAATAAAAAATAAACACGCCACACAAGAGATGGGATCTATGTGGATACTATTATCAATTTATCATCCCTCATGTATTCATATATTAATATATAGTTTTTCAATCTATGCTCTTTTTTTTCTTTTTACACCCAAAAGAGGATGAGTGTGATTGTGGGGGATGCAATTCACCAGATGGTGTGTGTTTTGAAAATGCGTTTAGTTCTTTGGGATCCTGAAATAACCTTAAAAATAATACATATAGTGCAAATGCATTACCATAAAAACACCTCATATACATATATGACAAGATTTTTGGTATCTAATTAGGATAAAATCCCATCAAATTCACAAATCTTACACGTCAAACATGTAAAATGAACATTATCTAAAAAAACTTAGCTTGTGATTTCAAGAAACCAAAGAGTCACCTTATCTTCAGTCCCCTCCAACTGTTCAACTCTTTTAATAATGAAAGCAACATAGGTACATGAAATCGTCTCTATTCAAAGTATGTGCATAAGATAAGTCAATCATTTAGATGCCTCACAAGTCACAAAGTCTGGAGGATTCTGAAATAAAAATAAATAAAATAAAAACAAAATAAAAATAAATAATATAAAAACAAAAGAAAACGAAAGGCTACCTCCCTTTAGTGAAAGGTCTGTGTCTCGGCGCGTGCAAATTTTGATAGGGTGTGGTTGTTGGTGGTGTGATTTGTTGTTTAATTTTATAGTGTCTATGAGAGATTTATTTATTTATTTTAATTTTTAATTTTTTTTCTAAATTTTTTTATATTTTTTATGAGAGATGTTTCTTCTCACACATGATCACTTTTTGTCTTTAACGATGGGTTGATATTCTAGAATAAATGGGTATCAGATTAATTAACTTTTATTTGTTCAGTCATCATTATTTGTATCTTTTGTACATAATTGTTTTTTATTTTTGTGTTTATTGAGAATGTATAAGGAATGAATAGTGTATTCTAGGCTTAAAATTATTATCAGATTTCATATTATTTTATTTAAACATATATAACTGTCAAGTTTTAAATTTATGACAAACAATTTGTTATTTGCTCTTCTGATCAAGGATACAGAGGGTCCGCAATTTCATTTTTTTGTTTTTTCAAGTTTTTACTCTATTTTCTCTCAATTTTAAAGTTTGTAATTTAATTGAAATCAGAAATAAAATCAAATAACAAATTTTTACATTTCTTTAAAAGAAAAAAAGAATTTGTTCTTTGCTATTATGTTATCCCTATCAAAGAATCAAGATTAAATAATTCTTTTCTTATTCTTCACCACAGACGAGGTGAAATGAATATTCAATATAAGGGATGTATACTACATAGAACTTATAGTTGGAGACTTGAATTCCTTGTATCTTGACCAAATTTAAGTATGGTTTATGTTGCATCTTCAACCTTTTAATTATAGGAAGGTCCATGGAATTATTTTCCCAAGGTGTCACTTTCCATGGTTTCAACTACTTTAAAACCAGACAAGCCTTTTATTGAATATTCGAGAACATAATCTCCCACTATGATAACATTTTTTTTTCATCTTCAAAAGTGATGTTCATAGAAAAATATGATGTCATCCTTTCTGTAGTTCATTTCCTAACGGAAAATGCCAGCTCATTTTTACGTTTAGAAAATTTTAATATATACATTTATTTAATAACATATAAACTTCTATAAATAAATTAAAATATATTTCTAATGAATTGAACATATTTATACGACGTCGTGGAATATATATACTCAATTATAAATTTTGCATACTGACTATAGAAATGCATAAATGCAGAAACGGAATAAACCGGTATAAGGATAGTATAAGCAGTGGCGGCTTCAGGAATTTTCATATATGGGGTCATTAAAAACATAATTTTCATAAATTCTTTTTAAAATATACTTTTACCATATATTTATAAACAAAACATAAACTGTTTTTTTTAAATAGAACTTACATTAATAAAAAAATAAACTGTCAAATATTTTCAATACATAAACTTTTACAATTGTTTTCGACGAGATTTCATATTTTGAAATCGTTATATGATAATTTCATTATCAACAATATCGGCGCGTCCAATCCATCCATTTGTGGTCAGCACATCTGTCTATGTGTAGGTGATTGACGGGTTGGCGATGGAAAATAAAGGTCTCAGTCTCACGATATGGTTTTTAATGGATCCCGTGATAAAAAAAGAGTTCTAATACACTTAGTCCATTTTGCAGCCGTTTTATAGTTCATACACTATGATAACATAATATGTATTACACTATCATTGTATGTGAATTATCATAGTGTATGACCTAAAAATTTATTATTTTTTCAGTGCAAAAAAATACATTAATATATCTTAATATATACTTCATTTCATATAATTATGTTACTTCAATGGGAAAATATATGATTTTTTTAAATAAAATAAAAACCAATGTGAACTGCAATTCGGGTTGCATAGGGGGCTAGACATTATTTTCTAAAATAAAAAATTAGACGGGGTTTGATTGTATAAATAGGACTCCTGATATGGTTGTATATATGGGCATCATGAATGACCCCACCACCTAAACACTGGTTTAACAAATTTTTCCAACTATGTTAGTTATTTTGCCTAATAAAAATGAAAACAATGGACAACTATGTATTGTAATTTGGGATCATCACTGGTAGTCTTTTCTCAAAATAAAATGGACAACTATGTCATTCTAAATTGATTAGATTGGTGCCATGCTGTGCAACAATATGAGAATAATTTTTTCTTCTCTAAATTAATTGATCATTTCACACATATATTTGTGTCATATGTCTTGTTCTCTAGTTTTTTTTTAAATTTTGATGGGGTCAATTGACCCCACCCCTGATAACCTAGCGCTGCCCCCGAGTATAAGGGTGGTATAAGAATGGATAAGAAAAATGATTGCTTGTTTGCAGAGTATAACTTGGTATTATTAAGTCGATTTAAACGAGTATAAGAGAGTATAACAATTCTAAGTAATCCCTGGGATAAGCTATACTCACTTTATCTATTTTCATGGGTTCACATGTCAAATCAACTTTTTACATCTTATCACATCAAATCATCTATCAACATCTCTTATACATCAAAGAATTCATATATCAAATCAATTTTTTTACATTTTATTTATATTTTATTACTCAAACAACTCAACTTTTATTCTTACGTTTTTCAATGAGAATAAAAAAAACACAACGAAACAGAAAATCTTTTATTCATGCATCTATACTTGCATAGTTATCTATCTAAAATAACTCAATTCCGCCATTCAAACAGGGATTTAGTGAATAATTATTTCATTTTCTAATGAAGCATCGAAGCACGTACTAATAAAACAGACTTCGACTTCGTTGGTAGGACTTTATGTAACAAATTAAAGTTATTTTAATTTCTGACTATACATTCCAGGGCATTGATGACAGTGATGTTATACATCAACAAATGAAAAAAGTAAAAGAATTACAACAAGAATGACAATAAAAAAATTGTCTGTTTATTACCGTATATTTCAAGCTAAGGATTTTTTTGGGGAAAAGAAATGCTAGAGAAGATATACGTGCAAAACGATCTCAATAACTTCCTATAAAACAACAATTGTATAAATAAGCTTTCTGTGAGGAGGCATCTATGTAAGCTTTCTGTGACTTATTCTGACGCACACTATGTAAATCCCTCTTTTAGTTAATATGAATGAAGGAATTAATTACAAAAAAAAAACACTTAATGGGACAAATAATATTGTATAAATACCTAAAAGGCTAGTTTGACAAGGGGATAAGTGAGTAGGAAGACAGTTTATCACCATTTGGTATAAAAAATAATGGAGATAAATTACGGACAATTGTTCTAATTTTGAAATAAAAATGAAGATATTTTAATATATCTAAAAACTAGGATAACATTTATCTCCCCATCTTTTGTTTCAATTTTAACAAATATGAACATGAACAAAATTAATGGATTTTTAATTCTCTAAAATTAGAATAACTTATCTTCAAAACCTTAGCCCGTTTTCAAACTAGCCCAAAGAGTATATATCATGACTACTGGAAATATTTTCTAAAATTTGTCTTATTATGTCATTATTACATGATGACTTTAAGAATAATTCAATTAGTAGAGATTTTTTTCTCAGTTTATATATTGACACTTATTAAATGGTGTCTTAAAAAACATAAAAGGAATAAAATAATCTGCACGTGCGCTACATGAGCGTATTATTATACGCACTTAGCACTTTTAAGGAAAGCGTATTTTCACGTCCTAAAACTTAATTTTCACCCCTAACATTTTTGGGTTTGTTGATTGATTTGATTTTCTAATTTTTTTTTTTTTTTTTGCATAATTCACTGTCATAACTTTGAAACACTAGCCTAACTTTAAATTGATGCAGCCAAGAATGACCCATTGAGAGAATTCAGGGGTCTTTCACAGTCACATGGCTACGCTTAGAGACATAATGGCCATCCCAAAGTTATGTAACCCCACTGAAAACACCTATGTAAATTCAAATAGCTCCATGAGTTAAATTTTTATTGATAAATTTAAATTATTTTATTAATATTCTATTTGATTAACCTTAGCTAAAAACACAGTATAACAAAATCTCTCACAATGTTTTAAAAATACGAAAGTATATCTGTAATTAATTATTTTACCACTCTAAATAGGGTTTTATAATCTATCCAAAATGGTAAAATCACCATTTACATATGATTTTTCGTATTTTTAATACATTGTGAGAGATTTTTAATATATTGTGTTCTTAGTCAATGTTAACCAAACAGATATTCACAGAATATTCATCTATCAACTAAAATTTAATTCAAATGGTTATTTGGATTTACACAATATTTTCATATGATTATATGAACTTTAGGAAAAACCAAGAAGTTATATAGATTTCAAACAGTTTACATAAGTTCGTTTGGATTTTTCCGTTGTTTTTTTAGGAGAGCCCCAAGTGACCTTCCTTGATATTGCATAAAAAGCAGACCAGAGCATCACATAAATCACACCAAACAAGCAGACCAGAGCATCACACAATCACAACAAACAGTCTTTGGTGGACAACTTTTTATTTCTTCCCCCATTTTTTTGTGTGTGTATTAAGTGGGGGACCAGATTAACCAGTTCAGTCTCTGCACCATTTAATCATAGGGTTTGGTGCACACAATATTATCAATAAAAATATTGTTTCATACCAAACCCACCATCTTCTTTAATCGAAGCTGCTCGAATCTTTATTTTATTTTTTAAAATCGTTTTCTCCACCTTCATTTTTATAACAATATCAACATTTTAAATTGAACCGTATGATATATACTATAAAAAGAAGTTTCACCCATCATGTGCATGGGTGCCAGATATCCATGTGTGATTTATCTGTGATTATGAATTTTTTTATATTAAGAGTGGGGATGATGACATCTTAACAACTAATTTAATTCTTATCAATCTTAAATTTTATTATCCTGTTGTGTATTTTTTATGTGTTGATGGAGGAAGCACAAGAAACACTTCTGATGATGAAATCAGCGGGCACATGAGGCTGTGTGCATTGTTAAAAAGCAGTTAATTCGAGTACAAATGACATAAAGCTAAGTCTGAATCCGTTTTAGACCTCACAGATTCCCATTGAATTACTTATGATATATCCATCCACTGGTCTATTTCTTGGTTGTTGTTGTTTGAATAATGCCAAGGCCAGTGTCATTGGACAGTCCCGTGAACAGTCTACACATTTATTTTTTATTTAAAAAATAGTAAATGATATAATGATATATATGTTTTAATGAAAAATATATATAAGTTACTGATATATCTATCACAAAGACTCATTGAATCAAAATATATAAAAATTAGTAACGGAATATGTATCTTGTATTGAGAGGTGTATAGTTCATTTGATCACTATCGAGATTTATGAACTGTCTGCATGATTGTCCCTGTGCAACATGTGCATGTTTACATGTGAAACTCCTCCAAGAAGTCTAACCTGACCAACTTGCTCTGGAAGAATAAAAGTTACCATTTAATTTGAGATCCCCAATGAAGAGTAGAGGTTTAATACTTTGTTTAGACTTTAGATAATATCAAAATTAAAAGATCAATAATGACTGTATTCAAATTAACCTTTTGCAAGATGGCTAGACCTCCACTAATAAATGTTCAATATCATCATAAATTCAAATTATACTTGCAATTTATTATTCCCATCAATGCAATTAATAAACTAGATTCACGAATGTATTAAATGGAATGAAGAGGATGTTGACAATTTATTATTTCATGGTTCATCTCTTCCTAGCGCCACATCATTGGCTCTATCTAGACAAGATAAGCGTACCAACTTAAAGAGGCCTCCCAAAATTTTATTTTATTGTATATTTATTTAGATATTTATCAATTATAGAACATGCACAAAATTCTCATGCGTATCTGTTTTTGATCTCACACATCAAGTTTATATATTTAACATCAATCTTGCATTTTGTGAAAGACTTACATTAGCCAAAATTTGTGAAATAACCACAATAATACATCATCAAGACGATTTATATTGATTTTTAAAGCGTTATCTGGAAACTCTATGATTTATGAAATAATCACAATAATATATTATCAAAGACGATGTATGTTGATTTTTAAAGCTTCCTCTAAAAACTTCTTTTGGATGCACTTTTATTTTTGCTCCATTCATAAAACTGAAATGTTTTTTAAAAATAATTATTTTTAATAAAAAAAATGTTTTTTCTAAATAAAAAAGAGCCTATTATAAATTGCGGCTTATTAAATCGTTTTACAACATGCTTTTCAAACAATTTTAAAAATTGGTAAAAGCTTTGCAATGACGCATATTCTACACTCAAGAACATGACAGATTAGAGAATTCAAACATCCAAGTGAGAATAATAAAATTGAGTTCGCAAGTTATTTTTGCCCGCGATAAGAAAAACTTCATAAACAACACTTCTCAATGAACCGTTTTTCTATACCTCGTTGTCAAAGAGGGGTCAAAGTATCAAAGCTTTTAATTTTATTTTAATAGGCAACTGATATTTTAGCACGGGGGATTAATAGATCATTAACGATTGAAATAATTCGTACAAAACAGATCGTGACCGTCCACATCTCAATCGGACAGTTGGATGTCACCCGACAGGAACCCGATTTTGACATTGGTGGAAAACCATCACGACATCTCACCCGATTTCATCTTTCCCCAGCGACATCGACGTGAAAATACCCACGAATTTACAATTTTGTCTTCTAGCAGCCACCACGACAACGACACCTCACCTTCTCATTATTTTTTCAAACTGGCTTTTGTTTTTGTTATTTATTCTCTCTCTAACCGACGAAAAACCGACATCAATAAACGAACATCAACCGTCCGATGAACCAAAGACCGCGATTGGAGACCGGTTGATTTGACCAGAGAATTGCTGACGTGGACTGCAGACGTGCAGTAGACTTCACGTCCGTTTCATTACACGTAAGCCCCCGATATTATATTTATTTTTTCAGTTAAAAAAAATCAAGAAAAAAACAAAATTGAATAAACGAACATACCCAAGAAGAGAACAAAACGCATTTGTTCTCTCTCTCTACGTTTTCTCATTTACATTTTACCTTCCAAACTATATAATAAAAACACATTTTTATAATATGTTTCACATGACGGAGCACGCGTTGGGGTTCTCGTCACTGAAGATCTGCGGAGCGTGAATGTACTGGACGTTGTACCCTTGACCGTATCCGTGACCGTATTCATACCCGGAGTATTCCATCTTGTTCGCCTCCGCCTTCACCGCCTCCACCACCTCCTGCTTCTTCTCTTCCTTCTTCTCTCCGCCCTCCTTAGCCTTCTCCTTCTTTTCTCCGCCCTCCTTCTTCTCTTCCTTCTTCTCTCCGCCCTCCTTAGCCTTCTCCTTCTTTTCTCCGCCGTCCTTTTTCTCTTCCTTCTTTTCTCCGCCCTCCTTAGCCTTCTCCTTCTTTTCTCCGCCGTCGTCCTTCTTTGGAGTCACCACCTCGACCCCCCTCTTCAGCTTTTCTTTTAGGTACAACGGGAGTTCCTTCGCGTCCATCGTCCCCTTCACCGTCACCAGGTCCTTCAGCGGATCTATCGCCACGTGTTGCACTCCTGCAATTTGTTATTCAATTCAGGGTTATTTTCGTCATTTTCATCTGACGCGCCAGAGGTTTTTACGTTGACCGAAAAATTTTAAAAAAAGCGCCCCCCGAAAAAATATGTAAAAGCGGTGAATCGATCGCGCCTTTTAAAGCATAATAAAATAATAATCGGACGGCCGTGATTCTGAGAAGCAGATCAGCATCGTAAACGGTATATGAGAAGCAGAATCGGCGGGGGTGTCAATAACGATTTATATTTGTAAAATGTCGTATCCAAATTATTCTATTTAAATTTAATTACGTTAATCATAATCTACTCTTCAAAATTAGAAAAGCACTCCACTCTGATTGTCACAATCCAATTTATTTATTTTAAAAAAAATTGTGTGCTTGTAAAATAATAAAGGATCTTTTTATTTTTAGGTCTTTATGAATCATAAAATTTAATTATTGATTAATTATTTTTTAATATTTTAATTTTAGTATCTAAATTTAAATAATATGTTCATTTTTAATTTATAGGATGGATATATCCTAAATTATTTAATTTTTTTTTAGACTATGAAATAAACTAAAAAGGAACACATCCTCACATCCTTTAAATATGGGTTAAAACTAAAATACAAAAGAGTGAGTGATTAAAAACTAAAAAAACTCAATAATAAATTATTTAAATTTAATTACATTAATCATAATATATTCTTCAAAATTAGAAAACACTAACTCTGATTCTACTATTACCTTTAATCTTGTAAATGATCCTCCGAATCTTATGGATGCAACCCTCGCAGTGGAGCCTGATCTTCAGAATCATCGTCGTCGGCTGAACCTGTTTTCGTCACAAAAAATAAATAAATGAGCCGCCGTAATAGTTTCGAATTTATAAAAAATAAATAAAATTATGGTCACCTCCTTGGCCTTCTTGTCGGCAGGTTTGCCGTCGCCCTTCTTGTCGTCGGAACCGTTTTTGTTATCGTCACCCTTACCGTCCTTCCCCTGGGGCTTCTTCGGAGGGGTTGGCGAGATGAGTTCGACCATCTTATTGATCTTCTTCTCCAACCTCTCCCTCAGCTCCCACGGATCCACCTTCCCAACCGCCGTCAGCTTGTTGTTGATACTGTCCACCTTCGCGTCCTCCACCCCTTCATTTCCATCATTCATTTTCAATTAATTCATTCATTCATTGTGATTCGGTGAAATCAATTTTGGATCAGAAATGCTGAAGCTGAAAAGTCTGAGAAAATCAAAATCTGGAGATCACATCGAAATTGATCAGATCGCTCACCTTCGAAACCCTTGACGGCTCGCTTCACCTTCTTCGCGCATCCCTCGCAATGCATATCGATCTTCATAACCACGGCGATCGGACCCCCTTCGTCCTTCTTCCCTCCACCGCCGCCGCCTCCGTCGGCCTTCTTCTTCTCATCGCCGTTGCCTTTCCCTTCCTTCTGCAAGGATCAACCACAGAAAATCGCCGATTAGTTTTAAAAAAAAAACGAAAACCAGTAGAGTTGAGAGAGAGAGAGATTGAAGGAAGAAGCGATTAATCGCGAAATAATCGCTCACCTCGCCCATCACTTGATCGCTTCTTCAGTTTTTTATTTTATAATTTCCTTTTTTGGAGAGGCGGTGTCGGAGGGGATGGAGGGCGTATAAATAGGCGGATCGTCGATGGATGTACATCTGTTTCATGTATGGGTATAGTCATTACATCAATGCATGTATGTATGTGTGTATGTGGAAATGTCATGTCTATGTGCTGTACGAATGCGGGCGTAAAAAACGGGCTCACAGCCGGCGTGTTAGACTTGAACCCCGTTTAGGCTGCGGAATGACCCAAGAATAAAGACTTTTAACATTTTTGTTTTATATAAATAGATATCATTTGTAAATGAGTTTAAGGTGTTTTTGGTATTTTTAAGTTGTAGAAAATTCAGTTTTTTAATCTCATTTTCAATAATTACAGCTTAATTAATTTTTTTTAGTTTGAGAAAAAAGTGACCAAAGGCTAGATTTTTGAAATTGGTGTAAAGACGTTTTTAATAAACTCAAATTTAAACGAATAACTTTTTTGAAAAAATCTAATGCCGCCTCAAACTCATTTCCAAATATGACATTAGCATAAGTACTTAATTTTATCAAGGTTTATCTATTAGAAATAAATAAAATTGTCATTTTATATTATTTAAAAAAAATTATCTTATCTAACAATAATTACACAGCCACACAACATTCTAAAAATATTTTAAAATTATTATGAAAAAATATAGTTTTTAGTACTATGTCAACTTAAATGATGTAATTAACATTCTTTTATTTAATTGTTCAATTTGTTCTTTTTTTGTCTTATACTTTTCCCATTGAAGTAACTATATTAATGTTGGTGATATGATAAAATATTTTGGATATTTTATTAATCATTCCATTAATCATTCCATTATAATTCATAAATTTTATTTATTTTTTCTGATGGATAAAGATGGGTGATGGGTTGGGAAAAATAAAACAGTCACCGATAAGAATAACAGTGAGTTGTCATTATTTGAACTACCTATCCATATATCACAATAAAATATATATATATTTTTACATGGAATATTTTTATTTAACAATAGATGAATAAATATGAAAATTAAATGTTGTCATCATTTTTTTATTGGACAATATTTTTTAGTTAAGTGAATGGTGTAACATTTAAAGAGAGATTAATTTTATCTAAGAGTATAGTTATGTTCTTTTAGGTAATACAATGGCCAATGGAGCTAGTTCTTTCTATAATAGAATTCCTAGAAACACTTTATTTGGTCATCTTTAATAGTTTATTTAAAACATTTCCCCAAAATAATGAATGTTCCAACTAAGCAAAATATATGAGTATTTTCATGTTCAGTCCATTTATAATTTAGGGAGAATACGGACCGGATCCGGTCAGTGTTCGACTTCGGTCAGTTCGGTCAGTACCGAATTGCACTACGTGCAAATTGAACTGCACCACTTATAAATCGAACTGCACAATCAATTGTTGGGTATATTTTTTTTACTCTCTTATTGGATTCAATCAACTATTGGAGAAAATATGAATTCCTAAGTATCATCATTATCCAATAAAAGAATAAAAAACATACCCAACAATTTGTTGTGCAGTTCGATTTTAACGTGGTGCAGTTCAGTACTGACCGAACTGACTGA
The DNA here is from genome assembly GCA_030737845.1 of Acorus calamus. Lineage (NCBI taxonomy): Eukaryota > Viridiplantae > Streptophyta > Magnoliopsida > Acorales > Acoraceae > Acorus > Acorus calamus. The sequence continues at coordinate 3,680,139 of CM060878.1, read as the reverse complement.
ACTTAGCATTGACCGGATCTGAACTCGGAGAATACATATATCATTGTAAGTTTTCAAATACCCCTAATCACCTGTGTTTCGAAATTCTACCCAATTTTTTTTCTCCATAATCTTTTGATTTAAAATGATTTAAATGTCATTATGTTATTTAATATTTAAACACTCTCTCTCACTCTTTATCACCCAATTTAAGATGTTTTCACACACTTCACTCAACTAATATAAACATAAAAGTTAAGAAAATAACTTTTCTATTTTAGATTTTTTTTTTCATATTTGAGTATCATAAGCATCATTGAAAGAAAATGAGTATCACTAAATTATAGAAGATTTTAAAATTATATATAAATTTTAGATTCCTTATTATAAAACACTGAGATAAGAAAATTATCATATGTATTTTTAATGTTTATTAGTAGAGTGAGGTGCATGAAACATTTTAAATTGGAGCAAGAGAGTGTTTCAATGATAGCATCATTATTTAAGATTTTAAGTCATTCATATATATAATTAAAGGGAAATGATTGATCTCATAGGCCCCATATAGACCACATAACATGGCATACGTAGAATTCCTTTTATACCCTTCTAAGTCATCCGGCATTTCAAAAATTCATTCCGGCTAATGTATTCATCTCCGGTGACTAGCGTCACTACCATTAGATTATTCTCGCGGCCCTCTATCATATGAGAGGTGGTTTGATTACTTTTCGAGCCCTCCTCCGGATTCCACCTCTTCTGACCTCCAATTCAGTTACATTTGCTTAAATAGTAATATAGTTACATTTATTTGCAGCAATCAAATAATAATTTCAATGCTATAGTGATGTTATTATATCTATTTTTACTCATTGATTGATTAATTCCTAATGTGATAACTTTATTATATATTGCTTAGTTGAATTGACGGTAGATTCAGTTACATTCTATGAAAATTCAGTTACATTTAAAATTCAATGATACTTGAAATGCAATAAAACCAAATGATTGCTTCCCCTTCAAATTCAGTTACATTGAAATTCAAATACATAATGTTAGATTCAGTTACATTATATAAAATACAGATGTATATACAATTCAAATACTCATTTACATTTGTACATTGTTCCAGATTTAGTTACATTATTTGAAATCTATATATATTTTTTCCAATATATAGATTTCATCGAGAGTTCATAAAAATCCAACCAAACAAAAAAATGAAACAATTCTTCTTCACCATCTGCTCAACCCAATAAAAAAACCCTTGCAACACCCATCCTTTCAATATTCTCCACCCACCGCCACTCCTCCTTCTCCACTCCTCCTCCCACCACCCGAGTCGCCCTCTACCTCCACCACGCCCGCCTCATCGGCTCCCTCCACCGCCACCTTCGCTCCCCCTCCACCTCCTCCCACCGACTCTTCGTCGCCTGTGCCGCCCTCCGCTCCGTCCCCTCCCCTTCCTCCGCCCTCTCCCTCCCCTCTCCCGCCCCAAATCCCGTCCTCCACTCTCTCGCCAAAGTCCTCTCCAAATCCAAACGCCTCCCCGACCTCCACTCCCTCATCGCCGGCTCCGCCGCCTCCCCGATGGACCGCCTCCGCTAGCTCTCTACCGTCGGTGACCTCGAGTCCTCCCTCTCCATCTTCGACCAGATGCGCAGCCTCCGCCCCCCCTGCAGCGAGTCCTACAGCCTTATCATCGAGGATTTTTAATGAAGGGTGTTAAGGTAATTTGATTTTCTAAGGTTTTTTAAAAGTCAAGTAGTTTGCCAATTACATTGTGCCACCTAATGAGGCTTATGAATGAAGCTTATAATTTGGGGTCTATGTAACAAGACTCATAATTAAAGTAGGCATTTAAGTAACTTATATTAAAATATTGTTGATTTTTTAAAAAAAAAACATTCTTTAAAACAATTGAAGTATTTGAAATTTTATGCTCTCATTTAGGTGGCTATGTAAGCTATTTCAAGACAATTAATTTTATTATGAATAAGGAAAAAATCATTTTGTGTTTGTATTATAATTGAAAAGTGTAATAATATTGTTTTTGTTATGTGGTTAACATGTATAAGTTGTATACAAAAAATGAATAATATGTGTATAAAAAATTGTAAAAGGCATTTCATTATATCAATGTAATATATGAGTGAAACAATACAATTTAAAGGGAATTATGAATGATAAAGTCATCTTATTTTTATTTATTATGATACAAATATACCCGCTTATTTGTTAAATTCAATTTTTTAAAAACTTATTCTACGTATTCCACCAAATTCTTTACCCATTCCGCTGAATAATCAAGGGTCAAATATATAATTTATTTAGGTAGATATAGATATAAATATTTTCATATAATATATTTTTATTATATTTTTTACATACAAATAGAATAAAAAACTGATTAACGCTGACTGAATTTCCCCGTCAGAAATAAATCCGCAGGTCTTTCTGACACAAACGCACGCGAGCTCCGTTGCCCCCCTCAATAATAGTTAGGTACGTCGGTTTCAATTTATTTTTATATTCGGAAAAATCCATATAAACCCCCTTTAAACTGTTTAAAATCTATAAAACCCCCTAACATTTTTTTTTAAGTTTATATCCCCTCTAAAAACACTTAGCCCCCGTTTAGAACGGGAATAGATAAGAATAAAGTGATTTTGTGTTTGGTTGTATTTTAAATTATTTATGTTGGTAAATGTAAGAATAAATGTTTTGTTGTTTGGATAAAATGTGAATAAAGTATAGATAAAGATTTATAAAAGTAAAAAATAATGATAGTTGATTTGACAGATGATTTATAAGAGGTGATGACAGTTGATTTGACAGTAAGCTCACATATTCTTTATGTGGAATAATCTATGATAACTTCTATTCTAGGGATTGATTGGAATCCTTATAATTTATCTGGGGTTATCCAGGGTAAACACTTATGCGGGGTTATCCGGGGGGTTATACTCATTCCAAACGGAGGCATATATGCATTCAAATAGTTGACAGATGAGTTAACCATGGCCTGCCCTGACTATAGGCCGGGTAGGCGATCGCCTAAAACCCCTTCTTCAAAAAGGGCCTCAAATCTATGAATTTTTTTTATGTTAAGCTTTTGACATTAAAATTAATGATAATTTTACATTTAGTCCATTTTTTCAGCTCTAAATTCAATTTACAAGTGTTTTAAATTTTTAAAAATAGTATATCTTATCTAATGCGGTACATGCTTTTACAAAAAATGAAATATATACTTTAATGAACTACATAGATGCATTTATAAAAAATATAAAAAATAATTATCGAAACATATACATTGTTAATGTGAGTATATGCTCTGATAATTTTTAATCGACGCATACGAGATTGGAATAAAAACTGTGTGTAACAACACCCTAAAATTAATTTTTTTTAAATAACTTGAATATGTCTTCCTATTTATTTTATATTAAAATTATAAGTTTTCTTTGAAAATGTAATTTTTTTACATCATTATGCAAAGTATTTGTTTTGTGATTTTTTAAAAATCTCATCAATATCTTTATGTATTTAATATATTTTTAGTATATTCCTATTTTATAGGGATCCATTTATTTTCTAATAAAGAAATGATCTTATTTTTGTGATTTTTATTTCTTAAAAAAAAACTCGATGAGTTTTTTGTTATATTTTATTTTTTAATTATTATTATCATTTTTTGCGTAGTCTTGATTTTTTTATTACTAATATAGTTAAAATATTCATATAAAAAATATTTCAATATAGGGCCCATTTTATGAGTTGGCTTAGGGCCCTACTTAGATTTTTTTATCTCAGGGTCGTCCCTCGAGTTAACCTGACTGAAAACACAATATAAAAAAAAGTTCATATAATGTGTTAAAAATATGAAAAATCTTCTGTAAACATGAATGACGATTTTATCAATTTAAATGAGGTTTTATAATTTATTCAAATGGGTAAAATTATCATTTACAAATGATTTTTTACATTTTTAACACATTATAGAAGATTTTTAATATATTGTGTTCATGGTTAATCAATCGAAATATTCACATAACATTTTTCATCTGTCAATGAAAATTTAACTCAAATGATATTTGAATTTATACATGTATTTTTATAGGGGTAGTCAATTAGGATTTTCATGAATAAAATTATATGTCAATGAATTTATAAATTTTGTGTTATTCAATTAGACATTGATTCATGGACAAAAAGTTCAGCGTTATTCGATTGATACATTATTTCATGGACATAAAATCTAGTGTTATTCAATTGAGACATTATTTTGTGGACAAAGAGTCTAGTGTTATTCAATTGAGACATTATTTCGTGGACAAAAAGTCTACCGTTATTAACTTGAGACATTTTTTCGTGGACAAAAAGTCTACCGTTATTCAATTGAGACATTTTTGTGGACAAAAAGTCCACCGTTATTCGATTGAGAATCCTTATAGCAGACATTTTGTCATGTGTTATTAAATTTAAATAAGATTTGTGAATACTTTCTTAAGTGATGTACTTTTGTGGATTTTGGAGAGAGAAATATAAAGGAAAAAATTATTTCAAAATCCTACCCAAATGGGTGGGATTCTCATGAACTTTTATCATAGCATTACAAATATCTTTTTTTTTTCTTTAACAAAACTCTTTTCTTTTATAGATAATAGCTATCTAATGCCTTTCATATTTTATGCATGATTTTTTTTATATTTTTCCTATTTACTGGGGGTGGTAAACGAGCCGAACGAGACGACCATTGACATGTTCAAGCTCGACGAGTCGAGCTGAGCTGAGCTCACGAGCCTCAATGAGCCTAACATTCTTCTTCATTTTAAGGTTTTTAGCGGTTGAAAATAAAATTTTAGTCAAAATAGCAAAGTTCATGAGTCTAAACAAGCATAACTTGATATTGATTTAATATTCTGATTTTACAAAGGATTTTAGTCAAGCTTTAATTAAGTTTTTTATAACACAAATGAGTTGAGTTTGAACACAAAATGAAGTTCGATATAGGCCCGAACCTTACCGAGCTTTAAAAATTGTTCAAAATCGTCAATTTGTCTAATTGAACGAGCATAAACGAGCTTAAATCGAGCCGAGCCTGAGCGGCTTGATTCATTTACTAGCCCTACTATTTACCATCTTTTTAATGAATATGTAGATGAATAAAATATTAATATCACCGCATATGTTTGATAAATATATGAGAATGTGAATTTACTTGTGTTGCAATTAATCATTTCATTATTGTACATGAGATAATATATACGAGTACCCCCATTAATGGTTAAATGGACTTCAATAAAAGTTACTTGGATTTCAACCTGTTTACTTGGGGTTATCTGAAATTTTCTACTTATTTTATGTGATGACAAGGACTGTAACGTAAGCTCTAAAAGGCCGTTCATGAAAAATCGAAATCCGAACCTCAATTTACACATAAAGATCCTCTTCCCCGTAACGTTATTTTTTTTTAATAGAAAGCACAGAGAGATCTTACAATTCTAGGGTTTCAAATGGTGTTTCTTCTAGGGTTCTTCTAAAACCCCATCCATTCTTCAATCTCCGGAGATCCTTTGTAAGGACTGTCGCCTGTTCTCGTCAGCGTATCTCACTCAAAACATTCGCATTTCTGTTGATCGATTTTTCCTTTGCAGGAACGGCAATGGTGACTGGTGGGTGTCATCAGGAAGATGGGGAGGTGAGGAACCCGGGAAGCGTTTCCATGGGAATCACCAGGTCTTGGGGGACGACTGCTTCTGGGCAATCGGTCTCCACGAGCGGGAGTGTGGTGTCCCCGTCGACCAGGAGCGGCGGCGGGCCGGCCATGGAAACGCCGGTGAGCGAGAACGCGTTCGTCGCGCTGGATCGTCTCGACATCCATGGAGATGATGCTGCGTCGCGGGGGGCTGTCGCGTGAGTTGGTTCCATTGATTGCGCTATTTGGTTGATTATCATATTCTTTAGGTTTTAATTGATCGGACACCTTAGTTTCGTCCTAAAATTTTCAGATACCGATGACATGTCTAAATACATAAGGAGAAATGTTAGGCTGGGTCCTTTTTGCAGCCGAGATAAATTTTGATTTTTTTTTGAAGTATGTATCTGGCTAGTGATGTACATTTTTTACTTTTTTTTTATAAATGAATAATAGAGTATATATTGACATAGTGGAGTATATATTGTGTTAGTGATTTTATATACCATGCTAGTGATGCGGTGACTGCATATGGGGCTGCCAAAAGGACCCATGTATCACTGCCCTTGTACAAATTAGTTGGGATGATATAATGGCATGTTAGGGATGAAAGATGGTTAGAATTTGGACTCTAGGACTGTTGTCTCCTTGAGAGACGAATGAGAGAGAAATAAGAGAATGAAAGGGTATATAAATTTTAAAGATATGATTAACATACAAAATAGTTGAATTTAAATAGTATATAATACAAACATATATAGTTTATAGTATCAGTCATATTCAGATATTTTTCGGAGTTGATATTGGTATTCGCATTCCAGAAATTCAATTATCAAATAATTTTCAGATATAACACGTGCTTACATATGGAATTTTGAGCAGGGGGCATAGGTATTTATGTCATCATGTTTATTACAACTTAAAATGTTTGCTTCCAAGGAGGGGTTTTAAGAATTTGTTTATGAGCAAAAGTTGCATGGCTAAGTGCATCTCATAAGATATTTCTTTTTATTTTATTGGAGATATTTCTTTTTACTTCGATTTTTTTGCTTCTCTTTAATGAACTATGTGATTGCCATGAAATCCTTGGAGGAATTACTTAGTGGTTAATCAGATTGGGAAGCATTCTTTGTTTGGTCCATTAAAATTGAATAGAAGTTGAGTTTATAACCATGTACCTGAACAGTGGGAAAAAGAAGAAGAGGGCTGCTAGGGCCGCGGTGGGTGATAAAAGTGGGAGGGGACTTCGCCAATTTAGTATGAAAGGTAGACCCTTCAGAATCACATATGCTTTCCTCTTTGTTATGTATTTTTTTTCTTTTAAGAACTTGATTTGTGTATGAGATTACTGAAGCTCTTCCAAGATTAAAATATTTTCCTCAAGCAAAAATTCAAAATATCAACACATGGTTTCTCTTGGAAAATTGACGGTTTTATTTCCTAGTTTCACCTTATATACAGACCAGTGCTTTACCAAGTGAATACTTTGGAGGAATTCCACTAGAAGTTAATGACTGTTCTTGATGATTGAATATTGATTATATAAGAAGTTATGGGCTTGGAGGGGATGGTGAAGAGGGATATGAAAACACTCTGAATTAAAGTTCATGAACCGAAATTAAATGAATTGGAATTGTACAGATGAGCGTATATGTTGAAATAAATGTTTTGATGAAAATGGTAGTGATGATAATTGATTGAATGGAGCATTTTTTGCTAACTGCATGTCTCTTTCATGTCTATCTATGTGTAGTCTGCGAGAAAGTGGAAAGCAAGGGACGAACCACTTATAATGAGGTTTGATTGTTGTGAAAAATATTTCTTTCTTTCCAGTTAGTATTTGAATTGCATTCTTGCTTGTGTTCGATCACTCATGTTTATTAATTTATGCAGACAGATTACTTGTTCAAATAACCGTCCTAATCAAATTTATCCTGTGTTTTGCAAGCCAGTCAGACCTAAAAACCAGTGTTTCAATACCTGGCTGATCCAGTTAATTCGGTTTGTCTAACCACTGACCCGTTCAAACCAGTTGGGCCAATCATCCTGGTTTAAGTTTGAAATGCAGTCAATTTAAAACTTCACAACACATTTTTTAATATAAAAAAGCTGCTTTGCAATGACTAGTTTTTGTTCCTGTCAATGTGGGACTAAGAAGAAATGGAATTGTATGACATTTTAAGAACCATAATCTTACAAATAACGGTTGATACATTTTCTATCCTTTTATTAGGGATATGATTAATTACATTACACCTAAAGTTTAAATCACAACCGCTCCAAATTGCTTATACATCAACTTTCATGAGATTTAACCTATAATTGCCTATATCAATCGATGGAAATCTTCAGTTTGCATCAGGATATGTAAATTGACAAAGGACTACAACTTCAACTTTTCTTCCATGGAGCATCCAAGTTCCTTTTCTTTCTTTTATCCCCTGCTAATCTACATCATGCATTTGAAAACACAATACTGCCACTAAAAATGAAAATCTTTGGTGAATCATGTCTTTCCCATCCCTTATGCCAGTATCCTGTACCTACGCAGTGTGACCACAGGTCCAACCTGTTTGACCCTAACTGGCACCCACACTAGATTGTTGCCTGGGTCGGGTTTAAAACATTGCGTGTGCATGCCACTTTTATCATGTGTTTCAGATGACTTCTCAATAATTCACATGCTATTCACACTGTAATACATATTGATGTTAGACAAAGGGATTATATTCAGGTTGCCTGGGTGATCCTCATTCACCCTCACAAGTTAATGTAACATTTAACACAAGCATTTCATAATAATAAATGCAATCATTTTACTCAAGCATTTAACACTGAACCTTAGCTCTCATACAAACTACAAAGTAATGAAAGTACATATTCAGCTCTCTTAATGAATAATAATGAAGGCTATGAAAATGTGAGAAAACATCAAGTTTTGTACTATTAATGTCCACAAAGTTGAAGAAGATCCATCTAAATTATACTCACTGAAGAAGATAGTGCAATTATAGCTGATGCTAAAGTTGTTGAGAGTTGTTGGAGTTTAGGAGTAATCATACTGAAGGGAAACATATTTATATTTTTCATGTCTACTGAAGACATTAGGTGGGAAGGCTTTTGAAGCTTTTCTACATCTTATAACAGAATAAAACATGGATTCCAAAGGCCATTATTGAAGGAAAAAATTGATCCTTGTTGTTTGCATGGAATGGAATAGCCGAATAGGCTTATTTCAATAAATCATTAATGATGATGCACATATAATTGCACTTACTATTATTGTCTATATTATTCTGCTTTTGAAACCCTGTGACTGATAGCAACTATTGAATTTTTACCTCTTCCTATATGCTTGAGTCCTTGGATAGCTGTCTAACTGTTAGGATGTCTACTGAAGACATTAGGTGGGAAGGCTATTGAAGCTTTTCTACATCTTATAACAGAATAAAACATGGATTCTGAAGGCCGTTTTTCAAGGAAAATTTGATTCTTTGTTGTTTTCATGAAATGGAATAGCCGAATAGGCTTATGTCAATAAATAATTAATGATGATGCACATATAATTACACTTGCTATCATTGTCTAAATCATTCTCCTTTTGAAACCCCGTGACTGGTAGCAACAATTGAATTTTTGCCTCTTCCTGTAAGCTTGAGTCCTTGGGTAGCTGTCTAACTTTTAGGATGTCTATGTTCTTGCCCTTGTGGTTCCTCTACCTGTTCTCCTATTTCCGCTCGTTTACTAGAGGGTGTTGGAGAAAGTGAGGAACAAAGTTTAGAGTTGAAGGTGTAGTTGGTAGGGAGTCCAAACTTCATTTTTTTAGTGAAGCCTAATAAAGAATTGGGGGTTATGAAGCTAAGGCCCCCATTTAGGGCACGACATAGCCTTATCCATGATAGATTGGTATTCTGGAATACATAGCTATTGGGCAGTTTATATCTGGTTGCATTTTTCTTCTTCTGTCATCATTATTTTTGTTTTTAATACTTTATTGAATTGCATCAAGGCATGAATATGTTATTCCAGCCCCCTTCCTCTCGCTTGGAATTACTAACAAGGATTATTTAACTTATCCTATCAGGGTTTATTCTTGTTTTTGAGAAGATATCAGGGTTTATTTCTTACTAATTAAACAGATGTTTTTGGCTATTCCCACCCTATCCATCCCTTATTCTGCACCCAAAACGGGGTTTAAAGATTTAGTCTGCGTGAGCTTATATATGGTTTGCATCCATTTGGCTATTGCATGAAAAGTTTAAAACCCCGTTTTGATGCCTTATTCCCCCTTTTGTATGAAAATATATCATTTATGAAGTCATCATATGAATCATCTACAGAATCGTAATTCAGTACATGATCATGTTCTCTATTTTTAGGGCGCGGTTATACCCACCCCATTACTTATCCTACCCACCCCATTTATATAAAAATTTTATATCTAACCCACCCTACGAGTTTGACGTAGACGATGTCTTCTGTGATTAAAATTGTTCGACATAGATCATGTCGTTGAGAACTAGAAATCTTAGTCACATTTTAATTCCAATTCAATATAGACGATGTCTTTTTTGTTTAAGGTGGTTCGACATGGATCATGTAGATCGGAAACTAAAAACCTTAGTCCGTTCCCGTTCGACATAAGTGATGCCTTATGTGCTTAAGTTGGTTCGACATAGATCATGTCGAACAGAGACCATGAATTTCTGATATGTGATCGACGTAGTTACTGTTGACAAATTGATACCAGGTTGACTCTTATATTGACAACTTAGATTTACTTTGATAATAAAGTGTTAAAATCTTTGATGTAATCAAATCATATTGAATTATAATGTTTGCGATACAATCATCAACATGTTTATATCATGAATTTAGAAAATAAAAGTGGGATACACATTGTTTGTGATTGATATATTATAACCAATGGCCAGATATCACTTTGCTTGACTTTGTTCATAAAGGTCAATGATTCGTTCAACACATTCTAACCCTCCAATGTTTTTGTCAGTTGACGACACCACAAAAAATAATCGCCCTGCACCTAAATGAATATAGGTTATCATATACATGCGTATTAAAGTAGAGCAAAAAAAATTATTACATCATATGTATATTATCATTCACGATCGACATAAGCCATGTCGAACCACCTTAAATATAGAAGACATCGTTTATGTCGAACTGAAAATAATGTTTTGGTTCCTAATCGACATGATCTATGACGAACAATCTTAAACACAAAAGATATCGTCTATGTTGAACTCGTGGGGTGAGTTAGATATGAGATAAATCAATTTCTTTATGGGGTGGGTAGGATAGCTTGTGGGGTGGCTATAACCACGCCCTTTTAGTTTTCCATGCAGACATTTTTGAAAATTTTGTAGAATTTTCCTGTTCTGTAGAGATGTACGCTGGAATCTTGTCTCTTGGAAGTTGGTTCTTTGTTCAAATCAAAATCATAATTGTGATTCTATTATGGAACAAAAATCCAACTGGGGGCTATTTCAACTTAGTTGTTCGTGCATTGTATTAGTTATGTAACTGGTGACCCTATTATTTTTTTCTCAGTAAATTCAGTTCCCATATTGAGTTTCATATATTCATATTTATTCTTGAGTTAAATATACTATAGTTAAAATACTAGAATTTCTGCTGACTTTTATGCCATTGATGGCTTATTGATTAACTTAATTTCCAGGTTGCAGATGAACTTGTAGCTGAATTTGCTGATCCTGGCAGCAACCTTGCATCTCCAGATCAGGTGAAAATCATCTTGAAATTGACTGAAAGAAAGTTTCTTATAACTAGACCAGTTGAGGACAGCTGTTCTATTACTCGGTATTCTGAAAGATTATTGCCTCATGTAATTAGTTCTTCCTTCTGAACAGCAACAATATGATGAAAAAAACATAAGGCGGAGAGTTTATGATGCTTTGAATGTGCTTATGGCGATGGATATTATATCAAAAGATAAAAAGGAAATACAGTGGAAAGGTTTGCCTCGCACTAGTCTAAATGACATTGAAGAATTGAAGGTATGTCTTTGTTTATCGTCTGAGAATTATTTAATATGTATTTGTCATGAACCCAATATAATGCTGTTTTCATCTCTTGGCATACTTATTTTTGCATATTATTATTTCAGGCTGAACAGATGGCAGTAAAAAGTCGGATAGAGAAAAAAACTGCCTATTTGAAGGAACTGCAGGACCAAGTAAGCATTTTTATGGCATTGATGGAATTATTTCACTGAATTGGCTCTTTTAGCCATTTTCCGGCAAGCCGATAACTTCTTTCTTAAAATAAAATAATACTCTATTTCATCTATAGTTATTGTGTTTTTTCCAAATTTGATGAATGCGTCCTAATCCTTTTTTCCTTTAAAGTATGTTGGTCTCCAGAACCTAATAAAGCGTAACAAGGAATTGTGTGCCTCAGGGAATGCTCCACCAGGTGGCGTGGCATTACCATTTATTTTGGTTCAGGTACAGAGATACAGTTGCTCAGTTATGTCATTTGATTACCATTTTGATGCCTGGACCAGTTGCTGTTTAGAAACCCAGGGGAGTGTATAAATGTCACTATTGCATTGCTACATGGGATAGGGAATTTATATTCTGTAAACCCTTTTTATAATTAAGGATGGGAACACATCATCAGAATTTTGTTTCTAGATGGTGAATTTCAGAAAAACAAAGTAAGGGGGCAAATGGCTGTGCCTCACGAAAACATAACAAAAAAGTCTGCCAAAAGGAAAAGTAAGAAGAAGAAAAACAAAAGGGGACAGCCACACATTGTTGGACTACTTGCTTCTTCTAGGAGCAATTGTTTGAAACTGATAAACTCAAAAGTGTGACTATTTGAAGCCTAATCTGTATGTCTATCCTTGGACGTTTTAGAGTCGGGCTTTATTAAGATTTTGTTTTACCAATTTAACCAACTTGGGATAATATATATGAATCTAATATGTTGATGTTATACTAGTAGAGTAGAGACACAAATGCTAATGCAAAATGATATGCTATATGTGTAGGGTCTGATCTGGGATTATTTCATGCTGCAGTTCTATTTATTTATAGATAATTATTTACATCTTTTGTCAGTGACAATTCTCAGTCATGATGAAATAATTTACTTCATATGAAAAAATGTCTGATGCCCAAATGCATGATAATGGAGGATGAAATAGTATGATTTGACACCAAAGTTGGAACTTTTATTCATGATCACACTTTGATTGCACTGTTGCTTCAATGCATCTTGTTATCATTTTATTGGGGCACATACTAGAGGGTTTTACACTATGCTAGATGATTTGGCATTGGTGGTTCCTTCATATCCATCACTTTATCTATATATAGTCCTGTCATGCTTTCTACAAAGCATGGTATAACAGGCTCCTACAATATATGCGCTTCCGGAGGCCTGAATTTTCAAAAGGCCATCACTAAATAGACTCTGTTTACAACTAATACTTAAAATATAGAAATAAATAACAAACTAATAACAAATAGCTATCCTAACAAAAGTAGATAGGTCTAGGGAAATTTTCATTAGATTGTTATTTAGTTTTCTAGGTTTAGGTAATTAGTTTTAAATAGTCTATTTAAGGATTCCATCCATTTGGAAACACGTTTAAATAATAAGATTTTGAATAAAGTGACTTAAACAGACTTGATTCCTAGAAAGCGCATTTTTTGCGCTTTTTAAAAAGCAACCTTTTTGCACTAAAAGCTGAAAGTAACTTTTAATCAAGTCAGCTTTTTAGAATGCGTTTGGTAACACTTTTTAGCTTTCTGCTTAATTAAAAGCGGGAATCACCTCTTTTAAGTGATTCCAAACGGGTAGTAAATAAATCATAGTTGGATTCAACCCCCTGATATAGGAGGTTTAACTCCCTCAAAGAGTTTAGGAGGTTGGTTCCGTCGTAGAAGCGTAGTATTTATCTAGTGGTAATGCATCAATATAGTACATATGGTCCTGACCTTTTGTTATCTTTTTTTTTTGTGCATGGTGGCCACTCTCGGGTCTTGAACACAGGATTTAGTCCTGCTATCCACTCTTGAGAGGTTTGGATTTCATTTTCCAAATTTGATAATAAAAATTCTTTATTTGTGTGATAATTTTTGACAGACTCGTCCTCATGCAACTGTTGAAGTGGAAATTTCAGAAGATATGCAGCTGGTTCACTTTGATTTCAACAGGTGTTTCTCATTTTTCCCTGCTCTCACTTTGTATGTGATATCCAGTTAGGGTAGTCCATCACTGGTTGTGACGTTTATCTTAACTTTCTGGGATACCGCTCATGGTGACTCCTCAAAAGCAACAACAGACACCCAATGCCATATCACTCCAGAAAAAAGAATCTGTATAAAACATGAGTTTTGGCACGCCCCATGTATCAGGTGTTATTTAACCATGCATGACACCTTATGTATTATTAAATAAAAAAAGATATAGTTTAGCGCAAGACAAAATGTACTTTTGATCATGTGCACAGTGTAAATTCTGTGATAGACATTATCATGGTTTTTGTAGAATCATTTTAGTTGCTACAGTATATTGTCGTCATTGTCATGGTTCTCCAACTTCAGCCTATGGATCAGAAACTAAAATGGAACAATTTTTTTCCATAAGACAGTAGACATTGTGAATCTTCTGATATACTAAATGCAAATGCAGCACTCCATTTGAGCTCCATGATGATTCATATGTTCTCAAAGCAATGAGATTATGCGAGGGACAGAATGGAGGAGGGGAATGTTCCCATGAGGCTGCTGCAAATGGAGGGGAAAGTTCCCGCGTTCATGAAACCTATCAACATCAAATCCAACATCCTACAAGGCCTGTGACAGGTAAGTCTCCTTGTTCATCTCCTATTCCAGGAATCCTAAAAACGCGGGCCAAGCATGAACATTGACTGAGCCATTCTAATAGTATTGTCATGTTTTCTTATTCCCCCCTTTTTGTACAGTAGAAGTAATTTTGAGAAGAAAAAAAAAGAATGGTTAGAAATACTTGATTTTTTGTATTGTTATTATACCGGGGCAGATTCTTAATGATATAATTGTCACAATGGATTTTTATTGAGAAACATTGAAATGTCTGGGTCTGACTCGATGTAATTTATTTGAATTCCATGTTGAATAGATTTACCTGTTTGATTAAAACAATGAAACAGGTTATGTAATAGGTCTGTAATTCTTTGAATATCATTTCATCAGAGCAAATGTTTAAAGTTCTGTGAACTTTTATGAAACAAAACTTGACCGTGCTTGATTTATTCAATAAATTCTAACAAGCTTGGATTTGTCATCACATATTCTCTTTTTTATAATCCTTAAATGAGCAACTCCATGTTTTAGTTAAGACTCCTGAAAAGCACATTGTGTATTTGAATGAAGTCCGTGAGCATATACATGTATTGTTATATTTTATATTTGATTTCTACAAGAGTGTGGTTACTGACATCAATATCAAATTTCATGTTTAGTGTAAGCGAGTACAGATATCAGATGGGTCATATATATTATTAATTATCAAATTTCACAACCTTGTTCTTTTAAAAGAAGTGAAAATTTACATGCCTTAACAAGGTTATACTTATCTTTTAAATGTACATACAATTCAGTCTGGGTAGTGGAAAAGGGAGGAACTGTAAAACAGCAGTGTGACAAACAGATTTTTCATATCATGTTTTATTTTGTGCCTTATCCTCGTGATAGTATGCGATTGTGATAAATTTATGCACTTAACATGTACTTTATATCTGGATATGAAATGTAGATAAAAGACCTAATATCATGATTCATCATTGAGAGCTGTAAATTAATTGGGTGGACATGGATTTTTCGGAGGAGATCAAATGACAAAAAATGGTTAATGTTAGGAACAACATAGACATGTTCTTAATTAATGAAATATACGTACACGTATAGAGTATTATTTATATGTATTTAGTGCATTCCCTTTCACCAAGAAAAGAAGAAAACTGTGCGATGCTGATAGGTCATTCTTATGGTACTACGTAGCATGTATCTTCTCTAATCTAGTATATATACTACATTAGGTTAAATGTTATATATATTATATATATATATATATATATATATATATATATATATATATTTTCATATATGGGAGGTTATTACGTGCGGCGAACAGCGGGTGTGGTAGCGATCACGGGCCGTCGATCACGGGTCCATCGCATCGGATGGTTGAGTGCGATTCACATCGACCGTCGGATGCGATGGACCCGCGATCGAACGGCTCACGTCGCGGCCGCACCCGCCGTTCGCCGCACGTAATAATTTATATATATATATATATATATATATATATATATATATATATATATATATTAAATTTGAAGAATATAAAAATATATGCATTCAATTCACTTCACTTTAGTTTTATTTTTTTGTGAAATCATGTGTTAATTTCACTGGATGTATATACCTTTGAAAACAAAATGTCACCCATATGTCTAACCTCGTATGCAATCCTCTGTGTAGTTTGTCAGTTTTTTATTTTTTAAATATACACTTGTTTATTGAAATATGTATTATTATATGAAAATAAAATAAACATTGAGATACAATAATTTGTTTTTTTTAAAAAATAAATTTATAACCCCATTTGTTACTATATACACTACATACAGTACGCTAATAGACCTAGTGTAGTGCCTTGTATATTTTCTCAAAAAAGCCCATGAAAGCCCGACTCGAATTGTCCAGATCCAAAACCGATCACAACCCACCAAAACCACACTGCCTCATAATGGGTGTGGCTATTTGCACCCCACTGAGCACACCCCTTTTAAATGGGTAAAACTTTGAAGATCCATTTATAAATGAGTACTAAATACACCTATTCTTTACACACCCATAGATTCATTTGATCATTTCTTTAAATTCTGTTGCACACCTTCCACACCCTTCCAAAGTATATAATCACATTTCTTCCTACGCTCCCGTGCATGCAGGAGGAGGGGGAGGAGAAGAGGGGGAAGGGGAGGAGGACAGCTGGCCAAGACAAGAGGAGAAAGGGAGGAGGATGGTTGGCCGTCAGCCAAGACGAGAAGAGGAAGGGGAGGTGGAGGGTCGGCGGACTTGGTGTCGAGGAGGTGTTACGGCATGTCATCTTCTTCTCCAAACAACAATGAGGTAAAAGATTTATGTAGGATTGATTTTGATTTGGTTTTTTCAAGGGTTTGAGATATAGAAGCTTGTCTAGGGTTCTTCTAGGTTTGATGATTGAATGATCATGTGAATATTTTTTTAAAAAAAAACAATAGCTTTTATTTAAACTCACATGTACATTTGAACTAGGATAAATTTTATTGTAATTGTTTCATATATTTATGAAATTGTATGAGTCTTGTTTAAAGTTTTTATGTTATGAGAATAATACCAACAACAACCACGTTAGCTAATACCAATATAATTAGCACAATTAGACACAAAGCAAAAAAAAAAAAAGCCCCAAAAACATAGAAACTTTTGTTTCAATCCTTTCCACTTAAGAAACCCAATAAAGAGGAATCAACAAACTCCCAATTAAAAATCTAAAATAAAAAAGCAAAACCCAAGTCTCTAAATTGACAAAAAACTAGATCTTTATTGAAGTTGTGAAATTCAGAGGAACAGATGCATTTGTCATTGGTAGATGCATAATGAACTATAAACCCCTCCATCATTTAAGCTTAGACTAACAGGAAAACCAAAGATGTAGAGAAAGAAGAATAACTGAGAGAGGGAGATGCTAACAATGCCATCAATGGAGTCAGACCATATGAATTTTTCACATCACCATATCCTATATACTCTTCATTGAAAGAAAAATCTATGGGAAAAAATCTTGCTTTCCAGCTTGAATTCGAGCTCCAATTCTAATGGTAGAGAGAGAAAGAACACCAAATGGGAGGGAAGAAGAAAGACACATTTGAGGTTTTTTTTTGTTTTTTAGGGTTTAGATGAAAGGGGTGTGCATTGAAGAGTGAAATATTAGATAAATACTGAGGTGTGTATAGAACTTAAGTTATTTGGGTGTTATGTGGTTAGACAAGGGGTGTGCTCAGTAAACAGAGGGGTGCAAATAGCCCCACCCCCTCATAATAGGTTACCGCCGTCTCTCTCTCTCTCTCTTTTAGGGTTTAACAAACAAAACTCGTCAAAGAGAGTCGATCCCTCGAAAAAAATCTTCCCGAGAGAGAGAGAGAGAGGGTCGCGAGTCGAGATGGGAGGGAAGTGTCCGCACAGGAAGGTGAAGAAGCGGAGGTTCTCCCACAAATCCGCTCGCCGATCCAAATTTCTCCTCAATGATATCCTTCACTTCTTCTTCAATCAAATCCCTCACACATCACACACGCACACGCACACGCACACGCACACACACTCACACACGGATTTCTCTTGTGAATCCTTGATTTCTTTCGATCACGCGAGGACATGGTGTACGATGCGCTGAACGAGGCGAAGGAGGGGACGTCGAAGCCCCTCCCCGTCGATGAGGACCTCCCCGGGATGGGCCAGTTCTATTGCCTTCACTGCGAGTACGAAAAACCCTCTCTTTCTCTCGATCTCTCTCTATCCCTCTCTTTATTTGTTGGAGGTGTTTTTGTTTTGTTGATGCTGGAATCGTTTGTATCAGTCGCTACTTCGCGAACGTCTTGGTGAGGGATGATCACTTCCGCACCAAACTGCACAAGAAACGGTACGTCTTTTAACATTCGGTTAACTTTGTTTCGTGATCTGCTTGAAAATTTTATACATTTTGAGCTGCGTTGGTAATTTGGTATTCTAATTCATTGATTCATTGAGTTTCCGTTTGGAAACACAGATTGAAAAATAGTTTTTTTTGGAATAAAACTGTTTTTTAATATGATTTTTGACCTTTATTTTTATTATGATGTTTTTTTTTAATTCAAGAATTAATATTTGAAAGAAGTTGATGTTTGGTAGAGAAAGTTGTTTTTCAATTCAAAAAATCAATTCCGACCAAAAAGTTATGTTCCGAGCTTTTCAAAACACAGATTTCGAGACAAAAATTAAAAGGAATTCAGTTTCCGATTCTAAACTAATCTGTCCCGTTTGGTTGTACGATTTAAGCTTTTCAGCTTTTTAAAAAGCGGAATTCGCCCCAACCGTGCAACCAAACGGGGCCTCATGAGTGGGAAATCTTATTTTTTTGGGACTTTTTTGTGAATGAGTTTAGTTTATTTTCAGAGTTCTCTAGGTATGGGCATATCGGTGATGATGTTACGGTTCTCAATCCAGTTGGGACATTGGGTTGACCGTCGAGTTGGGTTAGATTTATTTGGATGTTCAGACAAATTTATTATCTGATTACTGATTGGTAGCTCTTAGTTTTCTGACTGTAGAAAAATTGTGCTTGATGGACATGAATCTTGTTTTGAGATTTTAGGTAGAGAAGAAGATGAGGGCATTAAGATTGATTTGTGTACACCACTGGTGGCATTGGGAAATGTTAATTTCTTGTGTGTGCATCGAACATGAATGTATTGTTCGTATAGATGGTGTATTTTCATGATGAATATGAGTCAGGATTAGCAATATCATGGTGTTGAGGTCTTTGAATGTTGAATATTTTTTTACCAGTTTGCATTATTGTTTATGTCATCTTGGAGACTGAAAACCCTTTGTTCATTTATAATAGAATTTCCTTATTTCTTTTGTACATCGATAATCGTCTTGTTAATTATTGGAATAAAGTGATTGAAAATGTTCTTCCTAAATAATGCCCGGTGGCTGTAGTTTGAGGCTCAGAAGGTATTAAAATGCAGAGAAACTGGGTAGGTATCATATTTGCTGGCCGAAAGTGTTTTATTGGTTGTATTATACCGCATCATGGTTGGGGGTACCATGAAGGGTGTAATTTAGGGCTGATGAAAAAACACATGTAGACTATAGTTTGTGGCACCATCATGCTTAACATCTACATCTTTCTGTTTTGTCTCCATAAATTTGTGTCACTATGATACAACTATGTGACATAGTTTTGACAGAGGAGTTTTCTCACGGAACAGATGCAAAAGGTTTAGTGTTGTGATGCAGTAACAACATGGACACGCGAGTTGCTGATCATGACTTCAATCACTGATTCCTGGTCTTTTTCAAATATGATGCCCACATATATAGAATTATTCAACTGACGAACTTGGTAGTGGAATGTTAGTCTGTAATGCAATGTCCTTGTCATTTTTACACTGGTGACCATCATATCAAATTCTAAAAACTGTTAATTTTGTAAGTTTTTGAGATATCATAGTTTGCTGCTTTTATTTTGCAACTTCTGTTGTGAAACAAGTTGTGGCTGTCCATTGGAGTTTTAAATATTGAAGATATGACAATCCCATTCATGGCTTTGCTGCTACTTTGGCAAAATTATTTGTACTTTTTAGGGTTAAAACTGAAAACTCCTTATTCACTGATATCCACGATTAAATTTTTTTAATTCCAAGTAAATATACCACATACCACGCATGACTTGTTTTATCATATTATATTTTTTTTCTTATCGTTGAAGTTCCCATCTATTTATATGTTAGCCACATGACATGACCTCAATCTTACACCAATTTTGATGCATCCATTTGATGTAGTGCGAAGCAAATGAATAAAGTTTTTGAAGCTGATGATGCACAAATACCGCGTATCAAACGTAGACGTGAAGAACAACCACCACATACCCAACTTGATGCAGACTTAGCTGCTGGCATGGGAATGCCTGACAACGGTCCAAAACTGGGATTCACCTGAGTGAAAAAGCATTCTTTTTGTCATATTTTTCCAGGTAACTTGGTTCTGTTCTCCTTTATTGGAGGATTATTTATCTACTATTATGACTAAATGACTTGTATGATTATCAGACCCGAGAGGAATATCTGCATTGTTAGTTTCATTTTTGCTTCTGTGACATGACACCAGTGAGAAATGGTTATATTGCTGTCTAGCAAATTTTGTATCCATCCACAGCCAATGACCTGTGACAGAAGGTCTTTTCACTCTCCATAACTGATGAAAATCATGACAGAGTGGTCATGAAAAAAATGAACCTTTGATAACCTATCTGAATATGAATGCTTGAACCCATTTTCCTTAGTACAGTTGGACTGGGTTTAGATTCTTTTCTACTGTCTGGAATTGAGATGGCAAGATTTGATTCTTATTGTGATTGAAATTAAAGATATCCTTCAACTCTCATTGTTTGAGATGGACCAGAAAAATGTGTTTCAGACGTAAGTGATAAGCAGTGATATTATATATGGACCTAATGAAATGTATGTAATTCCATATTATGATATCTGTCATATGAAATTACAATCCATTTTTTTTTAAATTGAAATAATATAATAATTTTTGAGCCTTCGTGGAACAAATATAGGACATGCAGTATGAGTGATGGTTTATCACGAAATTGTTTTTGAAAAATTTAAGTATGTAGGGCACTGAACTGATGCACTCGATCTGTTTTGTAGCCTAAAAGTGGTCTTTTAGCTATCAGTGTATATTGTGATAGGGTATATATGTATTCAACTAGCACATTGTATGAAATTTGTTAAAAAAAAATTCACGAAGAGAAAAAAATATTAGTTTATCTAAAGTATATATTTTATTTTTTTTAATAATATATGTTTTAATGATGAGTGTATGTTTTTAAAAAAAATGTAAAGCGGTGAGAGATGTGGACGGGGTTATACAAAGGGCTGGATACATCATTTTAATTAAAAATGTATGTAACCAATTCATAAAAAAAATTTTTTTTTAATACACAATCATATACTAAATAAAAAAAGGAAATTCAAATTGTAACACCCCCCACGGCCCCCCCCCCCCCCCCCTATGGTGAGGAGGAAGAGATTTTTTGAAAAGAGTCCCACCTATATACTATAATATTATTATAGTGTACTACATGCCTATATATATATATATATATATATATATATGAGGGCCGATTATGCGGCGAACGGCAGGTGCGGCGTTGATCGCGGGCCGTCGATCACGGGTCCATCGTAGGACGGTCGGGTGCGATTCACGTCGACCGTTGGATGCGATGGACCCGCGATCGGACGGCCCTCGTCGTAAACCGCACCGACCGCAACCGCACCTAAGTCGCCTGCGGTTTATGCACTATATACTCATAATGCGATGGACCCGCGATAGTGTAGTACATGTACATGTAATTTTTTTATATATATGATTATATATGATTAAGTAATTTTTTTTATTTTTTTAAAATGAAAATTATATTACTGTATTCTCAGTATATATTTAATTTTATATAAAATATATTTAAATGAAAGAGTTCATGATTAAAAAAAAAAGTGGGGCTAAATGTATCATTTTCCTTTTGAAAAATCTGTCGGCTTTGGTTGTCATGGGTCTACATCCTAAACAACCTGGGTTTTGGTGGGCTTTCAAAAACTCCACCCAAAAGCGCAACCAAATTGAATGTCTGCGTGTTTATACATTCAGTCCGTTTTTGTAGTCTCATACACTTAGTTTGTATATACTGAGTTATTATAGAATATGAGGTTCTATCACAGTGTATGACACTATCAATTTTTTAAGCATTAAAAATTACATTAATGTATCTCAATATATACTTCGTGCAACAATATGTATGTCAATGAGTATATGAAGTATGAGTAAAAAAAACAACCAGTTTGAACTGCAATTAAGGTTGTACAAGAGGCTGAACGAATCATTTCTTTCCCCGAGTGTTATTACACCCAATATTTTTTTCAAAGTTTTAGTCCTACATGCGTAGATAGAAAATTAAAAAAACATATATTTATATTAACGAGGTATATGCGTTGATGGAAATTTTTAACATTTTCTTAATAAATACATTTATGTAATTTATTAGAATATATGTTTTATCTTTTTTATAAAAACTATACCTATACATATTATTTTTAAAAAATTTAAAATATGTGTAGACTCGAAGGGGGGGGGGGGTGTTTGGAATCAGCGCTGCTAGTAACATTATCCTTCTTTTTCCAAACAGTGGTGATACTTAAACCCCAAATCACAAGCCCCATGAGGTGTCATTATTTTATTGGTTGGTTTTGAATGGTTTGTTAACTTTTGAAAAAGTGTAAAATGGACAAAATACAGATATGTCATTCATTAAAAATATATCCCATTAACCCAAATCCCCTTTTTTCTCTATTGATTACAAATCTTTCATATTAATTTCAGTTACACCCTATTTCAAAATTTAAATTTTGAAATCTTTACATAATAATTGAATTTTCTATTTCAGTTACACCAAAACTTACCTAAATTACACCAAAACTACCTAAATTATTTTTCGTTAAAATCCTTCAAACAGCAGTAAAAAAAGTTCCTACATGTTTACATCATTTATTACATTTACATTAACATTGTTACATTTACCTTACATAAATGTTTTACATTTTATGCAATGTTTAAACAATTTTAAAACGAATATTTACATTTCATGGAAAATATTGAACACTTGTTTTGTTGTAAGTTACATTTAACAAATATTAAATGAACTATTTGTTTCATTTTAATAAAAACTGTTACACTTATATATATATATATTTCTAAATGTTTTACATTCCATTCAATTTACATTTAGTTCATTGTTACATTTATGAATGTAACAAATATAAATCAATATACGTATGCGGTTAACTGTTACATTTATGAATATAAAAAAATGACACAGATTTAAAAAAACGAAGAATGTTCTATATATAAAATGTAACATTATAAAAAATAAATCCAACTATGAAAAATAACATTCAAAACATAAATAAAACCTGATCCGGTAGGCGTTGATGAAAGATCCAACTCTATAAAGAGCAAAACAATGCTTTCGAACTTCACATGATTAAAAAATCCGAGAGAGCTACGAGGTGAGCAGCAACAATGGCCACAAGTGGACTATTGAGGAGGAGGAAATACAGAGAACACAATAAAAAGAAGAAATGGATCTTCGAAGATCACCTTGATTATCTTCCGTTTTTTTATATTATTCGTTTAGATCTCATTCAAGAAAATAATAATAATTCAATTGAGATATGGCATAAAAAAAAATTAATGATACTTAATGATTCTCAGAATAAATCTTAAGGTTATTATCAAGTAAGGACTATAATAAGTAATGTCTTATTGACATTTCATGGGGCGCCTGTGAAGTTGAGGGCTATAAAATATTATTGTTTTCCAAAACATGCCCTTAATCCAGGCCATACGTGGCCATGGTGCCACGTGCCCCATTTCGTTGGATCAAAGAGAGAGAGAGAGACATCATCGTAGTCACAGGAATTCCTGCGATCAAACACGTAGACATTTCAAATCACACCCCTTCATACCGCCGTTGTAACAGACCACACCACCATAAAATCTCGTCGTCAAGCGAGAAACCAAATGCAAAAACTCGATCAAAAAAAGGTAATCAATCACTCACCATTTCTTCTCTCTCAAATCACAACAATGTCCATCGCTTCTTTCATTTCTCCCAATATCGTCCTCAGACTTTCCACAGAATTCCATCAAAACCCAACCTTCACCTTCCTCTCCCAACCCCTGAAGGTCCCCTCCCCCTCCCCCATCTCTCTCTGTCACACGCACACACTTTTTTCACAAACACATGGTGTCCTAACTGTTCTTTTTCGTTATTGGCAGAACCTGCGCCGCAGAAGCTTCTTCTCCACTTCGATGGCGTCTTCGGAGCCGAAAGAGTCCCCCTCGAACAACCCCGGCCTCCACTCGGAGCCCGATGAGGCCACTAGCTCTTACTTCCTCCAGCAGACGGTGAGCACCCACTCAATCGCAGGCATTGCATCGGCTTCTATGGGGATATTTAAGAGTTCCTTTGCGAGTTTGCGTGAATTTGTGGTCGCCCACTTTGTAGTTTTGTTGAATTCGTGGGAAAGTTGGTGCCTTTTTGTTTAGAGAATTGCTTTATATGGTGGATAGGATTCTAACTTTAACCAGATAGTCACATCAGTAGGTTTCAATTGGATGTTACTGGGATTCTCGGTTTTAAGCCCCCTTTGGAACTGATTGTCAAGAATTGATTTCCAATGAAAAATCAATAAAAAAAAAAAATAATGTTTACATTTTTTTCCACAATGAAAAGATCTAAAATGAGTAAAATCTATAGACCATATAAACTTGTGATATAAGCTTTAACGACTGTTTAGGTTGATGACTGGTCATATATTTTTATGGGAATCCCATGTTGTGTTATTTTTGGATTTATGAGTGCACTCCATAGTTAATCTCATTCATTATACCAGTCATGGATTATGTCTGTGTTTGCTTTTAATTATCAGGACAGCAGTATGGATGTTTCTTATTTATGATACTTTATTGGTAATACTTGCTTTTGTAACTTCAATGGAGTGGAAGTATTGATTGGATGTGTGCTTATTTAAAAATTGAATTTGGTTTGCAGATGTTAAGGGTTAAAGATCCTAAAATCAGCCTTGATTTCTACTCTCGAGTTTTGGGCATGAAGTAAGTTGTTTTGATACTGTTTTTTTTCTTTCTCAAGTCCCGTGTTAAGAACAAATGATAGATTTTTCTTTTCCATGCTCTTTGTAGAGGAGTTACATCCCGTTTTTTTTGGGAAAGAGATTGGAACCTTCAAATTAAATATAATGCCCCTTGAACAAAAGAGATGATGGATTTCAAAAATAGGAAAATGTTAGATACAGTTTTATTTACAATTTCATTGGTAGTCCGCACGCATTTTGATTTTTTTTTAAAATTGTATACCTCATCTAACGAGGCGTATATTTTTTTTTTAAAAATGAAGTATATACAAATGGTGGAATTTAGATTGAAATTTTGAATCCATGACATTCTCATTTTTGAATATTTATCGACAGATGCCTCATGAACAGGAAAGAATAGCCTGGAGAAATTCACAAGAACGTTACTATTGTTGATAAATTATTCATCTGTTACTTTTTGTGCTAATTTATTTATTGTTTCTTGGAAGAATTTGGGATGCCACTACTGCCACATATATCTATCCTCATATCGTACAATTATGTATTATTTTCTCTGTGCATCTGGGTTCCTGAAATGGTTCTTGTATATCTGTGATTTCTAAAATCCAGGTTGCTTAAGAGGCTTGATTTTCCTGAAATGAAGTTCAGCTTATACTTCATGGGATATGAGGTGAAGTGCGTTAATTTAATCATCTTTTCCATCATGATGGCTATATGGCAACTTATATCGTGTTATTAATACTATCCTTCTTATAAAAGGATCTGGCATCAGTTCCATCTGATCCAACCCAACGAACGGTCTGGACATTCGGTCAGAAAGCCACAATTGAGCTTACCCAGTATGAAGGATACCTGTGATTTAAATTTCATATTTCCTGGTCTGTATTGGATGTATTCTTACTGTCTCTCCCTCCATTACTTCCAGTAACTGGGGAACAGAAAGTGATCCAGAGTTCAAAGGCTATCATAATGGAAATTCTGAACCCCGTGGATTTGGTACGCATATTGAAGAATTGACTAGCAAATATTCTTTGAACTTCCATCGTTTCTGAAGTATATGGCGTAGTGTGTTTAAAAGTGTTTCTCAGATCTCATTGACTATACTTTTATAAATTCATTTGATGCTTTTGCTTTCAGGTCATATTGGGATCACTGTTGATGATACATACAAGGCTTGTGAACGATTTGAACGTCTGGGAGTGGAATTTGTGAAGAAACCTGATGATGGTATGCCATATCTTTTTCAAAAATCGCATCTATAATATCTAGTCGTGATGGATTTGGTTTTCTGAACATATCCAATGTTGAAAATATCCTTCTGATTTTGCAGCCCGGCAAAAGAATTTCTTCTACATGCTTTCACTGAACTTATCTGTTCAATATAATACACAACATGTTTTTAATGAATGGAAATCAATGTTATGACTTATGTGTCTTTATTTAAACTGCTACATATTTCTGCTGAGCTAATTTTCTGCGGTTCACTTGCACCGGGAAACTAAATATTTAATACTGTGAATTTGATGGATTTTCTGCAATCAAATATAATTACCAAGCATGATTCTGTCTCTGGTCATTGAAGTTATTATAATTTTTTATACCTGGATTTTTTCCCCATCAGTTAAACAGTAGTGAATGGTTCATCACATGATTGCAATTACATGCTTGCCTATCCCTTGAGCTCTCAATATATTTGTTATATTCTTGTGAAGTTCTTTTTATATGCCTTTGTTGCATGCATTGAATTCATTGAGCAATTCACAGGTAAAATGAAAGGCTTGGCATTTATTAAAGACCCCGATGGCTACTGGATTGAAATCTTTGACCTCAGCAGAATTGGGCAAATCACTGCCAATGCTTCTTGAGGAGGTTCTTATAAACTTCAGGTACCAATATCGCGATATCATCATTTCTTGAACTTCAGGAAATAATATCTGTTCCCAATCAATCGCAGTCATGTGAGTTTCCCATGAGAATATAAAAGCCAAAGTCACAAATCACACTGCCCATTGTTGCACATGAAGAAATTTTAAGTCCAGCTTTGCTTTTCATTTATCAATTTAAATTTTTTGGTTTATCTGCATTATGCTTATAGGCAAGTGTGTTTGTTTTTTAAATGTTATGGTAAAATCTTATCCTATCAGCAAGATTAAGACTCGAACACAAGATCCTTAGTGAAAGGGGATATCTCTGTCAACCTATAAAGAGATGGTTTGGTCCACTTAGAAATCTTGTTTGAAGGCATAAAACATGCTGGTTTCACATTATGCCATGGTGTTGATGTGCATGATTTTTGATATGTCAAGCTTAACCAATCTTCGTTTTTCATTTTCAATTCAGGGATTGAGGTCTGAGCTCCATGAGACACCATAAACGCAAATCCCTCTGTCTAGGGAAGCTGTGTTCGCTGCTCAATAAAGTTGTTTGATGTTCAATAAATTATGCATCCCTTTTTGAATTCCCATCTGTTTTACATAAACTTTATAGACAAAGTTTGGAACAACTACAAATGCAGAGATTTTATTTTTCATAAACGATTGTACATTGAATGTTTGCATAATTTGATTCAATGTGAAGCAAGTAACTGCTGCGACTGCACCTCGTACCGGAATCCAAACTTCTTCGAGTCATCCGAAGACCACACGAAGATTCCCCCGAGCCTCCCCTGCTTCTTGAGCTCCTCACTTGCATTGAAGAACCCGTCGTCCGGCCCCAATCCGCCCCCATCACTGTCAGTCGAAAAGCTTGCCAACACCTTCCCTCCATGGTAATTCTGTTCTTGCAATCTGAAGTAATTCAAGAACTGGGTAGCCCCGATTTTATCGTATGCGTAGAACTGGAAATTCACATAGTCAATGGCGTGCCCGTACTTCCTCCACAGAGCGAGGTAATGTCTCTGAACATCTGGGTCTTCAAACGGCGCGATTGAAACGAATGTTATGGTCCTATCGCTCTTCAGCGTCGTTATGAGCTGGCCGACGCACTCAGCGAATGTGTCGGGGTCGGCGTGGAAGTTCTCGTAGTCGATGTCGATGCCGTTGATGTGGTAGTGTATGATGATCTCCCTGAGAGAGGAGACCGCGTTGTTCACCCAGGATGAGACGGACTTCGGTTGAAAGAAGGCTGTTGCATTGTTCACGGAGGCTCCGCCCAGGCTGACGCCGATGTTGACATTGGCGTGGTGGGTTTTGATGGAGGCGGCGGCTTCCGGGGTGAGGTTTTTGGAGTCCCAGAAGATGTTGAAATCACCGTTGGTGGGGGAAGGAGAGGATGAAGTGGAAGTCGACGCCGGGAGGTTGATGGGTACATCGGTGAATTTGACGCCGTTGAACTTGGCACCGATGTACTCGCGGAAGAGGTTGAGGGACATAACTATTGAGAATGACAAATTAAAAGATTAATAACTTAGTTGAGAATAAGAATTTCTCATTCTATTGTATCCCTGTTCTTGTAGATTCCATTGAGAGGAGTATGCAAGAACGGGCTTATCAAATTGCTCTTAAATGCTAATAAAAATATTTTCTATAATTTATACAAGACAGGATGCTAATGCAAATTCACCACTATTGATGAACAACAGGAGAATGAGGAGTTTGGAGAAGGCAGTGTTGGAATTTGAAGACATGTTCGAGGGCCCTTGCTTTGGTCTGATCTTGAATGAATATGTGGAAGGCATATTCATGGAGGTTCACACAACCCTATTTGTATTTGATGTTTCTTTGGGAATCTCACTTATTTTATTTTATTTTACTACACTGTGACATTTGGAGCTCTCTCGATATACCCGGCCAATACGACAAGCTCGTTTTCCTTCCATCCGTTGTGAAGCAAAATGAACAAGAGAGCAGTTATTTTCACCCCCGTACTTATCTAACCCACCCTGATATCATATCCACCTTTTTTCTTTTTAAAAACAACGAACCCACCCCATACCCACCCGTTAGAAATCCCCCCTCCCAGTGGCGGTCCCATCGTCGTCGACGTCATCCGTTTCTTTCCTGTAGCAACCTGTGTCAGCCCCGTTGTCAGCTAGATGCTCGTCAAGAATGCGGAGGTCACGCTTCTCTCTTCTTTTCTAATAGCGAAGCTTCTCTCATCATCAGCGTCATTCGTTTCCTTCCCGTTGAGACCCGCGTCGGTCTCATCGCAAGCGAGATGCTCGTTGAGGACGTGGGGTCATCATCCGACCCAATATGGCAGAGCTTTGTTAGAGGCTCCAGTGCTTGAACTGCTGCTCGCTTGATGTGTGTCTTCTCTTGTTGTTGCTCGTTTCTCTACGCATGTGCTCTGTCTGGATGTGAACGGTGATGAGATGCTAGGTTCTTCCATCCAGAAAATTTTAATTTTGGTTAGGCTGGGTTGAATAACTCAAGGGGTTGAAATAAATACCCCCAATGAGTAATAATGTTGGCATGCTTTTTTTTTTTTTTGGTAAGGAGATTAGAAAATTTTAATGTTTGCATAATTCTATAACATAATCATCCCGATTTATATTAAATCTTTTTGCAGTTTCATTTGTAATATACATGTATTGATTTTTTTAAAAATATATATTTATTTAATGTATTACAGTTTTTTTATATATAAAAAATGAAATACATATTTATTTGAAATGAATGTATATATTTTTTTATTTTTTTATAACAAAATATATATTTATAAATAAAATATATATTGTGTTATGTGATTTCTTATTAATAATGATGTGATGATTTCATCAAACAATAATGTGAAGGGTGTACCATGCTATCAACGCCTATGTAAAAAACATGCTAAATTATCAAAGTGACATCTTTTCCTCCTCTTGTACAAGTTATTCTTTTTCATTTTTAATATTCGTGAAACTGGGTGGGTATTTCACATTCTTTATGGAAGCAACAACATGTAATGTTTAATTAAATTCAATAAAAAATTTCCTTAACCCAAAAAAACCCCATGTTTAATTACTTAATTAATCAATGTTAGGAGATGTCATTTTGCATGCGTTGGACAATTCCAACATTAATTCCTCATTGTTTAAACATTCCTCATTGTTTACGAATCGGGAGGAATGTTTAAGGATCTCATTGTCTCCAGATAGAATGAGAGGGAATGCCTTCTTTGTCTCGAGTGAAAATTTTATCATCTATATTTTTTTGACCCAAGACAATATTTTTTAAGAGAAAGATAAATCTTGCTACCAACACTTGTATTAAAAGTGAGTTACAAGTCCAAAAGGTGGTGAAAGAAGAGAAAAATAATTAAAGAAAGAAGAAAACAAAAATACAAAAATAAGAGATGTCGATAATTAATGTGAGGTGAAGAGTAGCGATGCATTAGACGGATGTCTAATTATACCAGTGGCCACCCACCCCCCACTCCCTAACCCAAGACAATATAAAGCTAAAAGTTTTATTGTCGTGATCATACTTTACTTTAGATGGGTTACTGTTAATAACAAAGTTCATATGAGAAATTAGTCAGTAATTCTCTACAACTAATATGTGCAGATCTTGTCAGTACACCTTTATGAATACCATAGTCGGTCTTAAGTATAAACGACTAATTAGGCCCTTTGTGTGTGCGATGGGGCGTTTGCGGTGTCAAGACGCGGGGAGAACTTGTGTTGCGCGAATCATTGTTTTTCGAGTTGAGAAATGCGGAGAAAATCGATAGAAAATCATATACGACAAATGATTTGTGGGTTATCGATGCAGATACTCAAATCCTGTTTGTGTGAGAGGTCGTGTCTGTAAGCACTCCACCGCAACAAAAATGTCCTCTCAAACGAGATGGTCCTTTTTATTTTTATTTTATTTTAGTTTTTTTATAAATTTATTAATTTGTATGTTTGTTTTTTTATTGAGATTTATTTAAATTTTTTTTAACATATTATATAAACTTATATAATTTATTAAAATATATATTTTATTTTTTTATTCACCTACGTCCGGTTGTAATTTTGTAATTGTGTTCAAAATCCTCACCCGAGTCCAGACCTAATTTTATGGTTTTTGAAAGCTCGCTCATTTTTTCAAAGACAACCATGAGCGGGAGCATACACAGAGGTAGTGAATCCGCGCGAGATGGCGCCGGGCACGCCCGGCCGAATCGGTGTCCGAGGTACGGACCACCTGAAGAACACCAAGCCCTAACCATGTCGGCTCGCCCGACCCGTCTCGATGGAACCTTATCGGAGCGCGCCCTCCGTCGTCTCAGAGGGAAAGACAGCGAATGCCAGATCTTCAGAATCTCCTCATTCAATGAGCTCAACCTTTCCAAGTATCTCTGCTTTTCTTATCTTCTCCTCCCGTTCCCTTCTTAGGGTTTCCGTCCTCACTCATTCGTTCCTCTCTTCCTCTTCTCTCTGCGTGCGTGTTTCGGAGGTTCTTCGACCGTCGAAGGTATTGTTTTTTCAATTAGGTTTCGCGAGGTCCTTCTGTTTGAATCTGAGCTTTTGTAGTGGTTTCAGTGAATATCATTTGTTTGGGTTATGAGCAATGTGAGCATGTTTTCTTGTTCAGGCTTCTTAATTCAGTAACTTTTGATTGTATGGTCTATTGATGATTGTCAGAATTTGCTTTATTTTGAGATTTCTGATTCGATTTTCTACGATTTTTTTGTGTCATTGTTTCTAATTTTTTTATGTATTTGATTGAGTTGTATCTCTTGCCGATGATAAGCGGATTGATGAAATGGTAGATCTGATAACCATGTATGTGTGCCTTTCATTTATTATTTCTTGTTTCGTTAAGAGTAGCGTGGGCATGTTTTCTTCTTTAGGAATCTAAATTCCATTTCTTTTTTGATTGTATGGTCAATTGATGATTGTGAGAATTTGCCTTACTTTGAGATTTGTGATTCGATTTTCTATGATTCTCTTTCGTGTCACTGTTTCTATTTTTTGATGTATTTGATTGAGTTGTATCTCTTGCCGATGATAAGCGGATTGATTAAATAGGTATATTGGATATATGTCTGCCTTTCATTTACTATTTCTTGTTTCGATATGAGCAAAGTGAGCATGTTTTATTCTTTACGAATCTAAATTCAGTTACTTTTTGATTGTGTAGTCAATTGATGGTTGTGAGAATTTGCCTTAGTTTGAGATTTGTGATTCGATTTTCTATGGTTCTCTCGCGTGTCACTGTTTCTATATCTGTTAACTTTTGATTCGATTTATGATAGGTGGATTGATTAAAATGGTAGATCTGATAACCATGTGTATGTGCCTTTCATTTACTATATCTGGTACGAGGCGTGTCGGTGTTGTCGGGTGATATCAAATTGTTGGTGTCAGTATATTGAACACCTTGCTAAACGAAGTCAAAAACTTGTTTCCGTAGACTCCACATAAAGAAAGAATTTAGCATTCGTATCTCCTCAAGTATGGAATGCTGTTTTTCAGTGATGACCAATAAATGACCAGCACAATTGGGAACCAAACAATACTCCCAAGTGATAGGTGTGAATGAAGATAACTGTATAAATTTTTTTTTTTAACAATTCAGGTAATATATGTAGATGTGTTACTTTCCTCTGCAGTAAAACAGAGGCACTCTGTTTTCTACAAGGTGTAGTCTGGCATACATAATATGACAAGGAACCAATATTTACTTTGGAAGATGAAGATGGAATACATCTAATAAAATAGATGAAGGGCCCAAACTTTGTCATTGATTAAGAAGATAATTATCAGAAAATGGTAAATAAAACGAGGAAAATTTTAGATATTTATTAGTAACCGGAAGAAACATTGGAACTTTATCACATCACTAAAATACATCCCCCCTGGTTATGTGATGGTTGGTGGATCTGATTTATGATTAGATTATTAGAAATATTAACTTTTGTACAACTTTACCATTAAATAACCAGAACTCACTCTCATTTTCATTTAATCTCACTGAAAGCAAAACTTGGAATGTTTGAAGCCTACTTTAAATTCCAACAACGAAAAGGATGTCGGTATAATAGAGAATGATCTCCTTTGAATGTTTTTTTGTCTCTCTCGGATATCACTTTTTTATTTAATATATTTCAAAAATATATTTGATAGATTGCTTATTTGCTTAACTAAAGAAATTTTGTTGTAATGTTGAAATTTTTACTTGTGTCTTCTTCTACGGTGTTTGTTGTATATTTCAAGGCAAAACAAATACATTGTCCTGTTAAGTAAAGTTTTTGAATTATTAGGGTCCCATTGACATTTCATGTTCAAATCATGTCATGATACTCATGTACCTTGTTAGATGATAAAAAGTGTTAATCTTACTGCTGATTTAACATTTTTTAAATTTTTAGGCCAAATTTTGATTGGTTATATTAATGTGGAGAGTAAAAGAAAAGAATGTTTACGTGGATATATTGATTCAACTAAGTTGGAAGTGTAATTTCTTCTTTTGGAAAAGCCGAGAAGGAAAAATTTTCAGGTTGCTCACTCGTATCACATGGCATTGTTGTAATTTTTAAGTGGATTCTTGGAAGCTATAATGTCAGTATTTATGTGAATAGTGTGAACTTAATGGAAAAGGCAATTACTTCATTTAGAAATGTTTTGTTGGATCAGTTTGTTTGGGAAACTAACACAAAGGAATTATAATCATGCCAGAGAGCAACAGAATCATAATAAAAGTTTTATGAATACCATAGATGGTGGAGGGACAAATTTGACTAAGAAGGCATTCTTATCTAGATATTGATAGAAAACCGATGAAAGATGCTACCTGGCCAGGCCACCATCATTAATTAAATAGATAGTAGAAGGGCAAAAATGTCTCCATGATTGTGAAACGATACCGTTACCTTTCCAAGTATCTCCACCGAAGATTATAACCTTAATATTCCATTAAAATGATTTAAGGTAGTGTTGGAACAGATTTGAAAATGGGCTTTTCACTTAAAGTTGACAAGTAGATACTCAGTAAGAATCTTTTTGTTATATTCCTAAAAACGTCTTTGTAATCATTGTTCACAACTAAAAATTGCTTTTTTTGTTTTTTTTCATAGACTATGACATCTTGGGGTGTTTGGAAACACATTATAGTCAAGTTTGATTCATGCAAAAGTAGAATCATCCAAACACGTTTCCAAATGCTACCTAAATAAGAATGGTTTTCCTTTACCGACTTATTTCTCATCTTTATTTTATTTTAAACCATTTTCATTGTACGAGTTAATATATTTTTTTCCAAAAATTACCCCCCCCCCCAAACACACACACAACACTCAAAAAAAAAAAAAAAAGGATGGGATTAGTTTACTATTTGCTTGAATATAGCATAAGTATAGTGAGTAAGCTGTGGCACCCACATAGGTCCTTTCCTCAGTTGTAACCGATGGGTGGATCCGTTCTTAGGCTGATGAGCATTTTATTAGAGTATATGCTTCCTTTTTGATGTAAAAGTATGTACTTCACTAGACAAGTATATACATTCAGAAAAATTTAAAACATGTTGCTCTAACATTTTCCTTCTTTTCTTTGGTGTGCATGCTTGCATGAGTAGATTATGGTTTCTCTATTTTCCATTTTTAAATACTTGGGTGCTGATTGTGTTTTCATATGGATGCTTATTTGTGCCCGCATCATGGATGAAGTCATAGACATTATTTCCATTCTTTAATTAATTCTAATTATGCATAATATGGATCACTATCATGAGAAATCTATACTCATGGCAGATCTGTTTAGACTGTACATTTTTTTGATGGTGTTGAGCTGATTGACGCACCGGTGGAATTATTTTGTGTTAAGTTTATGTGGATTAATTTCTTCTTTGTTAATGTATACGTGATCCATTTGCTATGATTTCTGACCATAAGCGCTTCTGTGACACAAATAACACAGGATGATCCTGCATGGTTCCTATGACTAATTTCATTAGTTCATATGGAATGAATTGTGTTTCTTTAGTCTGTACTTAATGCATTTTGTTATGGTTTTTCATCTGGAAACATCTCTATGTGATAATTCAAGTGTTGATCCTGCATGGTTTGTTGAGACTTATTGACTGTGTTGCTTGTGCAGCTTTGGACTTTGAGAATTGAATTGATATAAAGGAAGAACTGGTTACCTGAAAATGGATAACGCTATTACTGACTGTCCATATCCAGGGTGTTATTCCTGCCATATGAAGGAACGAAATCCGAGTAAAAGGAAAACAATCATACTGAAATTATTCGCAGAACTACTTACAAACGATGAAGATAGCCAGGTTGTTCCGATCAAGGGCCTTTGGAACACTGCAATGGCACATCCCAATGATCCTGAGTTCATTGAATTGGGAATATTTGAGTGCATGGCTGGATTGATATGGAAAGGCTTAAATGATCAGCAATGGCTCACTTATGATCAAAATGTATACATTCCTTACTATGCAGCTCACATAATTGGCTCTTACACCATGAATATGGAAGAATTTGCAGTACGTGCAGTTCAAGCGAACGTCATACATCCCTTAGTGGAGATCCTGAGAGGGCGCATGACCTGGGTGGAGCATATGGTAGCCATAAGAGCCCTTTATCACTTGGCCTCATATGACAGTATATTTCCTTTTGTGGCAAGTCATGAAGAAGTTCTTGATATTTCTATTCAGCTGGCATCAAGTTCATTAGAGATTGTATATACTCTTTTTTACAAATATGTAGACGCAAGGCTTAGTTATCACCGTGATCTACTAACAGGTGGCATGGCTGGAATTGAGATGGAGGCCAATAAGGCTGAAGAATGGGCTAGTCAGTTGCAGTGTTGGTCTCTCCAGCTTATTAACTGCTATGCATTGAAGCCTGAGTTTCTCCCTGTCATATGTACGCCTGAATTTTTGACTGAACTACCTGGTATGTGGGGTGGACTTGTTCATGGGAACTCCTTTGCTGGGGTTGGATTGCTGAGAACAATTTGCCATCATAAAGTTGGTCGGGGGGCTGTTGCTAATTTTCCTGGTATTGTAGAGGCCCTGTGTAATATCTCACGTTCATCAGATGAATGGCAGTATACGGCTATTGAGATTCTTCTTTTGCTGCTTCAGGATTCCCGTATATGTCATAAGGTAATGGTTTTGCATTAATTTTATTCTTAATTCTATGTGAATTTCATCTATTCTGTGTGTTGCTACACTTTAGATATTTGGGTCAGTTGCATTTACTGATCTGTATTTTATTAATTTTTCATGTCTTGGGATTTATTTGTTTATTTATTTATTTATTTTGCTTATTCAAAATTTACACACATTCCATCTCTCTCTCTCTGGTTCAGGGTGTATACCTAGAGTGTTGTTGATTGTTCCTTTAGCTAAGTTAGAGGGAGAAATCCCCAAAATAGCACTAATTCTTATTTCAGGATAGCTTAGATGAATCAGAAAGTTGAGTGGTATTAAAGGGACACGGTAACCAGTTGGCTGTGACTGAATAGTCCTTCACCAAAATTTAGTATGGGGCTAAGACTGTAAGCACATGTGTGGAGATTTACTGTCTAAAATGTTCCAAAGTAATAGTAATCCAGGTTGGTTTGTATTTTTGCTAATTATATTGTATATATGCTAAATAGTTGTGATCTAAATTAGTCACAATTAGGACAATTAAATCTGTCTGTTCAATTCTGAGAAAATATAGAACTAATGATATGGATTTTGTGGGGAAGTGATTTTTTAAGAAAACTGACGATTATTAGTAGTCAAGAAAAGAGTTGTTTAACATTCACTTCAAACTGTTGATATTTATTCTGGGAAATAAGCACAAATAAGTGAATAACCTAGCAAACTCACATTTACCTGATATAGTGATATGTTAATTTGGGGGTAAATAATTAAAGCCCCATGGAACATCCATCTCTGATTATCATTCCCACTTGTTCAGAAAACTACACAGTGCACCAGTGTGAGTAGTTAGTAATTACATGCTTGATTTTGGCTACTGTAGTCTAGAGGATCAACAAAACAGGCACATTTGAGAGAGAAAAAATAACATTTGGTAAAATCTTTTGAATGATAATATTTATATGAGAATTACTTAACTTTTTGGTATCAGCAGGACTGAGCCAATACATGAATGGCAGTAAAAAAAAAAATCCTCTTAATATGTAACCACATAAATTGTAGTCATCATGACCATGATGATTCACAGTAGCTTGTTTCATCTCTTATTTTATAGGTGATAAATACGGCAGTGCCAGCTCTTGTAGATTTAGCAGAAATTTCTACATTGGGTAATCACGAGAACCTTGGGGACACTATTATCAATGTCCTTCAAAAATGTGTCCAACGAAGAAGGCGCCCCGTTCCTACTATCCACACCAAGGAACTGGTTGAAGAGGTGCAGAACTCAAGGAAGAGAATGGAACTCGAGAAGAACATGCTGAATGAAGATCTCCATGTAAACCAGGCCGCGGCATTCTTTATCATGCTTGAAGGCAATTCACTTTTAACATCAGGAAATAGTGCAGATGCTGCAGCAAGATATTCTGAGGCGTTGGCATTATGTCCGATGAGGCTTAGAGAAGAAAGGGCCATTCTTTACAGCAATCGTGCGCAATGCTATATTCTTCTGCGGCAGCCTATGGAGGCCATTAGTGATGCTACCAGGGCATTATGCCTCCATAACCCGCTTAATCGTGATGCCAAAAGTCTGTGCAGAAGATCCCAGGCATACGACATGCTGGGCTTAGCTAAGGAGTGCTTATTAGATGCTATTTTGTTCGTCAATGAATGCTATCAGACAAATCATCCTTATTCGCCCCTGAGACCACATAAGGTGCTTGAGCATGCTGAGAAGTTGGTAAAGAAGCAGATGGATGCTACTTGGCTATTTAGAGAGGCAGCTATAAAACATGGTGGCATGATTTGTCAGGGTGAAGCTATAGACACCTGTGGTGAATATGCAGATCATTCTGAGTGGGAGACGGCAAGTGGAGGTGACGATGGAAATGATGGGATAGAAGAACCGACTGAAGGTGGTGGTGGATGGAAAGATGACAAAGAAAGGTAAGACAAATATGGCAAACATGTGATAGAAGTGCAAGAGTTAATATTCTAATTTTGTTCTGGATATTGTACGGTTCTATTTTACTTTCAGAAATATGCATGTTACTGTGCTAATATTTCCCCATTTTTTATGCATGCGGAGTGGAAATTTATTTCATGAATTGACTTTCAGTATTCTGGTTTCTAGTATTAAAAGTTTTCCTGAATTGACTTTCAATATTCCCTTTTTAGTATTAAATGGAGAACTCTGCAACTTTTTTTTTCTTCTTTAAAATATGTTGGAGAACTATGTTTACTTCTGTCTTGATATTGTTTATATGATCTTAATTATCTATTAAGTTACAGTTCAAATACCAAGATTTCTGGAAAATTGGCCCTCTTATGTTCATTACAAAGGTCCACACTTTCTCTCTTCATTTTTAAAACTCTGAGGTCCTGTAGCTCAAGTAATCCTTTCACTCAGCTAAAACATATTTTAAAACCCAAGTTATTGAAACTGTTTAACCTAATTTTCATGAAGTCTTTAGGTTAGAAAGGAAATGATGTTGTAAAAGATGCAGTCAGCTTGCTAAGGATTCTGTTCATTTGAAGACTTGAAGTGTTCTTTTGGTTTTTTAAAAGAGCTGGAGTTTGATTCAGTCCCCATTGAGCGCATAAGGTACAAGGGACACCACACACACAGTTGTAGACTGTTCAATGATTAAAAGGCAGCCGGTTAAGTTCCCCCGATGCCATCCTTCCTTGATGAAATGTTTGTTCACATAACCTGAATGATGATTTCCTAGTCTGGTAGCTGTATGTCTGCTAATGCATTATTAACTGTGGAGCATTTTATTTTCATTTTTTTTTGGATTTGTAAAATAGTATTTCCCTCCCTCCTTTTGCTAATACATTTCCTCTCTCTTTCAACATGTACATATCCACCGAGAACCGTCTCTTTTTTTTTTCCATATAGTTTTTTTAAAATGAATAATCATTGAATTTGAAGGGAAACTATACAATATCAGTCAATGACTCATACTAAAACATTTCACCATATTTTCTTTGATGTACATTCATGTTACTCGAACAAAATTTTCAGTTTTTTCCTGCAATCTATATCATATCAGCTCTTACAAATCTGTCATATTCTGGAATTTGGAATCAGAAACAATGCATGAAGACAATGGGCTACTGAATATGGAGCTTGGTGGTTGGTTGATCCTGTTTCTTTCTGCTTGCGCTTCTTCTATTGAAAGGCCTTCTTTCCAGTTTCTATGAAGAGAGGTTATTGAGAGGTATATCAGGTCTCCGCTCTGAAATCGGCTCGCATTTGTGTTTTATGTCATACAATCATAAAACAATATGCTGTTGCTTCTGCTCCTTTATCTATGAATTTACTGCAAACAGAAATTGGGTTGAGAATTGCTCAATATTCTAGCTAAAATTACTTCAGACTATTATGGATTAATAAACTTCTCTTTTATATTGAAATTGTTGTGACAGTGTTATTTGTGTTTTGGAAATTCTTGTTCAATTATTACTGCATTTGTATTATCATCTCATGTGGTCCTTCATTTTCTGTTCATTTCTCATCTAATATTAGGTGTGCTCTGTTTATATATAATTGTTTTGCTCACATCTTAGGTAACGTTCCGAAACCTGTTTGAAAATAGGAAATTATCACTTAAATTGCTTTTTATTTAGGAAAACACTTAAATTGCTTTTGAAATTAGATACTCAGGAAGCAAACGTTAGATTACTGGCAAGCTCTTTATTTTCACTGTTTATGATTAAAATCTGAAACAGGTTTGGTTCAAGTGTTTGATTCTTGCAAAAGCAGAATCATCAAATTGTGTTTCCAAATGCAGGCCTAGTGATTCTCTGAATCAGGAGTCTCAATCTGATTGGGATCATATTTGAACATAATCTACATTATTTCTTCCAGTGTTTGTGCCAATATATGACTTGGACCCTCAGGACAATTTTTTTTTTTTTTTTTTGGAATGATCTCTTAAACAGCGTGGGCTGTATGCATGTGAAGCTTGTCCTGTAAAAGCTTCTTTCCTGTTGCAACAAAAAAATGAAGCCCTACTAATATGCTTAAAAACTTATTATACAGTTTCACAATCTTTTGAACCTAATCAAAAGATTTGACAGTTCAACTCGTATATTATGGATTCCTGTAGCATGTGTTTCATGGGATGATCCACCACATGAAGATCCCATGTGGTATCCATGCACGATAACTGTACATTCTAATCATGAAAATTTGTATTTGTTTTGCATATACTTGTAGGATAAAGTTTAGGGTACCGTTATTCTCACCCACATTATATTCACCTCACCCTGTTTAAACAAGAATGTAGTTTTTTTGAAGGGGGTGAACCCACCCCGATCCAACCCATCCCATCTAAACTTTACTCACCCTATATTATTCACCTCTTTGGGATTTGTTCGATGTTGTGAAATCATCATTTATATCCGTGCTCGACTTCACAGAGTTTAATGTATTTGTTTTGCATATACTTGTAGGATAAAGTTTAGGGTACTGTTATTCTCACCCACATAGTTATTCACCTCACCCTGTTTAGAAAACAAGAATGTAGTTTTTTTGAAGGGGGTGAACCCACCCCGATCCAACCCATCCCATCTAAACTTTACCCACCCTTATATTATTCACCTCTTTGGAATTTGTTCGAAGTTGTGAAATCATCATTTATATCCGTGCTCGACTTCACAGAGTTTAATGAGTCATAAAGACTTGATGCCCTCTCTGTTATCTGTTTAACTTTATGAAGTCGTCACTATATCTCAAGTCGACATCATAGGGCTGAACATGTCTTAGATACTCAAGACCCTCTTTGTAACCCGTTTGATGTTGTGACGTCTTCACCTCTATCCTAGGTTGGCTTCATAGGGTTGAACGGATCACAGACACTTGAAGCCCTCTATGTAACCCGTTGACGTTGTGAAATCGTTACTTATATCCCAAGTTGACTTCAGAGAGTCGTAGTGCACAAAATCTGGGCTAACAACAAATGATGCCCATGGTACCACATTATGTGATATTGAACAAAATACCATTTTTGAGTGATATCATTTCATTAAGCACACCATTAACACGTGAACGTATTGTATGTATAAAATATCACCAAAACTCATGCATACAAAACACATTTGTTTCAAAACATGTCAAAAACCCATACCAAACCCAAAACACTATTATTGCTGTTATCAACACCTTACACCTATGCAACATTATTCAGTAAAAAAAACACACTATCATTTAATTGGTGATTATGATGTTGCCTCGTCCTTCGCTACACCTTGGGTGCATCGGGGAGAGGTATTCCATTTTCAAGATAATAAAGGACATCTTGGATGGCTTTTCGCGCTGGCGATGTGGCCTTCCTATTGATAAAAGGTTTGATATATCTAACCAAAGTGCGACGCTGCACATAAAGTTGATATGAACACATAACATAAGTGAACCAAAATGAAAAATTTCCTTCAATATCTTCATATATATTTACCAACTCAGCATCGGAAGAGGTCCTTTTAAACTATCCTCATTTATCTCTCAATCGATTGGTCTACGTGTATCCTTTTCTTACATCTCATTTTCCTCTACCTTGGGCTCATTTACTTCATCTTCCACAATCTCTTGTTCAACAAATTCTGAAATTGAAGGTACATCACTAGCTAATATTTGAGATTGATGTCTTCGATGCGCCGCTGTATGTGGAACACATGGTTTCAGAGCCATACTATACAAAAAATAGAAAGATTGTCATAATCAGTGTGCAATGAATTTTGAACGAATCAATCATATAAATCATTTACAAAAAGGCAGTGTTACATTTCATTATCAATCACCCAATATTTTTATTATCCAAGTCAAATAATGCAAGAGGTAAGTTTAGACTCATTATTTACAAGCCATACATAGCACTATACACAATACCTTTTTATATTCATTGTCATAAACAATATACTTTTTCGAAAGGAGTCAACCAATATACAAAAAAAAAAAAAAATTTTCAATAATCCAATGATATTTTCTTTTAAAAAATAAACAAATATACTTGTTTGAAAGGAGATCAAACACATTCAAATAAAGGGAACACATTAAACACCAACCCAAAACTTAGAGTTTTATTGAATAATTGTGAGATCAAATATATTCTAATACATAAACTTAAGCCGCAAATACAATAAAACAATATGCAAGAAATTTAATGGATTCCAACAAATTAAATGCAT
The DNA here is from genome assembly GCA_030737845.1 of Acorus calamus. Taxonomy (NCBI): domain Eukaryota; kingdom Viridiplantae; phylum Streptophyta; class Magnoliopsida; order Acorales; family Acoraceae; genus Acorus; species Acorus calamus. Next base: position 3,637,733 of record CM060878.1, on the reverse strand, counting down.
TCAAAAGAATATAATGAAGATTTACCTCGTCCTTGTGGGAGGCTAAGGAGACCTCCATGTGGGAAACACCGATAGCGACTGACATCGGGGGAGGTCGTTGGACTGGACCGGAGGTTGGAGAAGAAAAGAAGAAGAAGAGATGAAGAAGAAAGAGAGAAAGGGGGCTAAAAAATGGAAGGGGTGGGTTCTTAAGATGACATGACATCCTTTTATATTATAAGAGGGGTGAATAGCTTAAGGGGTGGAAATAACGACACCCTAAAGTTAAACCCCCCACGATTGGAATAAAATAGGTCGACCTATTCTAGACTTGTTAAACGTTATGGCTCGTTATGGCTCAGGAGGTTGATTGTGCTAAACTGAATCTCTTACATGGCGAGATACTATTATACTAATGCCCCGTTTGAAAAAGCGGTGATTAAAACCCTGCAATGGAGAAACATTATTTTGAGATTTTCTCCGACGCCACCTTTTTTTTTTGTTTGTGAAATAAACTAGTGAAACAAGATTTCAACACCAACGCCAAAAAATCATTTGGATCTGTGATGTTTTTTTTTCTTTTCCACAGCAGAATCCTCCCAGTGTGGATCCAAATAGGATCTATGCGAACTCTCTCTTGAGCTTGGATTATATTTACAAAAAATTGATTAATTTGAAATCTGTCTGGAAGGAGTTGTTACAGTAAAATTATTTAATTGTACGATTGCAGAAACAACTTTTAAAAACGTAAAAGTTACTCAATTGTGCATCCCATGCTGCCTTAGTAATAGTAGAACAAAAACAACGCATTGTTTTATGTGAGGTTATGATGGGCCGGATTGGGCCATGCCGCGTCATGTCGGGCTCATTTTACATGCAGTCCACCATGTCATATAGATATATTAGGGAAGAGCTTTAACCCAGTACTTTTTACAAAATAAAATCCTATATTACTATATACCTCGTTAGTCTCCTTTATTCACTATAACAATATATATATCTTATATACCTTGCTGACATTTTTTCATTTTTTTTGATAATTCATACATTTAATTAATTGTAGTATATATATTTCATTTTTTATAACAATATATATCTTATTAGAAAATATATATGACTTTAATAAAAATAAAAACATGTGATGTTTGTATTTTGAATTGTAAAATTTATTGATGTCTTGCGTATGGTTTGCAGCCTTAAAAGTGATTATATATACCTTATAAACAAACCAAAATGATAAGAATAGTAGTTACAAACATGATTGAACATACCTGTTATTTCATCAGAAAAATCATCACATTCAACTCTCTTTGTAGCTTATAAATATTTTGAGTTTTCAAAATATATACATTCAATCATAAAAATAAAATAATCACCAAATGCATATATTTATATATATATATAATTTTGTGATGGAATATGTACAATAAATAATTTTATTTTAGGTTCCGCTTGAAACACGTATTTAAAATAAGATTTTGAATAAAGTGGTTTAAATAAAATTGATTTTTGAAAAACAGATTTTTTCATTTTTAAAAATCAATTTTTTACATTAAAAATAAAAAATAACTTTTAAATGAGTCATATTTTTAGAATGCATTTAATAACACTTTTTAGTTTTATGTTAATTGCTTTACTCCAAACAGTGCCTTAGCTTCAAAATGGAATATGCATCAAGTATCAACAGCGCCATTGGCTTATATGATAACGCAAAAACCCCTTACAAATTAGCATTTCACCCCTGCCAAGAAAAAAAAAATCTCCCCAATCCTCTCCTCCAATGGCGGCGGTGGCGGTTGCCGGGGCGGCGGGGGTAATCTCGTCATTTCGCGTATCGCCGTCCACCCTCTTCACGAGCTCCACCTTCAACAGAACCTTAAAGAGGCTCCCCTTCATCATCCGAGCCTCTGCTCCCTCACCCCCTCCCATCGATTTCAACATCTCCTTCGGCGTCGGAACCAAAGATGAAACCCTAAAATCCGATAAAACCCTGAAAAAAGACTCGTCCCGTCCCCTCCCGACGCAGCTCTTCATTCCATGGATCGTGCGGGGCGAGGACGGGAAGCTGACCCTCCAATCGACCCCTCCCGCTCGCATCCTCCACGCCCTCGCCGAGTCGAAGACGAGCTCGGCCGCCTCCGCCAAGAAGAAGAAGAAGGAGCCCAAGAAGAAGGAGGCGTCTGAGCCTCCGAAGCACTCGAAGGCCGCGCGGAGGTTCTATAACGAGAATTTCAGGGAGCCGCAGCGGCTCAGCAAGGTCTTGGCTTCCGCCGGAGGTATAACATGATCACAAAATCGATCAACTGTTTTGTTTTGGATTTCTTTTGATTTTTGTGTGTGTGTGTGTGTGTGTGTTTTTTTTTTTTAAATTTAGTTGCTTCTAGGCGTAGTAGTGAAGAGCTTATTTTTGAAGGGAAAGTGACTGTTAATGGTTCTGTTTGTAAATCTCCTCAGGTATGATTTGTAATTTTTGATCATGTGTTGTTTTTCTGTGTTGATAATGTGATTGTGGTGGAATTTTGTTAATGTGTGATGTGTAGACTCGAGTCGACCTCTTGAAGGATACGATATATGTTAATGGGAATCGATTGTCAAAGAAGTTGCCCCCGAAGTTGTATTTTGCTCTTAACAAGCCGAAAGGGTGAGTTGGTAATCGGTTGTTTGCTTTGATTTCAGTGTTTAGCATTTTATGCTGTGTTTGATGTTGTGAAAGGACTCAGGTACATATGCTCGAGTGGGGATGAGCCGAAATCAGTTTTGTCGTTGTTTGATGATTATTGGAAGAGCTGGGTATGTTAAGAGTTCTTGCTGCTGTTTTTTTAGATGCATTTTATTGATACTTGATGATGATTCTGTTGTGTGGCACTCCCAGAATAGGATAAACCCCGGATTGCCAAAGCCGAGGTTGTTCACTGTTGGTCGTCTTGATGTTGCCACAACGGGGTTGATCATTGTGACAAATGATGGTATTTGGCAATGTTTGGGTTATTGAAATTAGTTTTGTAACAATATTTGTTTGATCATAATTTCTTCTTCAAAATTCTTCATATTTTAAGTGTGAAATATTGATACCAATGACAATCTTCTTCATGCAGGTGATTTTGCTCAGCGGCTGGCACATCCTTCATCTAAATTATCAAGAGAGTAGGTTTCCATTTTGTTTTATTTATTCATTTATTTTTTTATAATTTCAAGCTTCAGCTCATGGTTTTTTCTGTCTTGGGGGTTGCATATTGTGCTGCCTAGGGGAGTGATGTTAAAAGCTTGACTTGCATGCCATGTCTGTTGCTGAACAATCTAGCTTCTCAACTTGGTGGTCGTTAGTAAATTAGGAGATCTTGAACATATCAATGATGTAGGCTTCACACTAGATAGTTGATACAACTCAAGAAAAGAGAATGTTTCAACAAAATTTCACATGTTTTAGCCTTTTCAGTTATATAATCATATGTAGGCTAAATATTTAAAATTTGTGATTCTAGATATATTGCAACCATCGAAGGTAGTGTTAACAGGCGGCATTTAATAGCCATAAGTGAGGGCACACTTGTGGAAGGTATCCATTGTACACCTGACTCTGTGGAACTTCTTCCGTCACAGCCTGATATGACCAGGAATCGGCTTCGTATTGTGGTATGCTATTCTAATCCTTTTTTTCCCAGAAGACAGCAGGGACAGTTGTTTTAAAATTTGTTTCCTATGTGATCTTGTTTTGTTGTTGTTTGACTTAATAAAGAGTGTTCATTATCGTATTCCTATGTTAGAAATTCTTTATGTGAAAGAGTGGAAGTGAAATGGGAAGTGTTTTAGGTCAGCTTATAGTGCATAAAGAAGATTCATTATCTCTTATGTTATTTTTAAGTTATAAGAATTATGTAAGCTCTAGTGTGATGATCACCTTGATATATTCTAAATTTTCAAAATTGAATGTAATCTTAGATGCTTAATTTATAGTCACCAGGAAGCTAGTTGGTCACTCAAATTTGGATATGTGCACTAGCAATAGCTGGTCAAGCACCATTATAATATCCAGCACCAAATTCTTATCCAATTGTTCAACACCCACATGACGATTCCGTTTTCTTTAATTTGCCTGGTCATAGATCATTTATACGGCATGTGATTCATATACATGCACATAAGCTTGCAATTTTTTTTAATATATAATTTTAATGTCATAATCATGTTGTTTAATGCATCTGCTAACTCATATATCGATATACGTTGTTTGGTTTGTTTTGTTATTGCATTTCATTATTTTCCTAATATTATATAGATGATGGTTTTCCTTACAAGTGAAGTTAATGAGCACTGCAGACTGCCTCTAGCACATGTTTAATTGGTAAAGAAACAATATTTGTTGGTGCATTTTCATCATTGTATTTAAGTTCCCACTGTCATAGCTTGGGCTTTTGCCAGTAAATGGCTTCCATATTCTACTTTATTATTTTTCACAACACTTTCATGTTCGGTCCTCTTTCTAAAACCACCAGTTTCTTGAATCAAAATTGAAATGATCTTCCGATGCCTGAGTCCTCCAGTATTTCTAGCAGAAATGCCAAAGGATGATGATCTTTTTCTGAAGAGCAATGGTTATTGACTTAATTGTGGATGCATGTGTAAAGTCAAAAAAAAATTGTGGATGCATGTGAAACATATTGGGGCAGAGAACTACTGATCATGGACATTATAGCAATGAAGGTTGCAGAAACATTTTGATGTGTTGTTGGTAACCATAATGTTTGGTCAATTTTTTTGTGTATGCAGATCACATTATGCAAATGGGGTTCTTCTGATTAGATTGCAGACTTAGTCTTTTTTGTAGTTTAATTTTAATCTATATTTATCCTACTTTGTCAGGTCCATGAAGGGAGAAATCATGAAGTTCGTGAACTTGTAAAACATGCTGGTCTTCAGGTTAGTTTCTAGTTATCACTTGACAAATTTCCATTCTTCTTTTCATTCCTGGAGTTGAGTGCATCTAAGAGCTGTGGGGATCCTAAAATACTGCAATAGATTGTGGATTCTAAGGAATGACCTGAAGTCCCAAAATGTTGACCAGGAGATATGCTCATGAGGAAGGCAAGAGAAATGATGAAAACAATAACATCTAAATGAACTTCAGAAGTTTATGACCTACTTTTATGTTTATTTCAACATGCACAATGTGTTTGCAGTACATCTAGGAGCTTCAATACCTGGTACACTAATTTGTACAAATTTCCATGTTAATAAAATATGTCTGCATGAACTTGAGCCCAGGATGTTGCCCGTAACCCCAGTAAAGAACCACATTTGATTTATAGGAAATCAAGAAATGTGTTATGTGGGGTGCGATCATACTGCACTAATGCAGCCATAGGGCTAAAGCTACTTAGACTTTCGTTCCAGCTGTAGTTTGGGCGATTTGGCTCACCAGAAATCAAGCTGTTTTTAAAGGTTCTTGAGTGTATTCTGAGAATGTCAGGGAGCTGGCTGTTACTTTCATTAAAGGCTGGGGTACAAGCCTAGCAGGTGCATCGTGGGCATATTCAGAGGGTCATCTAACTATTGAGGAGTAGTTATTGTATTTGGTTTGGCTGTGTGTCGGTAAAGCCCTCCTCTACTGTGGCCTTTTTTATAGCCCTTTGGGTGTGGTTTTGTTGCTTTCTTTGGGCATTTGTTTTGATTATTAATAATATCGGGGCACATGCCTACCATCTTTCGAAAAAAAGAAGAAATGTGTTATGTGGAAATGCCTGTGATGGAATCCTTAGATATTTATGTGCATGGGTAGATACAATGTGGGTGTGTTAGTGTTGATGCTAACTAGGGATGGGCTGTTTATGACAGGGTAACAATTGGTATTTTTTTGGGATGGGAGTTTTTTTTTTATAACTATTGTCCTTTCTACAATGGCTTTTCAAGTCATATTCTCCTTTGACCTCTTCTCTTCATTACTCATGCACCCATGCACTTTGCATGTGTTCACACACATTTGTACATCTATCTGATGCCAGTTGAATCTAACTCTTCACTTGAATGCACAAGGACGAGACTATTCCTATATCTATGATATTTAGTACCATAAACATTCAAATAGAATTTAAATAAAACATAATGCCTTGATGAATTCAATTGTAGGCTCATCTTGGTTTTTTTTCCCCTGCTGAGATTCTGACAAATATAGGGTCAACAAGATTTGTTTTCCTTTCGTCCTAAAAACTGTGAGATATTTTTTTTTTGAAAAGATAAAAACTCTAAGCCCCCGTTTGGATACAGAAGATGACTTATTCTTGGGTATACAATTATTCCGGCATAAGTGGGTATAACAGTGGAATAAGTGATTTTGTGTTTGGTTGTGTTTTGAATTATTCTCGTTTGAAAACGTAATAATAAAGTTTTTGTTGTTTGGATAAAATGTGAATAAAGTGTGGATGATTTATAAAAGGTAAAAAAGTGATGACGTGATTTGATATGTGATTTATAAGAGGTGATGACAGTTATTTGACAGTGGGTCCACATATTCTTTGGGTGGAATAACCTGGAATGACTTTAATTCCAGTGTTTGGTTGGGATCTATATATATCACTTTATATCAGTTTATTCCTGCATAGTTTATCTCTTGGTATCCAAGGCTCTCAAACAATCAAAATCCACAATTCCCATTTATTCAAGGATACCCCCATTCCGCATCCAAACGGGGGCGAAGATATTTACTAGCACATTTTCATATAGATGTATCATTGTCTGCCCCTGCTGCAAGTTTCCATGCACTCGAGGTTTGGTGCATGAAGAAATGGCAGGATTGGGATAGTGGTCTTGTTCTTGTTCATACCTCACCAGCCTGTTCCAGGCATTCTGCAATTGCAGCAGGATGACAATAAGATAGTATATTCTATAGTGATTGACTGATTGTATGTGAAGTTCATTCTTTTCTGCAGTTTATGTATTGGATTTCTGCAATTAATAATATGTGCCAGGAGGGAAATTTGTTATATGGATGAAAACCATGAAATCCTCTTTCTTTAGGCTAATGTGTTTCTACCATGCCAGCTTCATTCACTAAAGCGTGTACGGCTGGGTGGTTTCAGGCTTCCATCAGATCTTGGGTAACGATATTACTTATTTTCTTTCAGTTTTTTAAAGGTCTCCCTTGTAATTGTTCATAATCACTTCTCTTAATTTTTGTGAAGTCATATTGATTTTTCTGCTTGTGTATTATTAGGGCCACTATTATAGGAAAAATATGTTGGCAGATAATGCATGAAATGTCTTTTCTTGTACCTTTTAATTTCTTTGAAATCCATGGTTTATGTTACCATTTTGGCTGGTTAAATTTACATGTTCGGATGAGATTTGCTTTCTGGTGGCCTATCGACCACTGGGAGCGCGTTTTGCTTGCCGTTGTTTTCCCCTTTTTAAGCTTTGCTTTGCTTTTATCTTCTACTCTTCTTATCCCCATGCAGTCATTGTTATTACACTCAATTAATGACAATGCCTACTTTGTTTAAAAAAAAAATGTTTGAGCCTTGAATATCCTTCTCCCAATTGAAGTTGGCATACTCTGCTAACTTAGCTTCAGAATTAGGGTAGATCATGTTTTAGTGGATTTGGTAAAGGAAGATGTAATATGAGGCATTTTATGTTATGAACATAGAAGATCTATCTGTTTAAAATCTGTACAGAATTCAGTAATCAATTCCTCTACAAGCCTTTAAGCTCATATTTATCGTCCACATTTTATGTTTCCTTACTATCTGAATGCTTGTCATTGTGTCATCTCAGCCTTGGGAAGCATGTCGAACTTAAACAATCTGACCTCAAAACATTGGCTGGGAAGATCTTACAAAACGCTTAACCTGACAAGGATTACCAATCCAAATCTAGCGGTACCACATGTCCCATCCTTCTGGTGTGTCAATTGTGAGCAAATGTGGTTCCCGCATCGTCAGAAAAGATCATTGTGGTTAACATGTTTTCTTCTATTCCTGTTATTAGGATGCTTGAAATGCTTGAGTTTCTGAAAATAGTCTGCTGTTTGGGCATCCAAACGAAACCTTAATGTGATTTAAAGAAGGTAAGCTTTTTCCAAAGTAATATATCATTTCTTTTGTATTTGTAACAGATGACACATGTGAATGCATAGATGCATTTCATTTGATTCTAGGCAGGGCTGACTTTGTGTATCCATTTCAGTTTCCAGGTACAGAGAATCGATGCCGGGTGTCACTACAGACATCGCACCCCAGATGATGAATTTCTGGACTGTTTTTCTTGGTCTTACACTGTCATTTTTGCAGTTCTAACCTAATATATATTTTTCTTCATTGAATATATACTAGATTATGCTATTATATATTTGGTTGGAAAAAAAAGGTATGCATTCAATTCATCACGGTCCTTACATTTCTTTTTAATACAATATAAGAAATGGAATTCCAAAATATAGATATAAAGTAATTCTGATCTCCCCATATCTTCCTGACACATTTTCCCAATCTTTCTGAGTTTGACTGTCAAATGAGGTGATCCTCTCCAGCCAGATAGCACTATTGATGTTGCATTTCAAATGGCTGTACGGATGCAAGCATGATCCATCTGATTGATCATTGACCCAATAAGCATGCAAAATAATTGAATAGAAAATGTTATGATTGACCCTTCAAAAATCTGTATCGTCTACTTTCGTTAATAGGTGAAGTGAAATTCCCCTGACAGCTTGAGGAACAACTATGGAGTTTCAGAAATGCTGTTGTTGAATGGACTGAACCCTAACTCCAATAAGATAATGTGCCTAGTCATCCTGCACCAGTATCAATGTCCTATAATAAGCCTATTATGTGGTGACTTGATGTGTCATGCATGTGAAAGTCTAATTAGAAGAAAAAAAACATTTATTGAATGAGAATTTACATATATCAAAATAAGCTTTGGATGAAAGTAATTTTTTATTTGTTGTTTTCTTGAAACTCTTCTGTTTTGTGGAGGAAAATATTCAACAGTTTTGGGTGAGAATTAGGTAGAATCTTCATCCACCAAATCTTAGAGAATGGTTTTCTGCATCAAATCTCCTCCATAGGAGATGCACTAAAATCCAAAACAATCTTCTGGTTCTCTTGTGATTACTTGGCATTGTTTTAGTTTTGTTTAGTTGAATCTGTTTGGTTACACCAACTTTGTACGGATTAGCTCGCAAGTTGTAGCTCAGGTGATTAGTTAAGTTTGTTGTTGGAGAGATTCTGATCCACTCATGCATTCATGATCGCACACATCTGCATGGATCTGATTTTTATAAACCCTTTATAACAATCAAATATTGTGCAGTAGTTGAGGTATATCTTTTATGAGCAAACTTCAACTCTGTTGAATATAAATTAAATAACATATCCCTACCTACTGATTGTCATAAATTATCAATCACCAAGTAGTATCGGGTGTTGTAATTTTTTTAAATTTTTTTTATTAAGGGTCCGTTAGGGTCTATGAATGTGATGATTTTGTGTTTGGGAATCAAACTTATTTCGCTCATTTCCGAACACACATTTCTCTCTAGCTTTATAAATCATGATTTTCAACTTTATTTGTAAAGCTGTAAAAGTGAGCTTTTGAAAAAGTTAACATTCTAGCGATTAAAAACAGTGATTTTCAATTATTTTTCAATTTCACATCCAAACAAACACTTTTTTGATGGTTTATGGATCTGTGGATAAAAGTTATTTAGTTTTTTTGAGGAGGGAAGTTATTCAGTTGTATAGTAGCTTCCAATGAAAATGCATGATGGTTCTCTAAATCAAAATTTTGCAAATATTTTAAAGGTGTCATGTTGAGAATCAAATGTTAAGACACCTTAATCATAATTGAAATCTTCTACCAAAGTCTTTAACTCTATTTTGAGCCTGACTTTGAATATCAAAATGAATGCATGGGAACTTCTGAGGAAGTTTAAATATACATCAATTTGGATGAAGTTCTTGGTTACACACTTGGATTAAGTTTAAAAACATGACTATAATCATCAGATGACTGTTTCGCATAAACCCATAATTTATAGTCGTGAATGGCAAGACTACGCATGACAATGTCAATTTCAAAATATTGTTGATGTGTCCCTATCATTTGCTATATTTTTATGTTATTTATGAAAATATTTAAATATTAGGTTGACAACTGATCTTTTATTAGATAATAAACTTACGAAAACTATTGAGAAAATATAATAACATGAGTCTAGGAGTTGGATATGGTTTTTTTTACATGAATGGATAATTTACATTTTCGCTCTCAAAAAAAAAAAAAAAACATGAGTCCAAAAGAATATATAGTGTGCCCGCACCTAGCAATATGCGAGTATATTAAGATCTGGTCATAAAATTATATCAATATTTTTGTCGTTAATTTATACGGAAATGCATAGTACACGTTTTTTAGGTACATTTTTTCTTAAAATATAAATTTATATTTAAAGAGTTTTTATTTTTAAGTCCCCATAAACTATATGATTTAATGATCGATTTCTTACTTTTTCATATTTTGGTTTTAGTCTCAGATTTAAAAAATATGTTCCTTTTTAATCCTTGGAAGAGGGACACATCCCTAAATTATTTGATTTTCTTTTTAATCTCTAGGAACATTTCCTTAAAATCTGAAGACTAAAACCAAAATACGAAGAAGTGAGGGATCGATCACTAAATCCTATGGTATATGGGACTTAAAAATAAAAAACCCATAAATTAAATATTTTTAATTTTATAAAATATATATACAAGGATAAATTAACGTATACTAGATTAAGAAATGTGAATACTGCAAATGAACTATAGGAATGACTCTGTGTCATTATTATTTCATAGCAAAAGTAGTTTCACTGCTCACGTTTCTATTATTCTTGAGATAAAGAATCTTCCCCCAAAATGAAAAATAAAATTAGACCAATTCCTAAACTCTCATACAAGTGGGCGGCATAAAGCTATAACACACCAAAACCAATCTATAAATATTGCTAGGGTAGAATAACCATTTATAGTATGTAGAATTTTACATTTATTTATCATTCAGAACTATAATTACATTCTCATAAGATAAATAGAAAAAAAATTAAACAAAAAATAACAATTAAACAAAAAAATAATCAAATCCTCCTCTATTATTCGCGTATAAGTATTTTATGTCCAGATAAACTATCTAGAATAAATAATTTTTTAAATGAAAATGCAGTAAGATTGCATGAAGTATTATCTGATTAGAGATTAGATCACCCAAATCAATTATTCACCAAATTATAATAAAATGAAACATAATATATTTGCCAACCCAGCTGCTATTCTTGGGGACATGATGAATGTGTGACACGAGAGAAGTGAAAAGCATAGATCAATAGTCTAAGTTCGTCTCTATATTTAATTATATTAAAACATAAACTATTTATATATGAAAGATAACTATATATGGGTCAATGTATCTCAATTGTGCATGTGACATATTTAAACTCCATGAACGACAGAGACCGCCTCATACCAAAAAGTCTTTGCAAATCATTTACCATAAAAATGTCAAATCTTGAAAGAAAAAATATTCATATGAGGCGTGACATCAGGCATAGAAATTTGTAGGTTTTCTTTTATGCTAACCGATTATACTGTGACATTATTTCTCTTTCATGAGATATCATCTAAGATATCTACTCTTTTGATGGAGCATGTTGAATCACTAATAAAAATTGAAAAACAGTAGCACAAACAACAGTAAAGTATGTTAACAATCATGTCTCCAGATAAAAGTGGTCTTTCAACCGTTCATACTAAACTATCATAAAGTATAAATTAATTTTTTTATAAAATATATTAATATATTCAGTATATATATTATTTTTTTATAAAAATACGTGTTTTATGGGTGATTCACGTAGAATTTGACATATTTAAAAAAAAAAAAAAAGCAAGATTTTGTCATATCCAACTTTTAGATTATAATAAAAGTTGCCATCCAAAAGCAATTCATCAAATTGCTGTCCAGTCAATCAAGATGACACCAATCAAGGGTAAGTGGATAATTAACAACATGATGAACACAGTGGCCTCAAAATTTTTCTTTTCATGGTTGGACACATGGACCTATAAAGAGACATCCACGTTGGTGTGCATAAATGATACGCATATACGTCAAAAATAGCTATATATATCACTCAAGTCAGAGAGCGAGAGAAACCGATCTGCCAACCGTTTAGAAAAAAATAAACATACTGGAGTCAATGCAAGTGACGACACTATTAATATATCATTATAATAGAAATGTTTATATATTAATATATCATTATAATAGAAATGTTTATATATATATCATGTTGTCCTCTTGTTTGTTAAGATATATTTAGGTTTGGTTTTGTTTTTCTTCAATGACTAGTGATGTTTTATTAATGAAAAGATTCGATGACAAACGCAGAAGAGGAAACAGTGAAAGTCTATCCCATCAGACATCCCAGCTCAAGTTTTTATATGCTCTGAGTGTCAGGTCAAAACTCTCTCTTTGAAAAGTCACGAAGTCATGTTAGTGGGATCAGATCTCATCAGAGTTTGTTAGTCTTATATCAGTGATCAGATCTAATCATGACTAGATCTCAACATTGAGCATCATTTGGATGCGACATATATAACATTACTAAGGATATATATAGATTTATGTTCTCGGCTCTAGTGATGTTTTGTTTTATTATATTTTCGTATTTAATTTTGTAATTATTATATTTGTCTTAGCGCTTTTTATGGTTATATAAGATATGAATATATAGGCTATTCTATCTTGAAAAAAATATATAGTAAGAGTTATAATAATTTATCAAAACATAACTATCGGATTTAATTTTTTCCTAACCAAACGAGTTTTGTCAGCGTGCTATTCATGCCCTGTTGAACTCTCCTATTTCCAACCCCAAACATTTAGCCTGTTATGTGCCTTCATAAATTGGTCCATATATTTGCTTTTTTCACATAAAAACAAGCTAGCCCTGAAAGTGACCAATTTTTGTTGTTCCGTACAACATAACTACTTATCTGCTCCCATTTTGCATGAATGTCTGTCTTGGTGTACAAACATGAATTGTAATCCTCTATTTCCAACACAAACACATCTATCTTCACAAGTCTTTTTGAGTTTGGTAACAATAGGATGGCTTTGTATTAATTGTAATTGATCATAATTAATTAATCCGTACTGTAATAGAGACATGCATGATGGTTGACGATGACCTCAATTTCGAACTTTCTGCTACTACTCCTAGTTGATGTTTGGTATAAATCTCTAACAACTTTTACAAAACGCACTCAAAAGAGAGAAAAAGAAAAGAGTATTGACTTGTATTTTGTCACTAAGCATAATTTGGTCAGGCTCTTGTATATACAGTCTTATTTTATCAAAACGGTGTATATGCATATATATGTTATGGTAGATAAAATAAATTATTTTTTGAAGTATAATTATTTTTTTATATGAATTATATATCTTAAAAAAATTCAAAATATGTTAATAATGTAAAAGTAACAGTAAGTAACATTTTTCAATTGGGATTTGATGAACTTGGTCATTGGATAACATCTCACCTATGAAAATTAACTATTTTAACATAGGTTTTTCAAAATTTATGTTGCAACTATGATTGCTGTGGAGGTTTACTTCTCATGCATGCATCATGCATGTGTTCATTTTCTATGAAATGGTCTTATTTGGATGTCTGATTCGTCCTCATATTAAACATATAAAAAAAATATCAGGACAAAAAACACATGATGTCATCCATTACTATACGTGGATGGTGATTCACATGGTGCATGTTGAATAATTTTGAAATGTTGTACGTTCTATTGTTTTGTTTAAAAAAAACATTTAATATCAAGAACCATATGGTACAATGTATGCGCAAGGACATTGATGAGAGGCCAAAATTTAGCTTTGTATGCGTATATGATTTGACCTATGCATCTCCATGAAATACTTTCTAGAGGTCAATGACATGAATTATATTTATTCAAACTATAACTTGCTCGAAATTTCAATCAACATATATATGACCACAGATCCAAAGATGACTCAGTCTCCTGATTGAGCTGGAAAGCATGCACTTAATAAGACCAATAATTGGACTAAATTGTTTTCATTTTTTGGTTATCTTCGCTAAAACAATAACTAAATTGTTTTCATTTTTTGAATAATTATGAAGATTGTACAGAGATATATCATAACCATGTGTAAATTAGATGCAATGCGCTTTTTATTTATAATGTTAGCCGTCACAGCTTCAAATGCAATTCTCACTTGTTTTATTTTTTTTAAAAATAGTAAACTTAATCTAATGAAATATATGTTTTAATAAAAAAGTGTATTTCGAATTGAATAAATATATTTTTAACAAATGTGAAAAAGAATAATGAGATATACATCAACTAAATGGGTATATACCTATCCAATAAGCTTGGGGTTACCGGGCTAGCTAGCAGCCCCCTATCTAATAAGAAGGTTCGTGGATGAGTATTTTTTTTAACGACAGGAAGTTGTCTATTTGGTTAAGTCATAAGTTTCCTCGAGTTTGAATTCCTCCATTTATCTGATGTATTAATTTTATGAGGAATTTTGAGCATTTATTTTTGTAACTAAAGTTACAATTCGTCATAGAAAATACATATTAAATTGAAAAAAAAACACTTCTTTGAGTCTGCAATCACACTTTATGAACAAAATTTATCTTCATAGAAGAAAATTATTATAATGACATAATAAACTTCATCAATTTGAAAAATTGATATATAATTTTGGCGGCAAAGGCATATAAATCAATATTTACTTGAAGGTCCACGTGGTACATTACATAGAAAGTCTTTGATTACCAATCAAAGACATCATATAGAAAGTTTGCATTTAATTTAGTCACTTAAAAACTTGTGCATATATACACAAAAGGAGATCTTCCATTGCTGATATTTCTTAATGAGTTGAAAAAAAAATGGTAGACAATCGTCTTAGTATATTAAAACGAAAGTCCAAAGACCAAAGAAAGATACATAAAACCGAACGAAAATGTGTTGAAATGTTGTCCTACTTGAATAAGTAATTATGCTTAAATTTACGGATAATCGTGTCTTCTAGTACATTACTAGTTTATATATAATACAACCTCTCTAACATTTAAACAGTATACTGTGCGAACTGGGATCGTATAAAGGATATCTCTATTTTTTTAGTTTCCATGTGACAGGTAACGACCATTCAATTTGGCCAAAAAGTGATGATAATATGCGGGATGTGCGGTCGTGACGTCGTTCGTCCGATCGCGGGTCCATCGCATCCAACGGTCGAGATGAATCGCCCCCGGCCACCCGCGATGGACCCGTGATCGACGGCCCGTGGTCGTTCGCGCACGACCGCACGTCCCGCACCGTATCATTTCCCTATATATATATATATATATATATATATATATATAAAAGCCGATTAGGTGCGGCGAACGGTGGGTGCAGCAGCGATCACGGGTCCATCGCATCGGACGGATCGGGTGCGATTTACGTCGACCGTTGGATGCGATGGACCCGCGATCGAACGGCCCACGTCGCGGCCTGCACCTGCCGTTCGTCGCACCTAATCACCGGCATATATATATATATATATATATATATATATATATATATATATATATATATATATATATATATATATATATATATATGAAAATCACAAGATCCATGGCCAAATAATGGAGATGATATAGGTCTCAAACATTAATATCATCCAGGGCCGACAATGTCCATATTATAAATGTTAAGGTACAAAAATATATAATATTTTTTTGTCAAATCAATATTGGTTTTCATCTAGATACTAAAATTTTCAAACAGACCCATTCTTTCATGTGTGAATGTGTACATATAATCTTCTATACATTGATATACATCTACATCATGACGTCTTAGACAATTTGGGACACAAAGCTCATGCATGATGCTTCCTCATCAATTAATGATCATATAGTTTGGAAGATGTCACATTTGGAGGGGACCCATAACATATTTCCTTTCACTTCTTGCCTCGTTTACCCTACTTGGAGATTCGTTCTCTCTAAGGGTGAATTTGTAAAAAAAAAAAAAAGTGTTTGTATAAGAGGAGAGATATTTTTTCTTTGATTTTCCTTTATCTATTAAATTTTATTTATAAAGATATGAATCTAAGTGAAAGTGAAAAATTAAGATTCCATCACATGTATAAACAATATAAAATTAATTAAATAAAAAATTATTTTATTTCTATCATTTTTTCTTTGACTTGTATTACTTCACTTTTATTTTATTTTTCATTCAAATGTATTCACAAACCCATCCTAAAATCTTGAGGTTCTCCCTCGAATAGAAAAAGTATCGACAGGAGAGAAAAAAACAAATCAGTATAAAAAAATGGTCAATTAAAGGCTTCCAATTATAAAAAGAGGACATAAGAGGGAGCTTACAAGATACAAAGTAATTGAAAAAAAAAAAACTTTACCTGATAGGCTACAACCCTTTTGACCTCCCACAACACTATCACAACCTTCCCCAAACACAGTGAAAAAAATAATAACTCTCTCTCTCTCTCTCTCCCTTTAAAACCTCTCGCTCTCTCTCCACCTCCTTAAGGCCACCGCATCTCATACAACCCATATTTTTCTTTTGAAAAAAAGATCATTCTCCTCCAAAAGGGAGTACTAATCGGAGCTTCAGATGGGGAGGGCACCATGTTGTGATAAAGCAAATGTGAAGAAAGGGCCATGGTCCCCTGAGGAGGATGCCAAGCTGAAGGAGTTCATTGACAAGTATGGCACTGGTGGCAACTGGATTGCCCTCCCTCACAAAGCTGGTATATATATGTGACTTTATTTTTCTGTCAGTGTTTTTAATGATTGTTTGATGTGGATCTTGATGATTTTGGTTTTTTATTGAAACTTGTTAGGGCTGAAGAGATGTGGGAAGAGTTGCAGGTTGAGGTGGCTCAACTATCTGAGGCCCAATATAAAGCATGGGGAGTTCTCTGATGATGAGGACAGGATCATTTGCACTCTCTTTGCTACCATTGGAAGCAGGTGCATATTCAAACTTAATTTCCAAGCAATCCTTTAATTTATTTTGAGAGCTATCAAAACCCACCAATAATTATTGATTATTTCCATATATTTAGATAAAATTTAGTGCATATCCTCATAAAATGGCGAAACCTTTGTTTCCATCATTTGCAGGTGGTCCATCATAGCAGCCCAGTTGCCTGGACGGACCGACAACGACATCAAGAACTACTGGAACACAAAACTCAAGAAGAAACTGTTGGGGATCTCTTCCTCTCAAAGAAAACAACACCATCACCACCAACAACAACAGCAGTCTCAACAACAACAGCAGCCATTACAGCCGCAGCTCTCATCAAGGACCACGGGAGGCCATGAAGTCTTCCCACACTCATCATCAACGGATATCCTTATCAACAGTGTACACCAAGTGCATGAGAGCCCCTTTGGAGTCCCAATGTTGCACCACAACAATCTACTCATGTTTGGTGGTGATCAGCAGAGCTGCAGCACCTCTGAATGCAACTCCAACCATATCAGCTATGGATCCAAAGATGTGGATTTGGAGGGTTGTTATAATCTCTACAGTGGGATTGGGGAGAATCAGAGGCTTTTGTTGTATGGTGGTGCTAGTGAGATTGAGAGGTCAAATGGGTTCCTTGGAGAAGCTCCATTAGAGTTTGGTTTTGAAGATATCAAGCCAATGGTGTACAACAACAACAGTAACAACAACAACAATGGTTTCTTCATTGAAGATCAAACAACATCCGTGGTTAGAGGGGACAGAAACCAAGGAAGGTTCATGTACTATTGCTGACTCATGTAAAAAAAAAAAAGAGATATGAGAAACTAAGGTGTGGAGGTATGGTTGTGGTGTCTTCTGATGAGAAGTTCACTGTGTATTTGTTTGATTTTCTTTCTTCTGTGTTGCTTTTAAAAATGTTTCTTTGTGCATCTCTTTTGTGTTGTTGATTTGATGTTTGCATAGGTACGGTTGGTTCCAGTGTATTCAGTGTACATTATATAAAAAAAAGAACTAAATGTGTGTCATGGGGAAACGGAGAAGATAGAGTACTGAACACACACACATATATATATTTCAGTTCATGAATCAAAAGCTTCTCATTAATGTTCGAATATGTGTTTGCATTAATTTGGTTTTGTTTTGGACCAGATCACCTCTGAATCCGGTCTCCTTTGGAGGGGGTCTGATTTTATTTTATTTTTTTCGGGGAAGTTTTCGTTTGAAAATGGCCTGTCGTACGTTTAATAAATCACTGTTCAACAAGTGCGAACTTTTCTCAATTATATACGTAGAGTTGATTATACAGTCATTGTTGTAATATCTTTTTATGGTATCCCATTTTTCCCTGACCATACAAGGTTATACTAATATGCTTAAAAAATGTAAAAGAAAAAAAAAATAATGCATCAATTCATTTGAATATTTTTCTTCTACATACATTCAACGAACCGAGGCTAGAACATATAATCCGTCGTGTAAAACCTTCTTTGAGTATCTTTCAAGGGAGAGTTGGCTATACGGTTAATCATGGGTTTACTGGGTAGGTGGATCTTATAATTGAATTTTTGCATCTAAAACTTTTCCAACTAATGTTAGGTTCTTTCATCACAATAAAAATGTACGTATGAAAAATCATAATCCATTTTTATCTCTCTTTTAATATATTTAAGAACGGATGGCTACTATTTTCTCTGAAAAATGCTTAGGAAGTATATATGGTATATCGCCTCTATCTCTGTTAATTTTATTTATTTATTTAATTTGTGTTTTCTTGGTTCTCACTTTCATTTCAACCATTCCATGAGATGTTGGCAGATGTGAGACCGTAGTTGGAATGGGAACAGGGGACCAGATAACCTAATATAAAGGGGAATAAATGATTTTGGGTGTTTGAAAACACAGAATAGCTATGGATAAAGTATGTTAGAATAAACTGGTATAAAGTGGTATATGTATTCCAGTTAACCCCTGGAATTAAAGTTATTTTAGGTTATTCCATCAAAAGAATATATGGGCTCACTGTCTAATCAACTGTCATCACCTCTTATAAATCACATGTCAAATCAACTATCATTATTTTTCACATTTTATAAATCCTTATCCATACTTTATTCACATTTTATCAAAAAAAAATATTCTTACGTTTACCAACGAGAATAATTTAAAACATAACTAAATACAAAATCACTTTATCCTTATTTATGTTCACTTATACCAGAATAAATGTATACTGAATAGTAAGTTTTATTCTGTATCCAAATGGGGCTAAGGGTGCGTTTGGTTGCGCGATTGCGCTGCGATTGCGATTGCGATTGCAGGAAGCTGCGTTTGCAATCGTGCAACCAAACAATTTTGTAATCGCAGTTTTAAACTCAGCGATTGCAGGCAAATAGTGCCCAAAAGCTGCGATTTCAAAAAGCTGAGAAAGTGAGCTTCCTGCAGAATCAGGTTTGCAATCGCAGATTCCTGCAGAATCAGTTTTGCAATCACGCAACCAAACGCACCTTAAGTGTAGTGAAATTGGTGGATCAATGTGCTTCTAAATTTATCCACTTAAAATCTGAGGCGTATATTGTGTCATCTTTCTACAGTTGACTATCACTCAACAGTACGGCATGGACAATTAATTGTTTTGATTTTTCAATATTTTTTTAACACGAAGTTCTTTAAACATTCTAGTTCAAGTGGGGTTTTTTAAAAATTCACTTTTTTATTTTTTTCAACATTATATATATGTATTTTAATAAAAATAGATACAATTTTTTAATTAAATATGTTTTTTTGGAATGGTTTAAAAACACATTTATGTTTTTGCAAAAACATATTTAAATGGATTTGCAAACGGCTTTAGACTTTGTTTGAATGTGTATGTAACGTACGTTCGTGGCGTGGAAGCTGTAAAATGTTAGGACGCCAAACGAAATACCAATCCGCGTTCAAAACTTCACAACCCGTGTATAGTGTTTGTAGTGTTAAAAAACGGTGATAAATATCACACCGCTTCCGGGGATGCATGCGTGTATTGCGTTTTTTGTTTTTCCAACGCTGTGTTTGTATCGGCTCATTCAAATGAAGCCTTAATTTGCAATGTTTGGTTTTCCATTTTCCTTTTAGTTTGTGGTATTGGGAATCGGGTTAGGTCCAACAAGCGTTGGACAATTTGATTGTCCAACGCGTTCCTCACCGTCTGATCTTTATATACAAATTAATTGAATCATAAATAAGAATGTTTTGAATTTAATTACATTCTAAATTTAGTTTTGAAATCTTACAAAATATTATATTTCAATCACAACGATATAAGAAGATCGGACGGTGAGAAACGCGTTGGACAATCAAATTATCCAACACCCGTTGAACCTAACCTGATCCCGTGGTCTTGCAATTATTTATAACATTTTAAGTAACAATTCCATATTTATATTAGTTGTTTGTATTTGAGAATATGAGATACGGGACATGAGAGAGTTTGAGAGATGAAGCATGTGACATTTTTTGAATGCGTGTAAAAAAATATATTTTTAAATAACATTAAAATAATATTTTAATTAAATTCATTTATAACCTTTGATAAATAATTTCATTCCCTCTTTAAAATAATTATCATGCATGATTTATCTTATTAAGTTAACAAGTGCTACACAAATGCGAGCTTCAGAATAATCGTTTTTAATAATATAATATATATAATGAACTGTTGCATTGTTATTATATTGAAAGCATCCTTCATGAAACGATTCTTATGCTTCATCGATTGTTGCGGATCATGACATAAATTAAACAACCATCAACATTGTCAGTCCCTGCTAGCTCTCCACACTAGTTTATACACATTCAAGACCCTCTCTCTGTTTTTCCTTTTTTTTTTTTTTTTTTGGAATCTGATATTAAAATTTAGTTGTCTATTTTAATTCCCAACTTGGGGAACTGAGATATTTAAACCGTCAGAGGTAGTTTTTAATGCAAATGATAAGAGAATCCTTATCGAGAAGAAGAGTCCCAAAACAATGAAAATGTGAGATTTGATGCCTTTGGAAGGTCTCATAAAAAATTGTTGGGAGTTGTATTCCTATTGGCGTCATTATTTATTTATTTAATATGGGTTTCTATTTTATTTTATAGATTTTTCAATTTTGGATGTTAGGTTACAAGTTTGCCAGCTATGTATGATTATTATATTTAAAAGAAGGTTTGAAGTTTTGATGGGCAATTCTTTTCTATACAAAGCCAAGAATGTCTTCTACAGGTGGAGAAGGAAAGGTCCCAACTTGGGCAGTTAATTTCTGGAAATCATTGACCTCATGAGGAAGTTGTTACTTAAAGATTATGTCATAGAGTAGACCAGTGATTTACATGTAAATATATCTTCGAAGGATACAATCATGTAATTAAATATATATATGTAACCAGAAAAAAAATATAATGATTATTTAATTTATATAAAGAAAACCAAAGGCTAGCTAACATGCATGCATGAAAGTAAATTGGATGGTTTGGTTATGACGTGATTTCATGTGGCATCACTGCATCAGCATCATCCTCATAATCCATTTCTTTTAAAAACTTACATCACTCATAAAATTAAGTATCCATACATAAATAGACTAATTTTTTTTTCTTTATATATATTTATATATATATATATATATATATATATATATATATATATAAAATGTACAATGGATAATTACCATGATACGTCACTTTAAGGAGCCTTGTGCTCACCCTTTTTTTGGATCATATGATTATTTAATTAAAAAATAAATTTTAATATAAATGCATATGACCTCAATAAAATTATAAGTATGCTACAAGCATTTCAGAATGTAATATTTCTTCTTTTTAGATTGAGTTTTGTAAACCAACTTGGTGAAGATGAAGGAATGTTATTATGCACAATTATCATTTCCAATCTCATGTGAAATCTTATTTTGTCAAACAAATATATGCATATATGCTTTGTTAGATAAAAAATGTAATAATATTCTGTTTTTCATATATATGGGAATACATGTTTCATGGGAGTTTCATTTTCTTAGGAATATAAGCCCCCCCCCCCATTGGAAAAAAAAAAAAGAAAAATGTTGCATCCACAGTGGATGATCCACTTCCTTTTTTAGCCCCATTCCGGTCCATAATCCGATTTAAGTTCTTTTAAAAATAGTATATTTTACCAATTAATATTTCATCTAATGAATGTGTTTTTATAAAAAAAATAAAATATATACTCTAATAATAAATTGCATTGATGTACTATAAAATATGTAAATTTTTTAATGAAGTATATATCTTAATGTGAATATGTAGCGAAGCACATGGGACTGGAATTGTAGTTGGAAAATGGATTGTGTGTAACAGACTTCATTTATAAAATTAGGTGTATGCTCTAATGAATTGTATGACCATGATTGTAGTGATGTTATATAAGCCAAGGTCCAAATAAACTGTTCATGGAGGGGGCAACTAGAAGAATTGGCCCATTGATTAATTTGGTCGTTCTTATTCAGTTATTCCATTTTGGAGTCTATGTTTATCACGGTAGATACCAATAACATTCTTATAAATCCACGTTCATGTAGGCTTTTGTTGAGTCCACATAAAAGAAAAAATTAAACTCTAAATAAAATAAATTTTATTGATAAAAAGGTTGAGTTGAAGTTGTAGAAACTCCTCCTAGAAATATATTAATAAGATTAAAGATAACAAAACTGTATATTATGATTACCGCAACTAGTGTAGCTTTGAAAATTAATTTATATCCCCTCACTATCTGTTTATTCTGATCTGCTCCCCAATCAATAGTAGGCCTGATAACTATTATAAAATGTGTTAACATTATTTATGTGAGAACTTTTTTTTATGAGAATTTATTTATGTCAATGGAAAAAGAATACTATTATATGTCATTTAAATTTTTTGTTATCTCACACAACATTTATCATATGACACAGATCTCTCGCACTTATTTGAGAAAATAATAAACTATTATCCATCTCTTATACTACCCCTTTTTTTTATGAGATGTGGCTTTTGTATTTAGAACGACTACTTATAAGTCAGAAATGCTCGACGAAAAGAAGTGACTGGAGATTTATTATGATCTATTTAAGAATTTTTTGTTATCTCACACAACATCTATCATATGACACAGATCTCTCGCACTTATTTGCAAACATGAAAATAATAAACCATTATCCATCTCTTATACTACCCCTTAGTAAAAGAGAAATATCATTTATACTTTTTTTTTTTTTTCGGGATGGGAATGACATAATAAAATGCAATGAAACAAAAATAATTGATATAAACCGCAATAAAATCAGAGAACTTAAAATGTATAGACGTGGCCGATGGAATAAAATAATAACCAATATTGCAGTCTACAGCTTCCAAACCTTCACCAACAATTGTTGCAAATTTTTATTATTATTATTAAATACTGTCAAAACAGAACATAACAGCACCTAATCAATCAATCCACTAATAGTTCTTCCCTAATAATTAAAACACTTAAACACCACACCAAAAAACAAACAAGAAAGCACATCTCAACAAATTGAAAGAGTAGAGAAGTCAAGACATTAATTAGCTTGAGCTATGGGGCCGGCCGGGTAACACAGAGGCGTTTTCCATCGAAGGAAAGTGAATTCCAAGCAGGAGAGTCTGCAGGAATGTATTTGTCCTTCATATAAAGGTCTTCCTAAGCTTTCGCTCAAGAAAAATATGCGTGTCCTGCGTGCTACCATATGATTTCCTGATGTTATAATAACAAGACTGATGATGTGGGTGGAAAGTGACTCCAAGGTTGCGATTCATTGTGTAACCCGCAGCGACAAGGTCCAGTGGAGGGCACGACAGCTTTGTAATTCTATATGGACAGATTGTAGAACATTTATAGATGTGAAATTCACACATATTCATCGAGAGGGAAATGCCCTTGTGGACATGTTAGCTAGTTGACAATCTCAAATGGGTTGCACCAAGTTTTTAAGGACTCATGTATGGCGTAAACTTCAAGCACTCATGGACAGGGACTCAGATGAACCTTTCTTTCTACTTGCTTTTCTCTTTCTCTCTAATCACTCTGTAACTGAACCATCATTTTGTACTCTAGGGTAGTCACATATTATTCAAATCGGTTTGGGACTGGATGAGGTGGATGCATAGAGATAGCCTACTAGCTCTATACCCTCGCACCATCCTATTTCTTATATCCCTTTTGAATTTTCTTGATATTTTGTAACCTTATACTCCTTGTACATCTTGTTTATTAGTGAGAGGAATACAATTTTTTAATTTACCGACAAAAAAAAAAAAAAAAACTGCTGATGTGGTACTTCTGGATAAATTGCGTATGATTCGGTGGTGCTGATGGCAAAAGTGAAGAAGAGCAAAAAGAAGAGCAACAGTACTTTGATCATCGCCATGAATTTCAATGATGCTCTGATTGATGGAGATGGGGGAGGGATTTGTTTAATTATTATCTATTTATAGACTCTCGCTGAATTTGTCATCTTCATTATCAAATCTTAACCACTGATTTTATTTAAATAACTGATTTTATGTAGTCACGGATTCTATTTATTTATCCGGATTTTATGGAATTTTAAATTGTAAATTATATATTGGATCTTATGTTCTTTTTATGGGTTTTATATTTGGATGAATACATCTGCTTTGGGGATATAAATTTTGGATGTAATTTGAAAAGAGGACTAAGGGTGCGTTTGGTTGCGCGATTGCAAAACTGATTCTGCAGGAATCTGCGATTGCAAACCTGATTCTGCAGGAAGCTCACTTTCTCAGCTTTTTGAAATCGCAGCTTTTGGGCACTATTTGCCTGCAATCGCTGGGTTTAAAACTGCGATTACAAAACTGTTTGGTTGCACGATTGCAAACGCAGCTTCCTGCAATCGCAATCGCAGCGCAATCGCGCAACCAAACGCACCCTAAGTGAGGTAAATTGAAAATACAGATTTAAATGATACATAAATCGAGGCTATTTCAAAATTTTAAATTAATCTCACACAAATAGAATTTAGATGCAATTCAAAATTTGAAATCTATGAAAAGATGAAATTTGATATTTATTTACGCGTACTAAAACATAAAACACGTGGTACAACATTACATATAACATATATGAGTAAAAATAATGAAATGATATAAAATATATATTTAAATGTGGAGTTAATTAAGGGGTATCCCAACTAAACCATTATTTTCATTTGAAATTTTTAACATGAAGAAATATGCTATGTCATCTCATTATTAAGAATAATATTTCTTTATCCAAAAAAAATTAAAATATGAATTAAAAACATATAGACTATAAATTTATTTATTTTTAATAAATTCAGTCTTGAAATTTCATAATTTTTTTTTAGAGAATATCTAATAGTATCTTTTAAAATATATTGATATTAAAAATTTGAAAAGCCCGTGGCCCATGTGCATGGTCTAGATCGGGTTTGAGCCTTGTTTTCACAGGCTGGATGTAGACATCCGTTTACTTGGAATCACATTCACTTTTTGTTTTCTTTATTTTACTTTTACATTAAAAAGAAGAATCTCGAGTTCATAATACATGTTATATGCCGTGACATGCTGTTGATGGTGCATGGTGTCACACACATTGCTAATGTGACGTAAGAACATCAAGACATTGGATAGAGCTGTGGGATTACCCATTAGGTATCCTCCATAAAAAAAAAAAATTGATTGAATTCCAAGAGTGAGAGTCTCAAGGAATATAATTCCAATTGTAATATGTAAATTTTTTTATTGTAACAATGTAAAATAAAAAAAACCAATATAATCTTCTTCATTCGTTTTATTAAAAATTTAATTTATATAAAAGATATCATTATAAAAGTACATTAATAAGATATATGATTTAAAAAAAATAAAAATATGAACCGGTTACTATTAAGAAAAATACACTAATATATCTGATTATGTATTACACTATATATAACAACACAGTACTTCAAAAAAAAAGAGTATGATTTAATAAAGAAAAAAGAAAAAATCAAATAGACTGTAATTGACCACCACAGTGGACTGAACATATTATTTTTCCATAAACAAAAATTCTATAGCAAAGCTCGTAAAGAAAAAATAATCTCCTAAACAAAAACATCCCCTGAGGATGCAATGGCCTCAACACCCATCATCAATACAAATTTATTTTAAATTGAAAAAATACTAATATTAAACATTGTCAAGAACAGAACAGAAATAACCCTAATCAATCCATAAAAACTAAACTGTCATTAAAACTAAAATTTTCTAAAAACTCTCTCTCTAAAAAAGCATCTATGAACGCACAGTTCTTCTTCATCTTCTTTGTAATTAAGCGAATTCCAAGAGGGCGAGTCGTAAGGAATGTAATCCTTCGTGTTCTTCCTAAGTCTGTGCTCAAGAAAAAGAAGCTTTTCCTGGGTACTGGTAAATTTTGTCTTCCTGTCCGGAGACACGCAACTTCCAACCTCAAAATAACGATTGGATGGGATGCCCCTGGGGCGGGTAGGGTGGGTTAACCACCTAGGCAAGGTTTCGGTGGTGGTGCTGGTGCTGGTGCTGTTGTTTGCATTGCAGAAAGTGTGAGGTTTGCCGAAGGTGGCGGTGGTGACTGCAAAAGTGAGAAAGAACACGAAGAAGAAGAACGGTTTGATGAGAGCCATAGAATATGATAATGGTTTGGTTGATGGAGATATGAAAGGACTAAAAAGAGTTTTTATTTATTTATAGGCTTAGTTATCATATCTTAACCTCTCATATCTCTACATATAAATTTTTAATTTTTATCTCATTTGAAATGAAATAACTAATTTTATGTAATCACTGATTTTATATATATATATATCCGAAATTTATTGAATTTTACATGTTAAGTTATGGGTTTTTAGTGGAAATATCAAATAAAAAAGGTGTAAAATTTCACCACCACTACCAAATAAGGAAGGTAATTAAGACCAAATACTTGATTTGATATCAAATAATTAACAGAATAAATCACATTAATTTTCTCTTAATTTATGAAGTCAATAAACGATTTTATATTAATTGGTAAGTAATTTAGTATATATATGAATATATATGAGTCACTTTTAGAAATATTTTAATGTTATGTTATTGCCTTCATTAGGAGATTTGATTTTTAGATTTTCTAGATGTTTTATTTTTCTCACAATACCCTATAAAAGAATATGAAGGGATTGTGTTATTTTAATTCAAGCAAATCAATAAAAAAAGATGTTCTCCAAAGTTTGTGTATCATTTCTTTTAGGTTGATGTGATGACAGTGGTGCGGTGTTTTTAAAAAACACCAAGGGGTATCAGAGGATAACCCAACAAAGTGGTATCAAAGCATTGTGAGATCCATATATCATATCTCTACATATAAATTTTTAATTTTTATTTCATTTGAAATGAAATAATTAATTTTATATAATCATTGATTTTATTTATATATCCGAAATTTTAAATTGTAAATTATATATTGGATCTTATTTTCTTTTTATGGGTTTTATATTTTGATGAATACATCTGCTTTGGGGATATAAATTTTGGATGTAATTTGAAAAGAGGATTAAGTGAGGGAAATTGAAAATACAGATTTAAATGATACATAAATTGAGGCTATTTCAAAATTTTAAATTAATCTCACACAAATAGAATTTAGATGCAATTCAAAATTTGAAATCTATGAAAAGATGAAATTTGATATTTATTTACGCGTACTAAACATAAAACACGTGGTACAACATTACATAACATATATGAATAATAATAATGAAATGATATAAAATATATATTTAAATGTGGAGTTAATTAAGACGGTATCCCTACTAAACCATTATGTTCATTTGAAATTTTTAACATGAAGAAATATGCTGCGTCATCTCATTATTATGAATAATATTTATTTATCCAAAAAAATTGAAACACGAATTAAAAACATATAGACTATAAATTTACTTTTTTTAATAAATGCAATCTTGAAATTTCATAAAAGTTTTTTTTAGTGAATATCTAATATTATCCTTTTAAAATATATATTGATATTAAAAATTTGAAAAGCCCATGGGCATAGCCTAGACCGGGTTTGAGCCTGTTTTTCACAAGCTGGACCGGCTTACTCCGATCCGATCCGTTGTTGATACCTAATCAGGTTAAAGTGGATTGTTTTTGTTATTTATAATTAGAGATTTTTAGTTTTAAGTCTTCAAAATTATAGGATTTAGCGATCGATCCCTCACTTCTTCATATTTAAGTTTTAGTCTCCACATTTAAATGATAATTTAGGAATATGTCCTTTTTGGGACTAAAAAACAAACTAAATAATTTAGGAATAGATCCCTCCCGATTAAAAAGGAACATATCATTTAAATGTAGGGACTAAAACTTAAATATAAAAAAATGAAAGATCAATTGATAAATCCTATAATTTAAGGGACTTAAAATTAAAAATCTCCTGTAAAAGAATCTCGAGTTAATAATACATGTTATATGCCGTGACATGCTGTTGATGGTGCATGGTGTCACACACATTGCTAATGTGACGTAAGAACATGACGACATTGGTTAGACTGCGGGATTACCTATTAGGTATCCTCCATAAAAAATAAAAAAAAATTGATTGAATCCAAGAGTGTGAGTCTCAAGGAATATAATTCCAATCGTAATATGTAAATTTTTTTTTATTATAACAATGTAAAATAAAAAAAAAACCAATATAATCTTTTTCATTTATTTTATTAAAATTTTAATTTATATAAAAGATATCATTATAAAAGTATATTAATAAGTTATGTGATTTTTTAAAAAATGAACCGGTTACAATTGAGACTAGAGAAAAAAGTAACATTTTTAAGAAAAAATTAAAGCTTAATTAATCTTTAATGAATAGTTGACTAGTACCTCTCTTCCTCATAAAAGAAGTCAAAGTATTAAAACAAGGGAAACGCTCTTTTTTTTTAAAAAAAAAGCTAACGCGAAAAAAATACACTAATATATCTCATTGTGTATTACATTTTATGTAACAACATATCTACTTCAATATGAAAGAGTATTTTTAAAAAAAATCAAAATGGACTGTAATTGACCACAACAATAGACTGAACATATTACTTTTTCAGAAACAAAAATTCTATAGCAAAGCTCGTAAAGAAAAAATAATCTCCTAAACAAAAACATCCCCTGAGGATGCAACGGCCTCAACACCCATTATCAATACAAATTTATTTTAAATTGAAAAAATACTATTATTAAACATTGTCAAGAACATAACAGAAATAGCACCTAATCAATCCATAAAAAACTAAACTATCATTAAAAACTAAATTTTTAAAAAAACTCTCTCTAAAAAAGCATCTACGAATGCACAGTAATTCTTCGTCTTCTTTGAAGATAAGCGAATTCCAAGAAGGAGAGTCGTAAGGAATATAATCCTTCGTGTTCTTCCTAAGTCTGTGCTCAAGAAAAAGAAGCTTTTCTGGGTACTGGTAAATTTTGTCTTCCTGTCCGGAGACACGCAACCTCCAACCTCAAAATAACGATTGGATGGGATGCCCCTGGGGTGGGTAGGGTGGGTTAACCACCTAGGCAAGGTTTCGGTGGTGGTGCTGGTGCTGTTGTTTGCATTGCAGAAGGTGTGGGGTTTGCCGAAGGCGGCGGTGGTGACTGCAAAAGTGAGAAAGAACACGAAGAAGAACAGTTTGATGAGAGCCATAGAATATGATAATGGTTTGGTTGATGGAGATATGAAAGGACTAAAAAGAGTTTTTATTTATTTATAGGCTTAGTTATCATATCTTAACCTCTCACAAAGATACATATAAATTTTTAATTTTGATCTCATTTGAAATGAAATAACTAATTTTATATAATCAATGATTATATATATATATATATATATCCGAAATTTATTGAATTTTACATTTTAAGTTATGGGTTTTTAGTGGAAATATCAAATAAAAAAGGTGTAAGATTTCACCACCACCAGCAAATAAGGAAATTAATAAAGACCAAGTACTTGATTTGATATAAAATAATTAGAAGAATAAATCACATTAATTTTCTCCTAATTTATGAAGTCAATAAATGATTTTATATTAATTGGTAAGTAATTTAACATATATCTGAATATATATGTATCACTTTTAGAAATATTTTAATGTTATGTTATTTGCTTTCATTATGATATTTAACTTTTTAGATTTTCTAGATTTTTATTTTTCTCACAATACCCTATAAATGAATATGAAGGGATTGTGTTATTTTAATTCAAACAAATCAATAAAAAGAGATGTTCTTCAAAGTTTGTGTATTATTTCTTTTAGGTTGATGTGATGTGATGGCAGTGGTGCGGTGTTTTTGAAAAACACCAAGGGATATCAGAGGGATACCCAACAAAGTTGTATCAAAGCCTTGTGAGATCCATATCTCATATCTATACATATAAATTTTTAATTTTCATTTCATTTGAAATGAAATAATTAATTTTATATAATCATTGATTTTATATATATATCCGAAATTTATTGAATTTTACATTTTAAATTATGGGTTTTGAATTTTCATGAATATCTTCTTTAGGAATGTAAATTTTATATTTAAATTGAAAACAATGAGATATATCAATACACTTCAAAATTTCAAATCTCACACACAGAATTTAGATGCATTTCAAAATTTGAAACCAGATTTAAGATGAGATGATGAAATTTAATATTTAGTTAAGATATAGAAAAAAAATTACTGTGCTTCGAAAAACTTTTACCCTTTTACCTTGTATCCCAAAAAAAAATAAAAATAACAATTTCTTTTTCATTCGTGGCTTACAAAATTTCAAATTCCCACTTTTATAAGACGAAATCGTAATAGCAATTGAGATGCGGGAAAGTACATAAATACTTTAGCTAATACTCTGTTTTAAGTGTGTCAAACAGGGGTGGTGTCGTGGTGGTGACACCTTGACAGTGGCCAACCATTCCAATCAATTTGGAGTTGTCTTTGCTTTTTTTTTTTTTAATTAATAAGGATTTATGTGATCATCCGTCTATTATTTCTCTGTCTTTAAAAAAATTTAAGTTTTTTTTAGGTTATTCAGACGGTAAAAAATTATCTTTAGGTGTCTAATGTTGGATATTATTAAAAAATACTAATAATACTCTCGTCCAATTATGAGAAGATTAACAAGATACTTGAGAGTGTTAACAATGTATTGGATAATGTTTATAGTGTATTCGGTGTACTAAAATGATTGGGTGGGGGGCATTTTTAATAATTCTGAACAACATACTGCTCTAGAGATCTAAGAATAATTTTTCATCTTCTTGGGGACCTCAAAAACTTGAAAATTTTCAGTGACTTAAAAATAATAGATGGGTGACCACATGAACCCTAACTAGGGCTGGTAAATGAATCAAGCCGCTCGGGCTCGGCTCGGTTTGAGCTCGTTTAGACTCGTTCATTTAGATAAATGAGCGAGCTTGAACAAGTTTTAAAGCTCGGTTAGGCTCGGGACCTGTATCGAGTTTCATTTTATGTTCAAATTCGACCCGTTTGTGTTATTAAAACTTAGTTGAAGCTTGACTAAACTCCTTTATAAAATCAGAATATTAAATTAATACAAAGTTATGCTCGTTTAAGCTCATGAACTTGACTCATTTAGGTTAAAATTTTATTTTCAATCCCTAAAAACCCTAAAATGAAGAAGAACGCTAGGCTCGTTGAGGCTCGTGAACTCGGCTCGGCTTGGCTCGACTCGTTTATAAACGAGCCGAGCTTGAACATGTCAAAGCTCGGTTCGTTCGGCTAGTTTACCACCCCTAACCCTGACCCTAATTAAGTCCCTCCCCCTTTCCTTTTCTGTTTGATGTAAAAAGTTGTGTATTAAAGTTTTTAAGAGTTATTGCAATGCAAAATTTGATTAACAATAAAAAAAAAAATGCCAAAAGGCTTAATTGATTAACAACATAATTTTGCAAAGAGAAATTATTAAAAAAAAATCACTAAAGTCAACTCAAATTTTAAAAAAGGGCAATTCGCAGGAGAGATATAAATCATTTTTTTATTTGGATTATATGGAATTTTGAATTGTCAATTATATCTATTACTTATTTTATCCTTTCCTTTGTCACACTAATATTTTTTTCATGATATATTAAATTAATGGTGGTGATCGTGTCACATCATCATTGTTTTTTTGTTGTTATTATTTTTGTTAGATTTAAATTGAGATAATCATAAAATAAGTGATAAATAACTAATTTTGGGTCAAATATGAGTTTCAACGTTTGATCTCTCTTTTCATTGTAAAATCATAATTTCTAGAAAATATTTATTTCACAGACATAAATATATATCGAAAGCCTCTTTTCAATGAGCTATTGATCACCTTAAAGAATTTTAAAAATATTTTGGGAACATTCAATTCTTGTTTTTTTTGTATCTATATATGAATTAGATAATATCATTCATACCCACTAAATCTTAAATTTTTTTTTTGGTATATATACCCCCTACAAAATCACATCTCAGTAAAATAAGCTTGATGATTTGTTATTTTCAATAATATCATTTAAAAAGGTTTAAATTGTACATGAATGCTTTTTTTTTATTGATTCGAGTGATATTGTTGGTTTTAGAGTATTAGGGTTGGTTGAGGGGTATATATGTAAAAAATTCAATTTCATAATAAATTTTAGAAATGATTTATTTAATCATTATTAAAATTTTATTATATCATTTATGTATTATAACATGATATTTCTATAGCGTATAAATGCATTGAATAAATTTTAACACCTAATCAAACACGTCAAATTCACAATTGAGTGATTAGTCATATCCATTTTAAATATTCAAATTCTAATTGTAAAATTTTAAGATAGATTAAGTGTTAAAATTATATCTTTCATCAAAACATAAATATGAATATTATATTATAATATTAATAACATACATATATTGGTTATTTGAAGTAAAAAGCTGTGTACCTATAAAGTTTTCAGAGTTATAACAATACAAAATCTTGATTAACAACATAATGATTAACAACGAAACAATATTCATT
This sequence comes from Acorus calamus, assembly GCA_030737845.1. Taxonomy (NCBI): domain Eukaryota; kingdom Viridiplantae; phylum Streptophyta; class Magnoliopsida; order Acorales; family Acoraceae; genus Acorus; species Acorus calamus. The sequence continues at coordinate 3,604,592 of CM060878.1, read as the reverse complement.
AGATCATCAGGTAAACAGAATTCACTAAAAAAGGCACAACAAACTAACAGACAATAATCATCTCAAATTTAAAGAAAAGCGCAATTCGTAGAGGAGATATAAACCATTTTCAGCTTAAGATCGTACCCAACAATCATGTCTTGTTGAGCCAAAGCCCTATTATGGACGTGCCAAAGTTCGATGTAGGCTCGATAGCCAAGCACACATGATCTTTGTACCAGTGATAAAATGTATTCCATGATTGGAGATCCACATTGAGCCCCCCCTTGAAATGTAATGTCACCACTGGCACCGAATTTCCGTCTTCCAGGTCTTGTTGTTTGCCTAGGTAACAAAGCTCATTACGATCCTGCTGCTTCCCCGACAATGTGACCTTCTCGATCAACTTCGACACCAAGTCATCGTACACATCCCTGAAAAGGATCGTCATTGGCGTCCCCGTGTCCATGATGAGCCCCCCTTCACCGTTGGACCTGGCCGGTCACATAGTCGTCACTCGTCAGTATAGGATAGACATATTTGACAAGTGTTTCATTAGGTAAATCATATCAAAGATAAATATGTATTTAGATTTTGAATGTACTAATTAATTAAACCTCGGCAAGAACCTCCCGGGCAGAATGTTGAGTCGCTCGTGGTCCACGCTTATATCGACTAAATTCACGAAATAGAATGGGTGAGGGGCTGACTTTGGCTCTATGATTGGCGTTGGCGTTCCCAAAAGCGTGGCGCCATGACCAAAAAAGATGCGTCCGGACGAGTTGAAATTGTCGTAGCGACCCAAGCAATGTGAGAATACCCAGTCGATGGAGTCACCAAGCTGGGATATGAGCGAGAGAGGACCCATGTCGAGGCCGATCAAGCCCGTGCCTTCCTCGTCGAACTTGCCACCAGCATTGTGCGAGCATCCGAAGACCATCATGGGAAGGTTGACGTCGTGGTCGCCCTCTGTTTCCATACCGAATTGGTCCATGGAGAGGTCCCCGTTGGACTAGGAGCCGTCAGCGTAATTGACAGTGCATTTGCACACCTCCTCGTCGTCGTCGTCGTCGCGGTCGCACCAATAATGCTGGCCGAGTTTGTTGCAGGTGTCGGAGGGGCACACGATGGTTTTGTACGTGGTAGAGTTCCATGAGACGAACTTGGGGGGATATTGTCGGTAACAATAATCATAGCAAGTGAGGCATTGGAACCAGGTGACGTCACTGCCGGTGTCCATGATGGCCATCATCTTCTGCGGTGGATCGCCAACGGTGAGGCGCATCAAATACGTGCCCCAATTGGGGGAGATGACAGCGGCTTGGGATTTTGATGTGATGAGGGAATTCGTGGCATTAGGGTTGTAGAATGGGGACTTTGGGGAGTCCCAGGAGATGAGCTCTGCAGAGAAGGATAGTGATGAGGCCATGGAAGATGATGAGTTGAGTAGGAATAGGAGGAAGAAGAGTATTGCCATGATGAGTACAGTGATGATGATCAATGTGAGAGAGCATGAGGGTTTTGTTGAGGGGATTTTTTTTTTTTTTATTGTACGAAGAATTTCTTGAGTTGATAATACATGTGACAGGTCATGACTTTGTTGTTGATGATGCATGGTTCAGTGGTGGTTGTTTTCTGGTCACACACTATCACAGTGACATATAGGTAGGATCAACCCGATCCCATGAGTATTGTGGGATCGCTCGAGAAGCAAATTATGCGTTAATTACTGTTTGAACACTTAATGTGTGTGTATATATATATATATTACACAAGGCCTAGGTTGGACGACATTACAGGTCTGGGCCAACAAAAATACAGATGAAACAATGGGCAAAGACTCACAAACCCCATCCTAATGATTGGTTTTCACAAAAAGTTTTTCCTCCTGTCACCACCGCTCGGCCCCTAATATATTGGGGGGGGGGGGTTGATGTCCTGACCAGTGCGCTGAAGGCAGTCCGGACATGAGAATGAGTTTTTCTACCGTCATCTAAAAATGAGATAAATGCTTAACATAATTCAATATAGTCCTACATTTCATTATTGTATACTCCAATAATGCGAATTTTTTTTTAACTTTTATAATAATATGCGTTTTGTTGCACGAGTGTGTATATATATATTTTTATATATAAAAAACTTGAAGTATTGCATCTAGGGTTCAGACATATCATTTTCCTTATCGAATTGTGTTTCACACAAAAAATTATCATCACATTGTTAAAATACATACATTTGCATTTGAAGGACACAATCATGTAAATATATGTAACTAGAAAAACAAAGAATGGAAATTTAAAGAAAACCAAAAGGATAGCTAACATGCATGCATGCATGAAAGTAATCTTGATGATTGATTTGGTAATGATATGTGATTCCATGTGGCATCAGTGTCATCTTAATTATCCACTTCTTTTAAAAACTTACGTCACTCATAAAACAATAAGTTTCCATATGTAAATAGACTACGGTTTTATTTTTCTTTAATAGAATCTCAACACATTTATATATATAATTATAATGGACTATTAATGTATAATGGACTATTACCATGATACATCATTTTGCAGAAGCCTATACATCCACCCCTTTTTGGATCATATGTATTATTTATTTAAAAATTAAATTTCTATAAATGTACACGACTTCAATAAATTTAAAAATTATTCTATAAACATTTCAGAATGTTAACATTTTTCCTTTTTATGTTGAGCATCACTTCCAATCTCACACGAGGTCTAGTTTGTAGATAAAACATGTAATCTTTTTTTTTTCTTTTAATATATGGGAATACATGTTTCATGCATGGGATTATAGCTCATTTTCTTAGGAATGTATATAAAGTATAAATGTCCCAAAAAAACAAAGCATTTTATTGTGTGATCGCAAATTAAATGAGGATGTATATATTATCATTTCTTTATTCTTCTAATGTTATATATGATTTAAAAAAAACAAAAAATAAATAAATGGATAAACTGTATTTTGTATTGTAAAAATAGACACATAATAACAATTTTCTTTTCTTTTGATTATATTACTTTAAAATAACTCATTTATTACAGGACTGTAGTGGTGTCATCATATAAACCAATGTCCAAATAAACTGTTCATGGAAGGGGCAGACTCGAAGCATTGGCCCATTGATTGGGTAATTCTTATTCCGTTTTGGAGTCCATGTATATCATGGTAGGTATTAATAACATTCTTATAACCAACGTACATGTATGATATTTTGAGTCTACAAAATAAAAAAAAAAAAAGTCTATTGGATGTTCGGAGAGATTTAGGAAAATGGAAATTTTAGGAGAAGTTAAAATCTATAAGTGTTCAGATCATTCATTTGCATAAATTGAAAACTGATCATGATATTTTTTAAAGATCGAAATTCTTGATCATGAACAATATCACCATTTTTGTTCAATAAGATACCAAAGTAGATGAAAAATTAAGTTTGTTAAAAAGCATTAATTAAGTCATACATCTCAATGTATATTTTATTAGAGTCCATTGATGAATATCTTAGGAGCTGACAATTGCTTGTCCCAGAGCTGTCTTTGTATATCAAACAAAAATAATTAATATAAACCACAACAAAATAAGAGAACTTAGATATGTATAGACGCAGCAAATGGAATAGAATATTAATTATTATTATATAAACCACAACAAATATTCCAGTTTACATTTTTTTGTGCTTGAATTTTATGATAGGAAATGTGTGATCTATATTTCATTTTTAATGAATTTAAAGTTGAACTAATTGTTAATTTTCATTGTTCCTCTGTCATTTGATTTTAATCATACTAATGTGTTATCCCTATATTGAAAGTCAAGCAACTGAAAAAAAACAAGCTAAGGTTCTCCTCTCCCAAACTATCACCAACAATTGCTAAAAAAAAAAAAATTATTAAATATTATCAAGAAAATAACAAAACAGCACCTAATCAATCAATCCACTAACAGTTTTTTCCCTGATAAATTAAAACACCTCACCCAAAAATATACTTACATAAATAAAAAAACTAAAAACTAAAAGCACTCAACAAATTCAAAGAGTAGAGAGTAAAAACTAAAATCTAAAAAGCATATTAGCTAGAGCTATGGGGCCGGCAGGGTTACGCAGAGGAGTTCTCCATCGAAGGAAAGTGAATTCCAAAGGGTAAAGTCTGCAGGGAATGTATTTGTTCTTCATAAAGTGCTTCCTAAGCCTTTGCTCAAGAAAAATATGCTTGTCCTTAGTGCTATCAAATGTTTTCTTGGCCGCTGAATAACAATACCGCTGAAGAGCAAAAAGAAGAGCAACAATACTTTGATCATCGCCATAAAGTGATGGGAAAAAGTATAGATTAACAGCCGAATTTTCATTAGATCATTAAGCAAACAGAAATCATTAAAGAAACAACAACCACCGACAACCAATTAAAATCTAAAGTAGGGCACAGTTTGCTGGAGAAATATAAATCATTTTCTCCTTGGTATGATACCCAACATGCATGTCTTGTTGAGCCCAAACCCCTATTATCGACTTGTGGGATGTAGGCTGGATCGCCAAACACACGAAGTACTCATTCCAGTCGTGGAATGTGTTCCACGGCTGGAGATCAACGTTGAGGTCCCCTTCAAAATGCAGGGTGATCACTGGCACGGACTTTCCATCTTCGAGATCCTCTTTGCCCCCTCGGTAACAAAGATCATTTCCATATTCGAATCTCTCCGGAAGTATGACCTTCTCGTCCACCTTCCACACCAATTCGTTGTACACATCCTCGAAGAGGTAAGTCAGCGTTGTCCCCGTGTCCAGGTAGATCCCTCCTTCACCGTTCGACCTGGTCACACAGCCACAAAGTTAGTGTATGAGAGCCGAGAGCGAGAGATGTATATTTGGCAAATGTTAGTTTCATTAGGTAAATTACAAATCATATAAAGCATACGAGCGAATTAAATAAAAAGTTGATCATATATATGGATTTGGATTCTGATTTAATGTACAAAACCTCGGCAAGAACCTCTCGGGCATAATGTTGAGTCGCGTGTGGTCCACGCTTATGTCGATCAAATTCACAAAATATAAATGGTGATCGGGGGCTGACTCTGGCTTTATGATCATTGGCGTGGGCGTTCCCAAAAGCACAGCATCTTTACCGAAAAAGATGCGCCCCGATGAGTCGGGGTTGTCGTAGCGAGCCAGGCAGTGCGAGAACATCCCATCGATGAGCTCCCCAAACTGTGATACGATCGACAGAGGACCCATGTCGAGGCCGATCAAGCCCGTGCATTCCTTGCTGAATTTTTCATCTGGTCCTGCATATCGAGAGCATCCGAATACAATCATGGGGAAGTCGATATCGTTACTGCCGTTCGTGTAGGAACCGTCTTCGTAGTTGAGCTTGTAGTGGCACATGTCATTGTAGTTGCCGTCATCGTTGTCATCGAACTCGCACCAATACTCGTCGTCGCGGAGTTTTTTGCAGCTTTCGGTTTCGCACTCGATGGTCTCGTACGTGTTAGAGATCCATGGGATGTACTTGGGGGGATTTTGTTCGTAACAACCAGGGCAAGGGCGGCACTGGAGCCAGGTGACATCGCTGCCGGTGTCCAACATGGCCCTCATCTTCTGTGGTGGATCGCCAACGGTGAGACTCATCATGTACACTTTTGAAAAGGAGACGGCCGCTTGGGATTTTGATGTGACGAGGGGATTTGTGGCATTAGTGTTGTAGAATGGGGACTTTGGTGAGTCCTGCCTCTGGATGAGCTCCACAGAGAAGGATAGTGCAGCGGCCATGGAAGACGATGACTTGAGTAGTAGTACGAGGAAGCAGAAGAAGAGTGCTGCCATGATGAGTATAGTGATGGAGATCGATGTGGGAGGATATATTAAAGTGTGTGTGTGAGGGACGGGATTTTTTTGTTATTTATGAAGAAGAAATTTTCAGTTGTTACATGTCATGAAATTGTTGTTGATGCTGTGGTTTGGTGGTGGGTGGGGTTCAGAACCTCTGTTCGTAAATAACAGAGTTTCTCTGTTCTGCCCAATAAAGAACGACACTGGCCGTTTGCAAGACACGTGATGCACGTGATTTCATTGACGGAAAACACTTTCGTCCACTCTTCAACGTCAGTTCCTCTCATTTCGTCTTCATTTCGTCAACTTCATTTGAATCTGAAGTAAAAACAAAAATAAAACCTGTGTCTCTTCCAAACCCTCTTCAACCATGACAGAGGCTTTGAACACCGGCCAAACGTCCCCGAGTTGAAAAAGGTCATATATAGGTGTTTTTGGATTTTTTTGTGGATTTATTTTTAGCATTTTGTGGTTTCTAGATCTATTTTTTTTAAAAAATTATTTATGGATTTATTTTTTTATTTTTGGTTTATAATCAATCTGTCAATGTGTTTCTATATCTATTGTTTTGTGGATATATTTTTATGATTTTTTTATTATGTTGTAGTTTCTAGATCTAATTTTTTTTAAAAAATTTTTATTTATTTTTTTTTCTGGATTTGATTTGTTATCAATTATTTTTTTATAGAGTTATTTTTATTTTTTTGAAATGATATAGATTTTTTGTGGATTTGTTGTTATATTTTTGTGGTTTCTAGATCTAATCTAATATTTTTTGTGGAGCTATTTAATTTAATGCAAATATATAATCATGTTCTAAATTATATCTTTTTTAACATTAATCTAATCTGATGTTTTATGTGTTAATTTGAGGTGAAGCCTTGAGAATTTTAAATTCAGGGGATTTTCAAGACTCAATGCATCCTTTCAGACAAACCCACATAAAACATCTTCCCATAAGTTCGATATAATCATAATTTTTATAAAAAGAATTTGCTTCCAGAATTGCATCTCATCATCACCAAACAAGCTTCCTCTGTTTGCTTCCAGAAACGTCAAAATGAAACACATTCAAACTAATCAAATACAAACTTTCTAACCACACCTTCTCAAACAAACGACCACAACCAAACCTATTGATTCCAAATGAATTTAAAACTCCAAAACATCAAAACCAACCAAAATTATATGTGATAGAAAATGAGGAAAATTGTGAGAATCAGGACCAACAAGAAAAAGACTCCGAACATGGCAAGTATGATATGAGTTAGGCAAAACAACTGGAGGTGGGCATTCATGTGGGTGCTGAGCTTGTAACTTCTCTTTGCAGTGGATTGGTTTGAAAATGCATGTAGGTGTAGCTTGAACTATCTCTCTTTGAAGAGGTCAGCAATGGAGCGGAATGATCAGCATGGAGTGGACGGCATGCTTGGTAACTCAAGATTTTGGAAGCCCCTGTACATTGGCTTCGAAACTCATGTATTTGTGCTTTGTATTCAAGCCAATTTTGCACGCCCGGGGTCCTACCTTGCAACCGCGTAATACTAAATTTTTAGGAACCTACAATTAAACATATCATTCATCTCATGCATTATGAAAATTTACATGATTCATACATGAACGAAATCAAATAGGAATCCAAATGAGCAATAAAAAATTCAATGAACCAAACTAAGGAATTACATACCCATAAAGATTTCAGTGGAAAATGGAAATAGCAAACAATAAAAATTTGTTAAAAAAAGGCAGCTTGGAGAAATCAAGAGAATACAACTACCACCCAAAAAATCAGATTGCAAATAGAATCCAACAAACTAAAAAAATTCCTTGACACCCTGTTAGGAATTACAACAAACATGTGTCATGCACTTCATGAGTAAACCTTCAACAACTATCAAAGATTATATTTTTAAAAAAACATAATTTAGAACATGATTATATATTTGCATTAAATTAAATAATCCACAAAAAATTCGAGATTAGATCTAGAAACCACAAAAATTAAAAGGAATCCAGCTTTTGATTCCGCCGGAATCCGACCCGTTTGGCTGCACGATTTTGAGATTTTAGCTTTTCAAAAAGTGGAATCAACCCAAACCAAAAATAAATCCATAAAAATATATCCACAAAACAATACTAGAAATACAAACAGATATGATCTATAAACACAAAAATAAAAAAATAAATCCATAAATAAATTTTTAAAAAAATTAGATCTAGAAACCACAAAAGCTAAAAATAAATCCACAAAAAAATCCAAAAACACCTAAACCTTGACGTTGTCGGTGTTCAGCCTCTGTCGTGGTGTGAAGATTAAAAAGCAAATAAGAGTGGCGAAATGAGAGACGAAATGAGAGGAACTACGTTGACGGAGTGGACAAAAGTGTTTTCCGTCAAGTGGAATACGTCTACTTTTCACCCGCCACGCGTCGTCGTTTATTGGACAGAACAGAGAAACTCTGTTATTTACGAACAGAGGTTCAAACCCGGGGTGGGTGGAATAGTCACCATTATTAGTGTGACATAAGAATTGAGTGCTATTCATTTATTTTATTTTTATATTAGCATAGATTGAATATTTTAGTGTGAATTTCACACTAGGGTGTGTTTGGTTGCGTATTGCGCTGCGATTGCATACAGAAACTGCGTTTGCAATCGCGCAACCAAACAGTTTTGTAATCGCAGTTTTAAATCCAGCGATTGCAGGTAAATAGTGTCCAAAAGCTGCAGCTGAGAAAGTGAGCTTCCTGCAGAATCAAGTTTGTGCAGATTCCTGAATAGTTTTGTCGCGCAACCAAACGCACCCTAAGAATTCACCGATTCACATCTATTCACACTTACCTATTCACACTAATTAGGTGTGACCCATCGGGGGAAGTGAATAGGTCATACAATTATTAGTCTGACATAATTCAATTTAATTAATAAATGATAAAATATTATATATCGTTTTCCTTGTCAAATTATATTTATCTAATACCCTGTTATCACCACATTTGTTATAACACATTGCACACGTCCCTGAAGATGGTGTTTCGTTGTACAAGTGAGGACTTTGAAATTTGAAATTTGTAAGCCATGAATGAAGAGGGATTTTTTTGTTTGTTTTTAGTCAATATTTTTTGTAAACAAATTAAAGACTAAAACAAAGTTTTATTAACAAAATTCGGAGCACACTATTTTTTTTTACCAATTTTCTTTTCTTAACTTAATATCAAATTTCATGTCATCTTAAATCTGATTAAAAATTTTAAATTGCATATTTGCATCTAAATTCTATTTATGTGGGATTTGAAAATTTTAAAGTATCTGTTTTACTTGATTTATTATCTTTGTCTCATTTAAATATATGTTTTCAATATGAAATATGATCACTGTGATTGTTTAATAACAATTTGATCAATGTAAAAATGCAGCATGAACAATTTCATATTAAAAAACAACGCAGCAATCTCGATTTTCATCTTGTCATGAAATGGTTTCATCTTGTCATGAAATGGAATTTGGGGGATTTCATTTGATTTTGTGGATTATAAGGTTTGAATGGAGAAATATGCAAAAAAATATTTCATAGAAGGTCACCTAGCTTATCTAGGGTCAGGGGAGGCTTCCCTCCCTCTGTTCAAATTTTAAAAAATTATGGTGTTACTTTGATTTGGTGAGATCAGATTCAGGGCGGACAAGACAATGTTTCCAGTCAAATGTGATTATACTACAACACTTTCTTCTGAATTCTGTTACCTGAGCGGATTTCCCTTTTGTAGCTCCTATCACGAATTTTCTTTGTCAATGATATTACAAAGTGTGCATTCACCTAATAAAAGAAAAAAAGAAAAAAAAGAACGACTGTTACTTTGTTAGGTCTATCTTAATTTTCAATGAAGATCATCATTTTGGTGATACATATAATTTTTTAACATCCCACTATTATTTTTATTTATTTTTGATGAGAATGACAGAATAAAATATTTTTTTTTAACATCCCATTATTAATTATTATTAATGACATAATAAAATGCAATGAAACAAAAGTAATTGAAATAAGTCGCAACAAAATCAGAGAACTTAAAATGCATAGACGTGGCCGATGTAATATAATATTAATTGAAATATATACCACAACCAATATTGCAGTCTACAGCTTCCAAACCTTCACAAACAATTGTTGCAAAAAAATTATTATTATTAAATATTGTCAAAACAGAGCAGAACAGCACCTAATCAATCATTCCACTGATTAGTTCTTCCCTAATAAAACACCACACCCAAAAAAAACAACAAGAAAGCACATCTCAACAAATTGAAAGAGTAGAGAGTCAAGATATTAATTAGCTTGAGCCCGGCCGGGTAACACAGAGGCCTTCTCCAACTAAGGAGAGTGAATTCCAAGCGGGAGAGTCTGCAGGAATATATTCATCTTTCATAAAGTGCATCCTAAGCCTTTTCTCAAGAAAAATAAGCTTTTCCTTGGTGCTATCAAATGATTTCTTGCCCGCAGAATAACAATACTGCCGATGTGGTCTTTCTGAATAAATTTGGGCTGATTCGGTGGTGCTGATTGCAAAAGTGAAGAAGAGCAAAAAGAAGAGCAACAATACTTTGATCATCGCCATGAATTTCATGATGTTTTGGTTGATGGAGATTGGGGAGGGATTTATTTAATTATTATATATTTATAGACTCTCGCTGAATTTGTTATCTTCATTATCATATTTTAATCACTGATTTTATTTAAATAATTAATTTTATATAATCACGGATTATTTTATTTCTCCGTGTTATATGAATTTTAAAATTGTAAATTTTATATGGGGGAGGGATTTATTAATTATTATCTATTTATAGACTCTCGCTGAATTTGTTATCTTCATTATCATATTTTAACCACTGATTATATTTAAATAACTGATTTTATGTAATCACTGATTCTATTTATTTATCCGGATGTTATGGAATTTTAAATTGTAAATTATATATGGAGGAGGGATTTATTAATTATTATCTATTTATAGACTCTCGCTGAATTTGTTATCTTCATTATCATATCTTAACCACTTATTTTATTTAAATAACTTATTTTATGTAATCACTGATTCTATTTATTTATCCGGATTTTATGGAATTTTAAATTGTGAATTAAATTATTGGATCTTATTTTCTTTTTATGGGTTTTATATTTTGATGAATACATCTGCTTTGGGGATATAAATTTTGGATGTAAATTGAAAAGATGGATTAAGTGAGATAAATTGAAAATATAGATTTAATTGATATATAAATCGAGGATATTTCAAAATTTTAAATTAATCTCACACAAATAGAATTTAGTTGCAATTCAAAAATTGAAATCCATGAAAAGATGAAATTTGATATTTATTTACACGTACTAAAACATCTGGTACAACATTACATATCATATATGAATAAAAATAATGATATATATATATATATATATATATATATATATATATATATATATATATATATATATATATATATATATATATATATCGCGATATACGTACGGGGGCGATATAGATTGCGGCGAACGGCAGGTGCGGCCGCGACGTGGGCCGTTTGATCGCGGGTCCATCGAATCCAACGGTCGACGTGAATCGCATCCGACCGTCCGATGCGATGGACCCGTGATCGACGGCCCACGATCGACGCCGCACCTGCCGTTCGTCGCACCTAATCGGCCATATATATATATATATAGGGAAGTCGCGATTACGTGCGGTCGTGCGGTCGGTGCGTCCGCGATCACGGGCCGTCGATCACGGGTCCATCGCATCGGACGGTCGGGTGCGAATCACGTCGACCGTTGGATGCGATGGACCCGCGATCGGACGGCTCACGACCGCGACCGCACGACCGCATATTATCATCGGCGTATATATATATATAAGGGGTGATTACGTGCGGCGAACGGCGGGTGCGGCGTCAATCGTGGGCCGTCGATCACGGGTCCATCGCAACGGACGGTCGGGTGCGATTCACGTCGACCGTTGGATGCGATGGACCCGCGATCGAACGGCCCACGTCGCGGCCGCACCCGCCGTTCGCCGCACCTAATCGCTCGCCTATATATATATATATATATATATATATATATATATATATATATATATATATATATATATATATATATGCGAGCGATTAGGTGCGGCGAACGGCGGGTGCGGCCGCGACGTGAGCCGTTCGATCGCAGGTCCATCACATCCGACGGTCGATATGATCGCACTCGACCGTCCGATTCGATGGATCCGTGATCGACGGCCCGTGATCACTGCCGCACCACCGTTCCGCCGCACCCAATCACCCCTATATATATATATATATATATATATATACGGGGGCGATTAGGTGCGGCGGCGACGTGGGCCGTTCGATCGCGGGTCCATCGCATCCAACGGTCGACGTGAATCGCACCCGACCGTCCGATGCGATGGACCCGTGATTGACGGCCCACAATCGACGCCGCACCAGCCGTTCGCCGCACCTAATCGGCCCCATATATATATATATATATATATATAGAAATACTTACGTGCGGTTGCGATCGCGGGCCGTCCGATCGCGGGTCCATCGCATCCAACGGTCGACGTGATTCGCACCCGACCGTCCGATGCGATGGACCCGTGATCGACGGCCCGTGATCGCGGACGCACCGACCGCACGACCGCACGTAATCACTTCCCTATATATATATATATATATATATATATATATATATATATATATATAGAGTCGTGATATTATACGGTCGTGCGGTCGCGATTCACGGGCCGTCGATCACGGGTCCATCGCATCGGACGGTCGGGTGCGATTCACGTCGACCGTTGGATGCGATGGACCCGCGATCGGACGACGCACGTTGAATCCGCACGACCGCACCGACCGCATATTATCGAATATATATATATATATATATATATATATATATATATATATATATATATATATATATATATATATATATACGCGAGTGATAGCGTGCCGTCGGTGCGGTCGTGCGGATCCGACATGCGTCGTCCGATCGCGGGTCCATCCAATCCAACGGTCGATGTGAATCACCCCCGACCGTCTAATGCGATGGACCCGTGATGGGCCCGTGATCGACGGCTCGTGGTCGACGCCGCACGACCGCACCGACCGCATAATATTACTCATATATATATATATATATATATATATATATATATATATATATATATAAATGTGGAGTTAATTATTGGATTTTTGAAATGTTTTTCAAAAAAATAGTTTCAAAATTCTATGTTTAATATGAAATATATATTAATATATTTTGACTCTTCGATCTCTCACATGCTTTCAAATAATCACCAATTAATTAAGTATATAGCTTGGATATAATATGGACAAGTGATATATATATGGATGTGAATTTGGTATGTGAATATGGATTTGTCATAATTTATGTATGTTGGTGGAGTAAGTACATGCATTAGATTCTATTAATTGTTGATTCATGTATTAACTTTGCAAGGTTCATGTGTGTAGTATTTCTATGATGTACCTAGGTTGGAATGAATCACATTAATGATAATGTGACGCCTGGCCCAGGCCCAAGAGTCCCAAGAGGCCAATGGATTGGGTGAGGGTGAGGGTGAGGGTGTTTAGTCCCACATCGCCTAATGGGAGGAGATAGTCTGTGCTTATATTTGATTACAGCTCTTACACACCAAGACGCGTTTTAAACCCGTGAGCCCATTAGGGGCAAAGCGGACAATTTCTTGCTGTGTAAGCCTGGGGCATTACAATTGGTATCAGAGCCTGTCCATTTCGCAATGGTGGGTGTGGGTGGCCCCACACGAGGACGTGTGGTCTATTAGGGGGGGTGATTGTGACGCCTGGCCCAGGCCCAAGAGTCCCAAGAGGCCAATGGATTGGGTGAGGGTGAGGGTGTTTAGTCCCACATCGCCTAATGGGAGGAGATAGTCTGTGCTTATATTTGAGCACAGCTCTTACACACCAAGACGCGTTTTAAACCCGTGAGCTCATTAGGGGCAAAGCGGACAATTTCTTGCTGTGTAAGCCTGGGGCGTTACAGATAATGAATGTGCATAATTTCAAGGATGTATCTAGGTGAATACATGAACCTTTGCATGAAAAAATTTATATAAAGGGAGTCATGTATGTCATTCTATCAATCGAAGTCAACGTCTGCACTGGGAGGAGGATAATGCCTTAAGCATCACAGCGGGCTTCGTCCATCCATTCATCTCTCACTCTTTCTGATTCTCTCTATTGTTTCAGTATAGTATTTTATTTTGCCTGTATTTTCACCCTATTTTCATCTAATCCCGTAACATTAATTAAGACGTATCCCAACTAAACCATTAAGTTCATCTGAAATTTTTATAACATCTCATTATTAAGAATAATATTTATTTATCCAAAAAATTTAAAATATGAATAAAAAACATATAGACTAAAAATTTATTTATTTAATTAATGCAATCTTGAAATTTCATAAATTTTTTTATAGTGAATATCTAATATCATCCTTTAAAATATATTGATATTAAAAATTTGACAAGCCTGTAGACATGACCCTAGACCGGGCTTGAGCCTGTTTTTCACAGGCTGGACCTGCCCTAGCCCGGCCCGTTGCTGACCTCTACAATTAATCCACTGATAGTTCTTCCCAAAAAAACAAAACAAAAAAGCACATCTCAACAAATTGAAAGAGTAGAGAGTCAAGATATTAATTAGCTTGAGCTATGGGGCCGGCCGGGTTACGCAGAGGAGTTCTCCATCGAGGGAAAGTGAATTCCAAGCGGGAGAGTCTGCAGGAATATATTCGTCTTTCATAAAGTGCTTCCTAAGCCTTTGCTCAAGAAAAATAAGCTTGTCCTTGGTGCTATCAAATGATTTCTTGGCCGCAGAACAACAATACTGCGGTCTTTCTGGATAAATTTGGGCTGATTCGGTGGTGCTGATTGCAAAAGTGAAGAAGAGAAAAAAGAAGAGCAACAATACTTTGATCATCGCCATGAATTTCATGATATTCTGGTTGATGGAGATGGGAGAGGGATTTATTCATTATTATCTATTTATAGACTCTCGCTGAATTTGTTGTTTTCATTATCATATTTTAACCACTGATTTTATTTAAATAATTAATTTTATGTAATCACGGATTCTATTTATTTCTCCGGATGTTATGGAATTTAAAATTGTAAATTATATATGGGGGAGGGATTTATTAATTATTATCTATTTATGGACTCTAGCTGAATTTGTTATCTTCATTATCATATTTTAACCACTGATTATATTTAAATAACTGATTTTATGTAATCACTGATTCTATGTATTTATCCGGATGTTATGGAATTTTAAATTGTAAATTATATATGGGGGAGGGATTTATTAATTATTATCTATTTATAGACTCTCTCTGAATTTATAATCTTCATTATCATATCTTGACCCCTGCTTTTATTTTTAGTTTCTAGTCCCTGTAAACATTTCTATTTGTAGGTCCCTCCCAGGGACTAAAAATGAACATATTATTTAAATCTGGGGACTACAACCAAAATACGAAATACTGAGGCATTGATCCCTAAAATAAGTATATTTATAGGGACTGAAAACTAAAAAACTCATATATTTTTTATTAAATTATTATTTAATTATCATTATTTTTATTTAAATATATAATTAAAAATGTTATGCCACATGCTTTGGCACATGCATGGTAACTAGTATTTATTTATAAAGTTTATATGGTTTCAATTCATATTTTAAATGCTTTTTTATATAAATAAATATTGCTCTTAATAAATTTAAAACAAACTCAATGTTTTAGCCCCCGTTTGGAACGGGGATGAGTTTTATTCTTGTATATATATTTATTCGAGTATAAGTGAGTATAAATAATGATAAAATGATTTTGGATTTGGTTGTGTTTTGAATTATTTTCGTGTTGTTAAACGTTAGAATAAATGTTTTGTTGTTTAAGTAAAATATGAATAAAGTATGGATAAAGATTTAAAAAGGTAGAAAAATAATGATAGTTGATTTGACATGTGATTTATAAGAGGTGATGACAGTTGATTTGATAGTGACCTATATATTCTTTAAGTGGAATAACCTAGGATAACTTTAATTACAGAGGTTGATTGAAATTCGTATACCACTTTATATCAGTTTATTATGACATACTTTATCAGGGGTTAATCGGGGCAAATAAACATACCAAAATTCTTATTTAGGGTTATCTAGGGGCTTATACCAAAAATAAACGAAGGCTTGGTTTGTATATGTCCTTTTAACTCCGCATTTAAATATACATTAAAGTATTGTTTTCTTTCATTTATATAATTTAAATCCGCGTTCCAGTAAACTTACTCAAATCCATGTTTTCGATTAAATAAATATTTATATTCCCAAAACAGATATTCATCAAAATTAATAAAATCAATATATAATTTAAAATTCCATCAAATCTGGGTATAGATCTCGAGATATGAGTGGTTAATAAAAAAAGTAAATGGGATAAATGCTTCTCTCTCACAATCGAAAAGCAAAACTTTGTTACAAATTAGTTACATCAAATATAGTGTGCTATAAGATAATGAAATCTTGTGGATGAGATGTCAATTCTATCATTAATAATGAAATTAAACCTATAAATAAATAAATAAATTTAGAATTCAATTGAATTCCTCCCACATCTCCATTAACCAAACCATATCATCTATGGCGATGATCAAACCCTTACTCTTCTTCTTGCTCTTTCTCACTTTTTCAATCACCACCACCGAATCATTCCCTTCCAACTACTACAACAAAAAATACGCCAGCACCACCTTGCCCAGGTGGTTAACCCACCCCAGGCAATTCATACGATCGGAAGGTGTACGTCTTTTGACTACTGGAACACACCATTTAGTAGCACCCAAGAGAAGCTTATTTTTCTCGAGGACAAGCTTAGAAAGAATACGAAGGATTATATTCGTCACGGCTCTCCTGCTTGGAATTCGCTTTCCTTCAATGAAGAACGAAGACAACTGTGCGTCGAGGTGATTATTGATAGATATGAATAATTTTAGTCTCTGTTTTTCTTTTTAAGGGTACAATTTAATTTTTGATCTTTTATATTAGAGTATTAGTAATTTAGTGTAAGTGATATTCTGTTCTTTTTTGAACAAAATAAGAAACACCAATTAAAAGATGTAATTTTTTTTGAAAATTTGGGTCATTGCATATTCTGTCACTTTTTTTTCTCTTTTTCTGATACTGTGTTTTAGAACATCTTCAATCATGTATCTAAACTTTTACTTAAATTCAAATTTAAGTAAAAGTCACCAAAAACTCTTTCCAACCATTTACTCATACCCATACCAATACCCATACCAAATCAAACTTTTACTAAAAAGTTTTACCATTTCATAAAAAAAGAATGACTTCTTTCTTAAATCTTCATATTTATTTTTTAACTTCTTTTTTTTACTCCAATAAAAAATAAATTATTGTACCTTTTTTTTTCAAGTGGATTAAGATTCTTAAAATTTTATGTTTCAAACTTTGAAAAACTATATTTTATTAGATTTTTAATCGCAAGATTTTTTTGTCTAAAAAGAAATGGTTTGTAAAGTTAAACGCACAAAATGTGTTTGAATTTTTTAGCTTCAAACGCAGAATTCATCTAAACTCATATCCAAATGAAAACAAATTAATATGATGATAACATGTACATTATTATTTGATATAAAATTCAATTTGACAAGGGTATTAGATACTACAATTACAATTTTTAAAACAGAGATCAAATCAACCATGATGAAAGACAAAAATTGTAGTAGTAATTATTGCTTTATATCAAATCTATTTTGACAAGGAAAATGATATATCACATATTATCTTTTAACATTTAAGTAAAATAAATTA
Source organism: Acorus calamus (assembly GCA_030737845.1). NCBI lineage: Eukaryota > Viridiplantae > Streptophyta > Magnoliopsida > Acorales > Acoraceae > Acorus > Acorus calamus. The sequence goes on along the minus strand of CM060878.1, from coordinate 3,586,840 downwards.
TGTTCAAATTCGAATTCTATGCCCAATATAAACTTAAAAATAGTATTACTAAATGAATAAACGCTACACACATATATTGTTCTTATGTCACACTAATAATGTGTGTGACCTGTACACCACCAAAAAAACACCCACCGTTAACCATGCACCATCAACAATAAAGTCATGATACGTAACAACTGAAAAATTCTTGTCATAATAAATAACAAAAACATTCACATGCATACACTTAGGTCTTATTAATATTCTCACACCGATCTCCATCACTACACTCATCATGGCAGCACTCCTCTTCCTCCTCCTCCTACTCAACTCATCCTCTTCCATGGCCGCCACACTATCCTTATCCGCAGAGCTCATCCAGAGGGACTCCCCAAAGTCCCTATTCTACAACCCCAATGCCACAAATCCCCACATCACATCAAAATCCCAATCCGCGGTCTCCTTTTCGAGCCTGTACCTGATGAGTCTCACAGTTGGCGATCCACCACAGAAGCTGACAGCCATAGTGGACACCGGCAGCGACGTCACCTGGTTCCAGTGCCTCTCTTGCACTGATTGTTTCCCACAAAATCTTCCAATGTTTGTCCCATCTGTCTCTACCACGTACGATACCATCGACTGCAACACCAAAACCTGCGACAAACTCCGCGAGCATTGGTGCGCGCTCGATGACAGTGACGACGACAAGAACAACGACAACGACGTGTGCAAATACAAGGTCGAATACGCAGACGGTTCCTTCACGAACGGGACCCTCTCCAAAGACCTATTCGGCCTGGAAACGAAGGGCAGCAACGACATCAACTTCCCCATGATCGTCTTCGGATGCTCTCGCAATGCAGATGACAGATTCGACGAGGAAGGCACGGGCTTGATCGGACTCGACATGGGCCCTCTCTCGTTCGTATCCCAGTTTGGGGTGTTCATCGACTGGAAGTTCTCGCACTGTTTGGGTCGCTACGGCAACCCTAACTCATCGGGACGCATATTTTTTGGTAAAGATGCCATGTTTTTGGGAACTCCCACGCCAATGGTAACAAAGCCAAAGTCAGCCCCCGATCACGAATTATACTATGTGAATTTGATCGACATAAGCGTGGACCACAAGCGACTCAACATTCATCCCGAGAGGTTCTTGCCCAGGTAATTTAGTATGATCGACTTTTTATTATTATGATTTATTTACCTAACTAATGAAACTCTTTGCCAAATATTTATTTATGTCGTGTACTAACTTTGTGACTATGTCGTTCAAGATTCGGAGTTCTTAGTGTTAGTCAAAAAAGCTCTGCCCTAAAAGCTCTGCCCTAAAAGCTGAGCGAGAACGGAAATCTCACAGCTCCGGCGTCCGGGAGGACGCCGGCTTCTCTCTCTCCATGACTGGAGACTCAACGGAGGCTACCTATGCTCCTCCTGTTACTGTCTCCTCTGCTTCAGAAGGGGATTCTGCTCCAAAAGTGGTCTCACAAGATCTCACTTTGAATATGGGATCTTGTGATTCTGATGTGGTTATTTTGAAAGAAGGACATCAGCCAGCCTCGAAGGAGGTACCCAAAGCTCATCTGGAAGAGGGAGCTACCTCGAAGGACGCTGCCAAACCCCCTCCTCCTCGGGGAGGCTCCATTGACAGTGTTTTCTTGGCACTCTCTGGCAAGCAAGCCCCCAAACCCTCTCCAAATATTCCTGGGGCTAGTGAGGCAATTTCCCCCTCTCCACCTGACAAAGGCAAGGGCATCCTTCAAGGAGAAACCTCAAAATCTTCTCACCCGTCTGGAGGTGCGGATAAACAGAGTCGGCGTCAGATTGCGCCCGTTCCTCCAACGAAGCTTGCAGCGGAAAGCCGAAGCTGGGCACAATTATTTCCTATCAAGGAAAAATGCAGCACTGACAATGATCTTACCTTCATAGAACCTTCTATGGAAGATGGTGAACCTGTGGTCCCCATTGAAGAAGAAGATCTATCAGCAATGCATGAACATTGGAAAAACTCCCTTGTGGGGTACGTAATAGGTAAAAAACCCTTTTACAAACCTTTTGTTGACTTCTTGCACCGTGTATGGAAACCTAAAGGTAATCTTGAGGTTCTAATGCGAGGTGGAGGTTTTTTCGTGGTGAGATTTTCAAATGAGGAGGACCTAAATGGTGTTATAGAAGGTGGTCCCTGGTTAATGGGAGGTCGACCCATTGTACTGAGAAAGTGGCACAAAGGTATACAAATGGAAAGGGAAAGGTTGGAGTCAATTCCAATATGGATTAGACTCCCCCAACTTCCTTTACATCTCTGGGGGAAAAGGACGCTTAGCAAGCTCTCTAGTGTGGTGGGTTCCCCCTTGTTTATGGACTCGGCCACAGCCTCTTGTTCACGCATTGAATATGCTCGAATTTGTGTGGAAATCTCAGCTCAATCCTCTCTTCCGGATGTCATTCGTCTCAAAGAGGATGGTATTATCAAGGACATCAATGTTGAATATGAATGGAAACCCTCTCCTTGCAAATCTTGCAACACCTTCGGCCATTCTGATGCCCAATGCGCCATCTCAGGGGGGAACCACAATCAAATTCGAAAGGCTTCGTCTACTAGTTTACCTAAACAGAACTCCTCTTCCCATGGGACTAAATCTGCTGTCTGGGTCGCGGTGAAGCATCCTAGAACCCAGGTCACTCCTCAAGATCAGCCTCCAATCTCACACAAGAATGCCTTTAATCTTCTCTCAAGTGAGGCTAATCTTCTGGAGCAAGAATCCACTCATGATCTCCCCCAGGCTGATTCACATACAAAACTTGCTCAACCTGAGCCCACTAACCCATCAATTAAGGGTGTACTTCAGGCAGAGAAGATTGACACTAATCAACAGTTAGATCAATTCATTGCAGAGCATTCTCAGAAAGTCCTCCTAGTTGAGGAAGATCAACAAACAGAGCAGATCCAAGCTGTTCCAGCTATGGAAGTTTCTTTGGCTGAGGTCATTCAAGCAGATCACAATGAGACAGTTGACATTATTGTAGACCTTTCTAATGATTCCCCCCTGATGAATTATCAAGGCAAGGGTGATCATAATCCCCCTACATCCCAATCCAGCCGCAAACCTCCAGTTGACAAGCCTACTAATACTGTGCAAGAGATGACTAAGAGCAACCGAAGAAGGAAAAACAGCAAAAATAGTGCCAAGCCTCCTCAAGTTAAGAAAGTTTCAAAGAGTTCTTCCTCAGCGACTTCTCGTGAGGAGGATTCTTCTACTCTCGTTTAACATCCCCATTTTCTGGGGTGCAGGTCATCTGTCTCTCTCATCCAATAATTTAATGATGAATTGCATCTTCTGGAATATACGGGGTGTGAAGGGCCATGCCAAGCAACTTGATCTAAAGAATTTTTTGAACTGCCACAAACCACACCTGGTTAGTCTCCTAGAAACCAAGCTTGATGATGATGCTCTAAAAGTCCTAAAACGTAACTTAGGCATCTACACAGCATCTTATCTGGCTCCTGAGGCTCGCATTTGCCTCCTTTGGAATTCTGATATGTTTGATATACAAATCTTACAAGCCTCGCGTCAATTCTTGCATTGTTTAGTCCTCAACAAGCAAACATCAGAGAGACTACTGGTCACTTCAGTCTATGCTTCCAATAGCAGCTCCGAACGGTTCCTTCTTTGGGATTCTATTAAACAGATTTCCACCACAACTAGTAATGCTGCTTGGATCATTGGGGGCGACTTTAATGAAGTCCGTTTTGGGAATGAAAAGGTGGGTGGCCAACCTACTCACTCTCGTCGCCTTCGTAAATTCAACTCCTGTGTATACAATTCTGGCATTGCGGATCTGAAATCTATTGGACACACTCTTTCGTGGAGCAACCGTCAAGATTCCCGCATTATGTGCCGCCTTGATAGAGTAATGGGAAATCAGGCCTATATTACTGCCTTCCCACACTCATTAGTTGAATATCTCCCCCCTGGCATATCAGATCACTCACCTATGAAGGTTATTAGCTCTCCAACACTACCTACTGGTCCTCGTCCTTTCAAATACCTTGAATCATGGGAAACACATCCTACTTTTACTGCGACAGTTCATGATGCCTGGAACAGCACTATTGAAGGCAATCCTATGTATCGTTTTGTAAAAAAATTGGCTAACACAAAACTAGCCCTTAAATGTTGGAATAAAGAAGTCTTCGGTTCTATCCAGTTGAATCTCTCCATCTGTAAACGTTCTTTGGATGCTGCTCAATCTGCTCTTCAACAGAATCCACGAGATTCCACACTCACCGAGGCAGAAAATCTGGCTAGACACAGTTACTCTGATATGCTCACTCAAGAAGAAAAGTTTGCAAGGCAGAAATCACGCCAATTGTGGTTGGAAGTAGGGGACACAAACACCAAGTTCTTTTACAATTCGATCAAGTCTCGATCTGCCATAAACTCTATTAGTAGACTTCGGCTTGCCGATGGTACTTTATGCTTCAACCCAGAAGAAATCAAAGCTCATATTGTACAATATTATAGTGACTTGCTAAATCGAAACTCGCATGCGGATCATTCTCTCCTTCCACCCCTGAATTCTGTCACGGCTGAAGAGAACAGTTCTCTCTGTGCTGGAATTAATGAAGCTGAACTTCACTCTTCCATTTTTCTTTTGAAAGCCTTGAGCTCCCCTGGCCCGGATGGCTTCCCTGCACGGTTCTATCAATTGTTCTGGATGTTGATCAAAGATGATTTATTGCTGGCCATCAACTACTTCTTCTTAAAGGGTAGACTTCTTCGCCAAGTGAATCACTCTTTTATTGCTCTAATCCCTAAATCTATGAATGCAGATTCACTAGACAATTATAGACCCATCTCTTTGTGCAACACTCTATATAAGATCATTACAAAAATTATGGCTCTTCGACTACAACCTCTTCTTCCAAAGCTTGTTAGTCAACATCAGTCTGCTTTCATCAAGGGTCGAAGCATCCACCACAATATTCTTCTTGCCCATGAATTAATCAAGTACCTCAACATGGTAAATCAAAGGCTTGCATTAAGGTCGATCTCAAAAAAGCATTGATAGTGTGAACTGGTCTTATCTTGAACAAGTCCTTCGGAGGTGCAACTTTAGTGAACACTGGATCTCTCTATGCATGGAATGTGTCTCTCTCCCAAATATTCTGTCCTAGTCAATGGTTCTCCAAATGGATTCTTCTCCTCTTCCTGTGGGATTCGCCAAGGTGATCCGTGTCTCCCCTACTCTTTACACTGGTTATGGAGTCTTTTTCTGCTCAACTCAACTCTCTAGTAGCAGATGGAAGTGTGGGTCCATACATCAAAGGTGCTCTCAATGTTAGCCACCTTTGTTTTGCGGATGACTTACTTTTTTTTCGGACACTAAGCCAAGCTCAGCATATGCTCTGGTTGATCTATTTAATTCATTTGCTACTTCCTCAGGACTGCACCTCAATACAGCTAAAAGTCAAATATTCGCCACTGTAGTCCAGCTGCTCCAGAATTTTGTAACTTGCTTAATATATCCCAACATTCCCTGCCTGTGAGGTATCTTGGTCTCCCCTTATTGAATGGCACCCTTAAGTACTCACATTGTCTTCCGCTCATTGATAAGATTCGTAAACGAATTCATTCATGGGAAGGTCATTCCCTTTCTCGTGCAGGCCGTATCGAGCTCATTAAAACTGTTCTATCTTCATTCCATGTGTTCTGGTCTTCTTCATTCAGTCTCCCACGAAGGGTCCAACGAGATATTGAATTGGTTCTTAGAACTTTTCTTTGGCAAGGTCATTCTACTGAAAGAAGAATCCATCATATAGCTTGGTCTACCGTTTGCAAGCCTCGCCTGGAAGGAGGACTTGGCATAAAATCCATCAAGGACTGGAATATGGGAGCAGCAGGGGTACGATTTTGGGACATCTTAAGCAATCACTCCTCCCTATGGTCCAAGTGGATATTCTCTCGTTACTTGAAGGGTAGAAATATCTGGACTGTCCATTCTCCTTTGGGCAGCACATGCTCCTGGAATTCAATATTGAAGTCAAGACAATGGATTGCACCAAAAGTTAGATACATCATCTTTGAAGGCAAAACAATTAATATATGGTCTGATCCTTGGCTCAACGGCAAGGATTGAAGCATCTCTTGGGTCGTTCATCCTACATTTGGGGTCCTCCTCAGTCCGCAACTTTGGATCGTCTAATTCACTGTGGTAAATGGAAGAAACCTGCCCGCTGGCCCTCCTCGTTAAATCACATCTGGGCTGAAATTGAACTTTTAGAGATTGGAGGCTTGGGGGATGATGTGATTATTTGGTCTCCATGCAAATATGGAAAACTTAGTTTATCCTCTGCATGGCAGTCAGTACGCTCCTTTTTGACCCCGCTCAAATGGACTCCATGGCTCTGGCTCCCCCATCAAACTCCTCGCCATTCAATGTGCGCCTGGCAAGTCTTTCATGATAAACTTCCTACGAAAGCTCGCCTTTGCGAAAAGGGCTGCTTCATGAATCCTCATGTATACTTTGTCAATCTGACGATGAGGATGTAGACCATCTTTTTCTAAAATGTTCTTACTCTAGATTTATTTGGTGTTCTCTCCTCAAAGCTATGGGCATCAACACACCTCTTCCAAGACTATTTTCAAGTCTAGTCGTTGGTTGGACACGGCAGCACCTACCTCCATCCAGAAATCCATCCTACAGATATCTCTCACCACCACTATATGGCATATTTGGCTTGAACGAAATGCACGTATTTTCAGGAAACTAAGATGCCACAAGAAGGTAGTTCTTCAAAGAATCAAGGCTTCTATGCGGATCAGGTTCTCCTCTATTACTTTCAAGTCTACATCATCTCCAGAAATTCTTCAGATGTCTTCTTTCTTTGGGTTCTCTGTTTTGGAACCCCAACAGACCCAAACAGATGTTCTGTGGTTGCCTCCTCCTTATGGATGGATTAAACTAAACTCCGACGGGTCACTATCTGATAATAGGGGAGGCTATGGAGCACTACTTAGAAATGATCAATCTGAATTTATTTGCGGTATAGCGGGCAGACATGATCTTCCATCTATCAATCTATTAGAGCTCAAGGCGATTGAGGTGGGCATTTGGCTTGCCATCAAATCAGGGGTCCAAAAGTTGTGGATCGAATCGGATTCCACCACCACAATAGCTTGGGTTAAAGGGAAGGGTTCGCGTCCTTGGACTGCAATCCGGTCTCTTCGTTCTATTCAACAAGGTCTTCTTAGTTTTATGGAATGGAAAGCATCACATATCCTGCGCGAAGGGAACTCTCCTGCCGACCTGATGGCTTCATTCCAATCTGCCAGAGGAGAAACAGTCCTCTACCCTTCCAACATTTGGTCTAAACTTAGAGCAGCTGTTACAATGGACAAGTCCGGTTTCCCCTATGTCCGCAAGAAAGGATGACATCCTTTTTTCTCCCCTGTTTTCACTAAAGGAAGCTCTCCTTTTTCATCTGATTTCAGATATGAACTTCAATAAATGGTTAATGATGGAGAAGGGATGCAGGTCGACCTGGGTTTGAATTATTACTGAAGTTTCCCATGTTGTCTTTATTTTTTTGTGCTTTTTCATACTCTTTGTAAAGTTTGTTTCTACATAGAAATACAAAAAATGATTACCAATCAAAAAAAAACTTTGTGACTATGTGATCAGGTCAAATGGTGAAGGGGGACTTTTCCTCGACACGGGGACGACCATGACTTACCTCTTCAAGGATGTGTACGACCAGTTGGTATTGAAGTTAGACGAGAAGGTTACACTGTCGGGAAGGGAGAAGGATAGTGATCATCTTTGTTATCAAGGGGGAAAACGTAATCTGGAAGACGGAAAGTGGGTGCCAATAGTGACGCTCCATTTTGAAGCAATAGGGGCTTTAACCCAACAAAGCATGCATGTTAGTTACCATATCGGGTCGAAAATGATTTATATCTCTCCTGCAAATTGCGCTCTAATTTAAATTTTAGTTGATCGTTGTCGTGGTTGTTTCTAAAGTGATTTTTGTTTGCTTGATGATCTAATGAAATTTTTGTTGTTATTCAAATGCTCCAATCTATACAATAGCATCACATGTACTTTGTATATTAATTGAGCACATGCACATTAAACTTTTGAATGGTATATAATTAATATAGTGTTTATAATGGTATAAAAATAAATTTTATATTTTTGGATAGTATATAGTAGTCTTCCTCCTATGCAGGATATGGGTGAAAATAAAATTAATAAATAATATGATATATTAAAGAACAATTAATTAAAAAACTACTAACAATAAAATAAAATAAGATAATTTATTGAACAAATCCCTTTAATCCTAATGAATTTTTTATAATAAAATAATATAAAATAGAATAAAATAAATGGATCCCACCCAAATTCATATGACCCATGAAAATAATATGATAGGTTAATAAATCTCAAAGGACAACGCACCAGCAAATTAAAAAATAAAATTCAAATGAAATATACCCATAAATTATATTATTTTATTTGAAAAAGATCATATTTTTTTTATTAATTATTAGAGAATTCCATTTTACGTAAAATTATAAAATGTAATTATCTATTTAAAATATGAAAATAAACTTAAAGAGAAAAAATATTGATTAATTTGATTTTGCATAATAATGAATTTAATAAATTTGTTAAAGGGTAATGACGTAAAATTCTATTACATACATTTGATAAACATTTATAATTAATTGTTTTATAAAATCTAATATTAAAACAGACATATTTAAACATATTGATGCGAGTAATTTATCGTTTATAAAAGAGTAATGAGAATGTAAAATGTTACAGGATTAGATGAAAATGGGATGAAAATACAAAGATTCAGCAAAATAAAATACTGAAACGATAGAGAGAATGAGAATGATGAGAGATGAATGGATGAACGAAGCCCGCCGCGACGTTTAAGGTGTTATTCGGCTCCTCCCGGTGCACAAGTCACAAATCAAACTGTCCCTAGGATCTAGTAAGTCCACACGGGCTACTGGAATAATAGGATGTCAGGACTATCTCTCATAAACTCTCACAAGAGACTCTCTCTTTTAGTGGATACACACTTTATAACTTCGATGATGAAATGGCATATATGTGTCCTATTATATAGGCTTCTAGATTATCCAAGAATCACCTCCAAATTCAAAGTACCCATTCAAGTAGAAATAATGGATTTACAATTATTTCATGCATGATTCATTGTTCTATAATCAATGGTGGAGGCAAGTTCAAAATACTTGTATGGAGACTCTTCACTTTTCAATGCAAAGATTCATGTATTCATCTAGGTACATCATTGAAATTAACATATACATATTCATTATCATAAATGTGGTTCATTCCATCCTAGGTACATCATAGAAATATTACACACATGAACCTTGCAAAGTTAATATATGAATCAACAATTAATAGAATCCAATGCATGCATTTACTCCACCAATATATATGAATCATGCCAAGTTTATATTCACATGCCAAATTCACATTCATATATACAGTCATTGTCCATATTATATCCAAGTCTTATACTTAACTAATTGGTGATTATTTGAAAGCATGTGATAGATCAAGTTTGGAGTCAAAATAAAAAACATTTCAAAAAACCAACATAAAATTGGTTAACTTGGATAGATAATGGTCTTCACCCCTATTTGCGTGAAACTAAATTTGATAAATAATATGATATGCTAATGAACCGCTACCAAAAATATAATACAGTTTCCCCTTTGATCCCAAAAGATTATTTTATAAGAAAATAAGATAAAATACAGATACATAGATAGAATTGTAACAATATTTAAAATGATTATATCAAATCTAGTTTGATATATATAAATCGAGAAATAAATGGAGATTACATTGTGTATGAGATATTCAAACTCATTTTAATGTGTAGGATGGATGGTTGTTACCGGTGGTTAGGATATGATAAATGATAATGGAACCTATAGATACAAATAGATAATCCGATTTATTGAATCTTCCCATAACTCCATCAACCACGATGATAAACCAGTTCCTCTTCTTCTTCCTCACCATTACAATCACCATCACCGAATCACGATGCATAATCGATCATTCAGAGCTTGAACGGTCGGATTATGTGCCCCCCCCCCCCCAGCCAGATACAAATTTTTAGCAAACAAGACTTCCTTTTTTTTGGGAATGAAATGTAAAAGTTTGCTACATGATTTCATGATTCGAATTACAAATTCCGAACGGGAGAAATAAATAAAATAAAAGTTACAAGGAGAAAATACAATCCTCGCCGCAGCTTAGAAGAGTGATCTAACTAGCTAAACGAATGACTCTTGAATTTTTTTGAAGTAAAGTAGATATTTGTTACCAGATTTTTATTAGATGAATATCGAATTACAAACTCCGAACGGGATATGGGGGGGGGGTGAGAAAGAAACTCCGAACGGGGTAGGGGGGTGAGAAAGGGGATAGAGAGAAGCGCATAAAAAAAGAAAAGAAAAAGCCATACAACTCAAACTACTGCTTCGATTGACAAGATCAAGGTGTTCACGTGGCTCCTATTTAAAGAACGACTCTTTACGAAGGACTCTTGAATTGAAGTCTTGAAGAAAGGAAACTTCACCAACTGGCAGAAGCACTTCCAAGGACCACCCAGGATCCACAGACGACCGGTTTGTGTTTCCGTCGACAAGACACCACTTATTAGTTCCCAAGACAAACTTATTTTTCTTGAGTACAATTCGAGGAGTAACTCTCACGCTTGGAATCCGCTTTTCTTCGATTTCGATGGAGGACGACGACTCTGCGTACGTAAGAGCATCTTCAACCATGCTCTATTAACGGCTCCTTCGTTTGGTGGAGCATGGCACGTCTATCTAGACAAGGGGTTAAAATCATATCTTTCACTCCAACCATACTTACTCGTACAATAATATTTTATTAATATTTTTTTAAAATAATTATATTTAAATTTTAAAGTTACAAAAATATTTTAATTATAATATTTTATTTTTCATATCGTAACGGTCATATTTTTTGCTCTTATGTTTCTCTTTTGAGTAGATTTTTCTTCCACACAAATTTGAGATAACCTGAAGGGTTGAGTGGAATATTCACCATATAGATTAAAAGAGTATTCATTGTTAAGAAGATCGCTGTAAAATACATTATCACGAGGATCCATATGCACAAAAACAATTAAAATAAATTATTAATAATAAAAATTTAAAAAAAAATAACAAATGAGAAATTCAGATCCAATATAAAATTTAGAGAGAAAAATCATTAATTTTGAACAAAACTTGTAGATTGAGAATATAAAAATTGTAAAAATGATGATAGGATTAAATAGATGAAATTATAACAGTTGAGATATGGCTTTTACATATATACACACAAAATATTTTTTTCTTAATTTTATATGTGATCCACCAAAATTCGAATGAAAAAAAAATTATTTTAATTTTTTTATACTGTGGGGGTCACGTCTGGGAGCTCCTCGTTGCCTTCCCCGTTTGTTGAGTATCCAGGCTCGTCCGCCCGAATTGTTGAGCGAGGAGGAGCCGGTTGGAGTCGATTTTTGGCTTTTGCTCGTCGAAATCACCGAAGGAGCCGAATTAATTAGGCCCTTGAAGATGCACTAATCCCAGTTAGGCCCCAGCTATACTCCTCTCTGTCCCTCACTCTGAATTTGGTGAGATATGGGAAGTGTTTTTTTTTCTTCTTTTTTTTCATTTTTGGGTGTGACGTTTTATTAATTAGTGAAAAACTATTAGTGGATTAATTGATTAGGTGCTCTTCTGTTATTTTCTTCTCGATAATGTTCGATAATATTTTTTTTTTTTACAATTGTTGGTGAAAGTTTGGATTGCATGGACGAAAATTTTGTTGTGTTTATTTATCAATTAATAAATATTATATCACATCGGCCACATCTCTACACATCTTTTACGTTTTCTGATTTGTTGCGGTTTATATCTATTGATTTTGTTTGTTTACCTTTTATTATGTTATTTTCATTAAAAAATGAAAAAAAGACATCAAAATATAGATAAATAGTAGCTAATTAAAAGATAAAAATAATTTATAATGTCTTTTATTTTTATGAATAAGCGAGAGAAATATGTACATAATCATAATATATATTATTTCTATTGATATAGATAAACATTAATAAACAATTTTAGCACCCCTTAAAAAAGTTACTTATTACAATGAAGTATGAAGGAATAGAGAATATATTTTCCCGTTGACTATATGGCTGATAATATATATATATATATATATATATATATATATATATATATATATATATATATACAAAAAAATATTTCAATGAAATTTATCTATGGCCAAATCTGATGCAGAATGGGTGCAGATCTATTTTGATATTTCTAAATATTTACAAAAAAATAAGTTAGCAGAAATAAATGACGCTCCATAATCGCATGAAATTTTTATTGGAGGTAGATATAGACAATGACATTTTTGTTATTTTCAGTAACTTTTTAGATTTTGAATATCAATAAATTAATGACTCAGATTTGATTGAAATCAAATATGAATATCTCTTACATAATAAGTTAATAAATTGAAATCAAATCTGAAGATTTTCGGGAATCTTGTAGAGTTAGTTATAACAAATTTTCGTTTTACTATCTAGTAATTTTTGATATAAAAGAGAGATTTGTAATTTAGGGTTTGACAGTTTTTATTAATATATTTTTTAATTTTATTTTGTTGTTTGTTAAGGATCTCGCTGCTTTAAAATCAAAGTTCCCATGGTTGTGGATAATTAAAATACAGCTTTTTATCTTGGTGTTAGCTTGCTTGAGTTGATTTCATCTAACCTTCTATGACAATGGCAATTTCAGACCCAGAAGATGCAGTCTCTTCATATATGCTTTAGATAGCCTAAAATCAGTTAAAAATCTGAATACAATCTTCTTCTAATAATGATATCATTAATTGTAGTGAATAAAACATTATATAAAACTCTCAGTAGATCACATGAATACATGGATGATGATAATTGTCTATTGCTAATATTATTTAAATCAACTGCTCTGCGAAACTGGATGTCTATAATCAAATGAGAGACCTAGGTGAACTAACACAACACAATAAAAACGAAAAAAAAGAAGAAAAGAACCCAAACGCGAAGAATCAATCACCTCTTGATCATTGTTTTTACATTTTTATATCATCACATGCCACACCTCCAACCAAGATCATAAAGCACTCCCTGCAAGCGGAACCACCTCTACCAGAGGCGTAGACAGCGGGGTCGTCAACAGAGAACTCAGACAAACAAGGCAAGTTGGATGCAAGCGAAGCCACCATCGACGCACTTAAGGTGGAAGAGGTGCCCACAATCCAGGAGCACCCTCAGCATGTCTGAGTCCTAGATCTGAAAAGAATATGAAAAATAATAAACATCTCTTCGATACAAATCAAGACTCTCTGTCCGGGAGCACCCCCCCTAGTACAAGGAGAAATATTAACAGGGTAATCTCTTTTTCCAAACTCAGATTGTGTACATGGACAATTTCTATTTACATGTTGTCGAGTTGTTTACATTCTAACAGGGGTGTTCAAACACACTCATGAAATGTTAACAGGTTATTTGTAGGCTAGCTCTTTGATGAAATGCTAATAGGTATATGAAATGCTCACAGAGTTGATCAAGCAAATTGATGTTTTTGGGAATTCTAGTATTTGAAGCATCATGAAATGTTAACAGGTTATTTGTAGGCTAGCTCTTTGATGAAATGCTAATAGGTATATGAAATGCTCACGGAGTTGATCAAGCAAATTGATGTTTTTGGGAATTCTAGTATTTGAAGCATCACATGAAGTCAGAATTTTGGGTGATATCAGGTTATTTGGCATCACACATTCTATTTAGAAATTGGTATTGTAGTATGTGAATGCTTCACATCAGACTATACCCTTTTTTTTCCGGGTATCAAGCAGGGGCAGGCCGTAGCATCAGGCAATAGCTTTATTGGCAAATAGCATTAGGCAGTAGCTTCCATTACAGAATTGTGTTATCATTGTTGGTTGTAAACAAAAATGTATTATATGAATGAATTGTAAAAATTAATAAGTATTTCGACGGCTCAAATTGTTTTATATCACTGAGTATTTCAATGAATCAAATTGTCATATATTCATCATTTGGGGAAAAGAAAATTCAACATGAATAGTTTTGTCAAACATAACTAATATAACATGAAAAAGTTAGTTCATGCATTTTATCAAACATAACAAATTACATGATGAAATGTCTCACCATTTTTAACATTGACATGAATTTGGAGATCAGTGGGCACAATGGAGATAATAAATGAGATCAAGAATGATGAGAGCGATCAACAGAACATATATTAGGCAATACTGATTTTGAAATGGGTGTAGTGGATGAGTATTTATAAATACATAAGCAGCCAGATCTGAAAAGAAATCTTAAAAAAAAAAAAACCTAAATCTGAAAAAAAAAAAAAAAACTTAGATTTGAAAAAATAAAAATCTAGATAATTAGTACCTAATTCAAAAAATGAAAAAATAACTTACATGGCGGATCAGGTGGGGGTGGCGGTGGTCATCGAGCACAGGGAGGTGGTGACCGGTGGACAATGGGACACGGAGGGGGAGGGGGTGACCGGTGGTTGAAGGGCACGGGGAGGGGTGGGCGTGGCCTAACAGATGAGGGCGGCGCAGTAGGTGGTGCTCCACTTTTTTTTCTGTTTTATTTTCCTCTTTTGTGTTGTTTGAATAGAAGAGAAGAATGAGAGGACAGAGAGTAGGGAGAGACTTTAGGGGGGGGGGGGGTCACGGGTCCCAACCGGTTTCATCCGGTTCAAATTTTTTTTTATAATAAAAACCACTATCAGCCGTCCAAGATCAGCGATCAAACGGCTAAGACTTCTAGGGCACACGTGAAAAAAAAATTTTGTTTTCTTTGGGCATAATTTCCTGGGTTTCTAAATAAAATTAAAGGTTATATTTACAATTCCATTAAAAATTGGGATTTCGTCCTATTTTTTAGAAGTGGAACTAAAAAAGAAAACGTTATATTTTTTTGAGCTAAGGTAAAACCATAATAGGGTAAAAAGAAGGTTTTATTTAGGGCTGGATAAACGAGCCGAGCAGCTCGGGCTCGGCTCGGTTAAAGCTCGTTCAGGCTCGTTCGATTAGATAAACGAGCCGAGCCCGAGCCTAGACGAGCTCGTTTACTTAATAGAAAAAAGCGAAACGAGCCGAGCCCGAACCGAGCCCTGAGCCCGAGCTTATGTTATTTTCACATGTATAAGGTGTTGTGATTTGTGAAATGTGACTTTTCAAATGTTAAACAAGGTTTTTTTTAGCTAAACGAGCCCGAGTCGAGCTTTGATTCGAGCTTCAGCTTGACTTGTTTAACAAACGAGCCGAGTCGAGCTTTAACCGAGCTTTTCACGAGCCTAACGAGCCGAGCTTGAACACGAAATGAAGCTCGTTCCCGAGCCGAGCCGAGCCCGAGCCGAGCCTGCTGCTAAACGAGTCGAGCCTGAGCAGGTCAAAGCTCGGACTCGTTCGGCTCGTTTACCACCCCTAGTTTTATTAGCTAAATACAAAGCAAAATAATTTTTTTTTCATATCTTAACTAAATATCAAATTTGATCATCTCATCTTAAAGCTGGTTTCAAATTTTAAAATGCATCTAAATTGTGTGTGAGATTTGAAAATTTTAAATATCTTGATATATATCTCAATTAAATCCGTGTTTTTAATTTAAATTTTAAATTTATGATTCCCAAAGAAGATATTCATCCAAATTTTAAACCCACAATTTAAAACTCAATGAATTCGGGATATATATACAAATAAAATCAATGATGATATCAAAACGGTTATTTCCATTTCAAATGAGATAAAAATTTATATGCAGAGGTTAAGATATGATAATGATCAAGCTTATAAATAAATAAAAACTCATCAACCAAACCATTATCATTATGGTGAAAATCAAACTTTTCCTCTTCATTTTGCTCTTTCTCACCTTTGCAACCCCCGCCGTCACCAAATCAAACCCTCACAACTTCTGCAATGCAAACAACAGCACCAACACCAACACCACCACCGAAACCTTGGCCAGATGGTTAACTCACTCCAGGCGAGTCTTTCCCGTAGGTTATTTTGAGGTTGGAAGTTGCACGTCCGAGAGGAAGATAAAATTTATTAGCATCTAGGAAAAGCTTCTATTTCTTGAGCAAAAGCTTAGGAAGAACATAGAGGATTATATTCCTTACGACTCTCCCTCTTGGAATTCACTTATCCAAGAACTACTGTGCGTTTCTAGATGTTTTTTTAAAGATATAGATTAAGAACATTAATTTTAGTGTTTTTTTAATGATAGTTTAGTTTTTTTAAGGATTGATTAGGTGCTTCTCTGTTCTGTTCTTGACAATGTTTAATAATAATTTTTATTTTCAATTTAAAATAAATTTGTATTGATGATGGGTGTAGAGGCCGTTGCAGATATCTCTTGAGGCTTTGTTTTTTTTTTAATTGTTGGTTAGACTAGATCTGTTGTGGTTTATATCTAGGTTTTTTAATTTTCTAGTTTTACTTTTTCTAGTCTATTCGTATTTTCTTCTTTTTTGTATCTCTTCTTTAATAATAAAGAGAATAATAGAATAATGTTCCCCTCGGTTCCAATGAAACAATATTATCAATCCTATTTATCTTATTATCATATTCATACCTCTCATAACCCCTCGCAGAGAATTTTTATTTTCAATTAAATACTAATTTTATTCGTAAATTTGGGGAATCTTAAATTGTCAATTAAATGCATATCAATCCGGTTTGAAATTTGGATTTTTTTTATGCAGACGAGATTTTGAGGCCGTATGCGAGTATATCTCATTGAGGTTTTGTTTTTTTTTCTTTAGATTGTTGGTTAGACTTAGATGCTGGCTTGTAGAGTTTATATCTAGTATTTATTATAATTTTCTAGGCTTTTACTGTTTTCTAGTCTATTCGTATTTTCTTCTTTTTATATATCTCTTCTTTAATAATAAAAGCAGAATAATGAGAATATATAGTTCCCCCTCGGGTTCCTAATTCGAAGACAGATATTGATCAATCCTATTTATTTTAGTTATCATATATCATACCTTCTCATGAACCCCTCGTTCAGGAGAGTCCTCTCGTACTCATTCTTTTATCGTTTTTCAAGATAATTAGAGATAGACTTAATCTTTATTCGTATATCTGGATTTTGGGGAATCTTAAATTGTATGTCAATTAAATTGCATATCAATCCGGTTTGAAATTTGTGATTTTTTTTATGCAGACGAGATTTGTGATTTTTAAAGTCTCACTTAACCCTGTTTCTCCGAACCCCATCAATATCTATCTAGATGCATGACACGAGGCATCCATGGTGTATTAAAAATCCTTACTCCAAAATCCATCACTCTCGTTTTTTCTTTCCAGTTATTCTCATCAAAGGCACTGCCATCGCCCCCATCAACAAAGTCATTTTTTATGGACAATGCGACGTTCAGCTGTTGGGGAGAGAGAAAGTTAAGATTCTGTCGTGGACAATTTGATGATTGTGTGCTCTTTGTGGGTTTTAAAACAAGCTTGTCAGATGTTTGATTAAAGTCAAGTTAGACTGAACGGAGAAAAATAAACACAAAAAAGGAGATAGTAATATTTAGTTCATTTGGGAAGATAGGAGACCGGTTGATTGATAAGGATTCCTCTTATTTTATTTTATTTTATTTTATTTTTGGCTACCCATTTAAGAAGGGAGACAGGCTGGCATTGAATCGGTATTAAAAAGAAGATTTTAAAAGATTTTATTAAATGTTTTATTTAACCACGATTAATCTTGTGGGCTTGTGGGTTTTAACATCTTAGGCCACTTGTCATGCATTTAGATAGGGACTAATGTTAGCAGTTACTGATGGAAAAAAAAAAACAATAGATGGCAATGTGTCCATACTAGGGCTGTAACTTAGACCCGATGGATTGAACCTGATTTATACGTAAATTGGGTTTTGATAGGTGTCTCAAACAACCCGACCCAATTCAAATCTGAATTAATATCTAATATGATATACAATCTAAACAGTTAATTTTTGTTTTTAAATTTACCATTTATTACTTTATACAAACCTAATATATCTTTCTCACAAACTGATCAGCTGCAACATTAAACCCGCCTCATCTCTCTTTCTTCCTCTTCCAACCATATCCAGCCACACCATAATTAACATGAAAATGCATGCTTTCTTCCTCTTCCAGCCACATATATCCATACCACACTTTTTTCTTAATTTTTATCCTAATGTACTGTGTTATTTCTTTTTAAAAAAAAAATGGGGGAAGCACAAGATGTCGCATACTTATTGAATGGAATGAAATCAAGATTACATTACATCATCCGAACACATAAGATTCATGAGACATTCAAAAAAAAAAAACCTTTAACCAACATTATTATTATTGGATTATACACAACGAAAACCTGAAATCCTTCCAAATCGAAGGCGTTCCCAAGTTAAGTTGCATCAGGTACTCGCCGAAGTTGGGGAAGACCGCGGATATGATTGGGCTTGAGGGGTGATGGTGGATTGTGTTGCGCGTCGTCGTTGTTGGTGTTGTTGTTGTCGGAGGAGGAGGTACTTGTAACGTTGGAGGGAGCGTTGTTTGGCGAACCTAAGGCGGTCGGAATAGGTGGCGGTTGGGTTGTAGAGAGGAGAGTTTGGGGAGTCGCGGTGGATGAGCTTTGCAGAGAAGGATATGGGGTGATTGATTGAGAGGGCAGATGCGGATGTGATGATGGAGAGGATGAGGAAGAAGAAGAGTTTGATCGCTGCCATTGTTGGTGGTGGAGTGGAGAGGATTCAAGTGCATTCATGGGGTTTTTGTTCAGGAGCGGGGGTTTTTTAATGTTCATTTTATTTGGAAACTGATTAAATGCTTTTGCTTTATTACCGATATGGTTATTAGAATTTCTTCTCTTTATCAACCAAATCTTCTTTCAAAATGTTTCTGATAATTTTGTAGAGTTAATGTAAGATGCCGAATCATATAAGAAATTCAATGAGTTGTTTTTATCATCAATTTTTTAATAGATGAAAGATTTTTAATTCATGATGGAAAAAATAATGTATCTGCAATGTCATAATTTGTTATACGTATGCTATCTATAAAAATATTAAGTTTTTTAAAGATGCTCTTATGTGGTTAACATGTCCATTGAAGATGCTCTTATGTGGTTGTATATCAATAAGAATTGTTTTTTGTTATATGTAGTCTTTTTCTATTCCAAAAAAAGTTAAGATAGAACATGATTGAATGGGGCCATAGGGGTGAGAGAGTGATAAAAGAATTTTCAAATGTAGTATATTGCAGGTTTATTTGTTTTTTTTTTTTTTCACATTCAACTGACGAAGATGGTGTTCAAAAGATTTATGTGGGAATTAATTTAGGTGACAATTGTGAGGGAAATACAGTATTATTTTCATATTGTGATTGTTATTTAAGGTTTGAGTATGAACTAGATTAGAAAATTGTAATTTTTCATTTATATTTGTCAAGTATTTGTACTAACATGATACAAATATATATAATTTTTACTTCATTCTCAGTCCATCAGTTTGATTAAATTTTTTGTTATACACTTTTATTAGATAAAAATAATAAAGAGAAATTTATTTAAAAAGTTCACATATAAATCTATTTATTATTATTTGAAATTTTGTATATAAATATATTTTCAGGTATGATATACCACGTGCATTAGCACATGCATTTAACTAGTATATACTTATAAAATTTATTTCTTTTTCTATATCACAATAATAAAAAAAAAAATTTTATAAATATTTTTATAAATTTTTAATGAATGTAAATAAATAAAATAATCAATTATGTAATTAAACATATAATAATATTAATTTTTCTAAATCAGTTGAATATTATAAACTCTCCTAAAACTAAATAACTAATTTTATTAATTAGGATTCAAATGTATTGCTTTAGGCCCAAACCCACATCACATATCACATATTATACCAATTATTTAATTTTTTCACATCACATATAAATATTATAACAGAATTTTTTGGTTAAAAAATCAAAATGACTATATAAACCTATTATATGGGTGCTGGAAAAAAAAAGATGAAGCTATTTATTTAGAAGGGATATACATAATAATTTCATTAATTTGTAAAAGGTATAATAGTAATATAATTTATTATTACTGGTGGAATTTGAGATTACCACAACAAACGGTGTAATTCCACCTTATTTTTTCGGGATTTTAATTCTAGTGGACACATAATTATC
Organism: Acorus calamus; assembly: GCA_030737845.1. Taxonomy (NCBI): domain Eukaryota; kingdom Viridiplantae; phylum Streptophyta; class Magnoliopsida; order Acorales; family Acoraceae; genus Acorus; species Acorus calamus. The sequence continues at coordinate 3,566,488 of CM060878.1, read as the reverse complement.
ATCAAAATTAAATACTGAATTTTATAACTTTAGTGTAATCTCACATGTAATGAAATTCTATCCCAAAATGATATAAATCAAAAACCAAACGGGACCTTAGTTCCGATTGATTTTATAACATGGCTGAGCGCATGCATGAAATTTTAATTCCGCGCACAGATCACTATATATATATACACACACTCACACACAGAAATTCATTGAATTTTAAATTTTAATTATATATTGATCTTATATTCTTATTTATTTTTATGGGTTTTAAATTTTGATGATTATTTGCTCTGGGAATATAAATTTTAAATTTAAATTAAATACACACGATTTAAATGAGATATACACCAATTACTTCAAATTTTCAAATCTCACACGTATAGAATTTAGATGCATTGCTAAATTTGAAATCAGATTTAAGATGAGATGATCAAATTGATATTTAGTTGAGATATGAAAACAAATTTCTAGTGGTTCAAGTTTTCGACACATAAATCATAGGAGGATTTAATATTTCTTCCTATTTTTTAAAAGTGGGACTAAAAAAAAAACATATTTTTTTGAGCCAAGGTAAAACCGTAATAGGGTAAAAAGAAGGTTTTATTAGCTAAATTCCAAGCAAAATAAATTTCGTTTCATATCTTAACTAAATATCAAATTTCATCATCTCATCTTAAATTTGGTTTCAAATTTTGAAATGCATCTAAATTCTGAGTGTGGGAGATTTGAAATTTTAAAGTATTTTGATATATATCTCATATAAATCTGTGTTTTCAATTTAAAATTTAAATTTATATTCCCAAAGAAGATATTCATCAAGATTTAAAACCCACAATTTAAAATTCAACAAATTTTGGATATATATATAGAAATAAAATCAATAATGATATCAAAACAGTTATTTCCATTTCAAATGAGATAAAAATTTATATGCAGAGGTTAAGATATGATAATAATCAAGCTTATAAATAAATAAAAACTCATCAACCAAACCATTATCATAAACCATTATCATTATGGCGAAAATCAAACTTTTCCTCTTCTTTTTGCTTTTCCTCACTTTTGCAATCCCCGCGGCCACCAAATCAAAGCCTCACAACTTCTGCAGTGCAAACAACAGCATCAGCACCACTAACACCACCGAAACCTTGCCCAGGTGGTTAACCATCTCCAGGCGACAAGTCTTTCCCAGAGGTTATGTAAATGTTGAAAGTTGCACATCTCCCTCGGATCATGAGACACAATTTTTTTGCACCCAGGAGAAGCTCGAAGAATATCAAGACATGTGCGTTTCTAGATGTTTTTTTATACATGAAGAAAATTGATTTAGTGTTTTTTTAATGATAGTTTAGTTTTTTATGGATTGATTAGGTGTTTTTGTGTTCTGTTCTTCACAATGTTTAATAATTATTTTTTTTCAATTTAAAATAAATTTGTATTGAAGATGGGTGTTGAGGCCGTTGCATCCTTCAGAGTTAGATATCTCTTGAGGTTTTGTTTTTTTAATTGTTGGTTAGACTAGATCTGTTGCGGTTCATATCTAGGTTTTTTAATTTTCTAGTTTTATTTTTTTTAGTCTATTCGTGTTTTCTTCTTTTTAATATCTCTTCTTTAATAATAAAGAGAATAATAGAATAATGTTCCGCTCAGTTCCTAATTCGAAAGAATATTTATCAATCCTATTTATTTTATTATCATATATATCATACCTCTCATACAGATCTCTCTAACTCGTTTTTTATCCTTTTTTTTTAAATAACTAATTTTATTTTATTTGTTATTTTTAGAGTTTCACTTAACCCTGTTTCTCCAAGCCCCATCAATATCTATATAGATGCATGACACGAAGCATCCTTGGTGTATTAAAAATCCTTTCTTCCCAGAATCCATGAATGTGTGCTCTTTGTGGGTTTTATAACAAGCTTCTCAGATGTTTGATTAAAGTCAAGAATAAACGGAGAAACATAAACATAAAAAGAGATAATAATATTTAGTTCATTCGGGGAAGATAGGAGACCGGTTGATTGATAAGTATTCTCTCTTTCTTTTTTTTCTTTTTTGGCTACCCATTAAAGAAGGGAGACAGGCTGGCATTGATTAGGTATTAAAAAGAAGATTTTAAAAGATTTTATTAAATGTTTTAGTTAATCACGATTAATCTTGGGGCTTGTGGGTTTTTAACATCTTAGGCCACTTGTCATGCATCTAGATAGGGACTAATGGCGGCACTTAACTGATGGGAAAAAAATTCCATGATCCGAACACATTAAAAAAAAAAAAAACTTTAACCAGCATTATTATTATTGGGTTATACACAACAAAAACCTGAAATCCTTCCAAATCGAAGGCGTTCCCAAGTTCAGTTGCATCAGGTACTTGTAACGTTGGAGGGAGCGTTGTTTGGCGAACCTAAGGCGGTCGGAATAGGTGGCGGTTGGGTCGTAGAGAGGAGAGTTTGGGGGAGTCGCGGTGGATGAGCTTTGCAGAGAAGGATATGGGGTGATTGATTGAGAGGGCAGATGCGGATGTGATGATGGAGAGGATGAGGAAGAAGAAGAGTTTGATCGCTGCCATTGTTCGTAGTGGAGTGGAGAGGATTCAAGTGCATTCATGGGGGTTTTTGTTTAGGAGAGTTTTTTTATATTTAATGTCCATGTATTTGGAAACTGATTAAGGCTTTTGCTGTATTACCAATATGGTTATTAGAATCTCTTGTCTTTATAACAAAATCTTCTTTCAAATTGTTTATGAGAATTTTGTAATGTTAATGTAAGATGCCGAATCAAATAAGAAATTTAATGAGTTGTTTTTATCTTTAATTTTTTAATAGACGAAAGATTTTTAATTCATGATGGAAAGAAATCATATTTTCTGTTTGGTTTGTGTCATTTTAGAATGGAACTTGATTCTATGTAAGATTGCTAGAAATGTATATAAAATTCATTGTTTGGTTGATGTTAATCTTAATAGTAATTGTGAATCCCACTGGACGTATAAATATAAATAATAATCCGATAAATTGAACCACACCACTTATTAGCAACCAGGACACCAAGAAAACCTCATGGACCGTCGAAGCAGTTCCTAGGATACCCAAGATCCTCATACGAGACCACTTATTAGAGTCCAAAGCAAACTTATTTTTCTCGAGTACATATTTAGAAGTGATAATTATTATATTCATTACCAACTCTCGTGCTTGGAATCCGCTTTTCTTCACTTTCGACGTAGGATGACTCCATACATGTTTGTTAAAATTTATAAGTTACAGATTATAATTTTTAACTTAAAATAAACAGTTGTTACATGTTTGTTTAAATTTATTGTAACTTATTTAAGTTAAAACTTATAAAAACATAATCTATGGTGTATTAGTATGTAACAACTATTTGAGATATTATCCTTTCCAAACATTGATATGTGTAACATTTAAAAAAGAAGATTTTGTTGATAAAAGATTTTCTAATTTCCGATTCAGGTAACAAAATAAAGCCCATAATCAGTTTCCAAAAACACATATATATATACACTCAACAAAACACCCCCTTGCATGCACTTGAATCCTCCCTCCCCTATCCGGCCACCACCACCAATGGCAGCAATCACACTCCTCCTCCTCCTCCTCCTCTCCGTCATCACCTCCACATCTGCCCTCCCAATCAACACCCCCAAATCATTCTCTGCAAAGCTCATCCACCGCGACTCCCCAAGCTCCCCCTTCTACAACCCAACCGCCACCTTCTCCGACCGCCGCAAGTCCGCCCACCAACGCTCCCTCCAACGTTACAACTACCTCCTCGGACGACAACGAAAACATGCCATCACCCCTCAATCCCTGGCCTACGTCTTGCCCGACTTCGGCGTGTACCTGATGGAACTCACCGTGGGCACGCCGCCGATGACCATGATGGCCCTCATGGACACCGGCAGCGACCTCACCTGGTTCCAGTGCTTCCCCTGCACCAACAACTGCTACTCCCAAAAACTCCCCGTATTCGATCCACTGTCATCCACCACTTACAAGACCCACAGCTGCGACTCCGACATCTGCCACAAATTGGACGGCAGCGGATGCAGCTCCGACTCGAACGAGTGCACTTTCGCGCTCCAATACGCGGACGGGTCCATCTCCAGCGGAAAGGTCGCCATGGACAACTTCGGCGTCGAAATCTTATCAGACAGCAGCGGCATCTCCATCCCCGACATCACCTTCGGCTGCTCTCACTCCGCGCAGGGCATCTACAGCGAGAACTCCACGGGCATCATCGGCCTCAACATGAGTCCTCTCTCTTTCGTATCCCAGCTCGGCGACTCCGGCAAAGGGCGCTTCTCCTACTGCTTCAGGCGCCTCACCGACCCGGACCCGTCGAGCTACATTCACTTCGGCGATGACGCCCGGCTGTCTGGATCGTTCACGCCGATATTGAGCGTTGAACACGACCGTCTATGTATTACCTGAACCTGCTCGACATAAGCGTGGACTTCGAAAGGCTGAACGTGCCGCCTGGGACGTTCTTGCCGAATGCGGATGGGGGAGGGGGGTTGATTATCGATTCGGGGTCGGAGCTGACGTACCTACCTGCGGTCGCGTATGACTTGCTGACGGAGAAGCTGACAGAGACGGTGAAGCTAAAGCAGTCGTGGCCGGACGACGACGAGAATATGCATTGTTATGAGGGGACCGCGGAGAACCTGGAGGACGGGGAGTCCATACCAGTGATAACGCTGCATTTCGAGGGGGAACTCAATGTGCCGCTGTATCCGTGGCACACGTTTCAGGTGGAGACTGAGAAGGATTTGTGTTTGGCGATACAGCAGACATCTCTAATTTCGACTATAGGGAACGTCGCGCAGCAGAACATGCTCGTTGGGTACGACATCAAGCAGAGGAGGGTTTATATCTCTCCTACGGATTGTGCCGATCTTGGAATTTGATTCGGTAAAGGATGTCCCAGAACAACACTCAGCTAGGTGTTGTTTTGCATAATATTTTCCGCAAAAAATAAAAACCCATTGTTGATTGAGTTTAGGGTTGGATTTTGTTATTAATTTATCGGGAGGGTTAAAAGTGTAATAAAAAATCCAGGGTTAGGTTATAAAATTGCCCTAGGATTATAATGTATAAACTAAGTAATAATAAACATGATTTTTAGTGAATGCTCTCTTGTTTCTTTTTTTTTAATTATGTTAGATATGTCATCTATGGATATATGAAATGTAATCTTGATTGCATTGGAGTGAATGAGTATGTGAGCATCATGTCGAATTTTGAAAAAGAAAGAATTTTTTTCTGAAAATGTTGATCAGAGGACTCATGGAGTAATAGTAAGTAGTCTCTATTTCTTTAATTTAAAAAAAAAAGAGTTGCGAATTGCCTCACAAAAGAATCACAATAGAATCACGGATACCACTTGCCATGTTACAATGGCCCCACTATGCGTGTCAATCGGGAAGATTCAAGTAAAAAATAGCAAAATTAAAAGATCTATTTAATTTGGAAATACTCAAATCTTATGTGTTTAGGTTGATTCAACATGGAAAACACGCATTACCTAGAGGACGGGGTGACTATGCTGATAGGAGGGGCGCCATATGTGGGTGTGGTGGGGTCAATTGACCTATCACACTTTAGAAAATATATTAAACTACTATGATCACCATTTCAAATCATGACAACCTAGTCCAGCATACTACCAATTGATCATGTCCGGCCTAGATTTTATACTTTAACCCCTCATATTATCCATGTTGCGTTATTACTCTAATAAACATTTGATCTAAACCATCTCTCTTCCTCTCAATCTTCACACTCTGTTGCTCACCGTTGTCACCTCATTGCCCCTCTCGATGCTAGCCGTCTACCTTGGAGGGCAATCATCTTTATCATGATAATCCTTATTTGTTGCCTCTTCTTTGATTCATTCAATCGTTTACTTTTAACTAATGTAAAGTTGTTATATTTTTAAAAAAAAAGTTTACGTTGTTTTATAACAATATAACAATATGATAAGTGTAGATTTTTTAAGAATTTTATAGAATTTATTATTTTAAATAACTTATCTATGAAAATTCTTAGAGACCGATAACGCTGCATTTTGAGAGAGGGCTTGACGTGGAGCTGCAGCTCTGGAACACGTTTCAGGTGGAGAATGCGACGGCGATTTGTCTGACGTTACTACCGATTGCCCAATATGGCCAATATGTTGATCATAGGTTACGCGGTCAAAGAGAGGTTGATTTTATATATCTCCTGGGAATTGTGGCGGTTTTTTACGTTGATTTGGGTAGGATTTTTATTAGTTCAGTTGTTGTTGATGTGTATGTAACTAATTAAAGTGATGAGAGGAATAATTGTGTTGGTGCTATGAATATATCAAAAATATACTAATTAATGAGGCACATGTGACTGTATTTAGAATTGTTAAAATAATTTTGTATAATAATACCCAGTTAAAAGCTCATTGAAATAGACCGACATGACCATGTGATCCTCTAAGGAAAGTATCATGATAATAGTTAAATAATTTTTTTCATTTTTACTAATGTATGTAAGTAATAATAATTATTAGGAAAAATGACTTAAAAAGTCTCTCAAAAGTTAGAAATACCCAAATCCGCCACTTTTTAAAATTATACCTAAAAAAGTCTCATTTTACAATTTTAGAAACACAAAAGACTAAACTACTGCTGTATGTATGGTTATTAGAATCTCCTTAATACATTCATATCTTCTTTCAAATTGTTTATGAGAATTTTGTAATGTTAATGTTGCCGAATCAAATAAGAAATTTAATGATTTCACCCTCTTCAATTTTATTATAGATGAAAGATTTCACACATTAATTCATAATGGAAAGTAAATCAATTTTCTGCTTGGTTTGTGGTAAATTTTTAGAATGGAACTTGATTCTAGGTGTAAGATTTTGCTAGAAATGTGTATCAATATAATTCATTGAGTTTGGTTGATGGTAAACTCTATTAAATGTTAATGTTTTTTTTAAAAAAATGGATATGTACTAATCCCACCGGATATCATTAAAATATATAAATAGCCAAAAATAAAAAAATGTGAATAAAAATTTAGAATACTCAAATATCAATTGTTATATTGGAGTATAACATATATTTAAATTACATATCATGATTATACACGATATATGAAAAATGATAAACAATATTATATAAGATATATATAAAAAATACACAATATGATATATAATAACAAACCTTTAATATGATTGATTTTCATCATGGATAGAGAAATTGTTGTTTTGTAAGAAAAATAGGTTTTTAGTGTGAAATAAAGAGGGATATTAAAGATTTAATTACATAATGACATATTAGTCTTTTGTGTTTCTAAAAATCTGAAATAAAACTTTTTTAAGTATAATTTTTAATAATGGCTGATTTGGAAATTTCAAACTCTTATAAGATTTTTTTGGTCATTTTCCCTAATTATTATTCATTTGTTAATAAATAGTTTGTATGTCTAATTTTCATGTTTTTGAATTTTAGGTAAAATTTAACATTTTCATGTTAAAATTGTTATTTTTTTTTATAAATATTGTATAAGACAAGGTTAAAATATGTAAAATAAAATAAATATAATTTGGTCATTTTACCAAGACTTTAATTGTTTTAATAGAAATGTGGATGGAAGTTAGCTAAAATGGTAAATACATAATTTTCACTTCTTTCAATGATATAAAAATAAATAAGTTATCTGGAGTTGTATAAAAATAAATAATATATTTTTTAGTGATATACACACGAAACCCCCTTTTTTGTATAATTATACATGTATAGTCAGTATAGCTGTATAGATGTACTTTCGATTAAAGTCATTTAAAACATTTGTAATATTTTTACTTCCGTATTTAAAAGAATTTAATTTACAGCTATGGTGTCATATGTATTAATTATTTGGAATATTATCCTTTCCAAACATAGATATGTGTAACATTGAAAAAGAAGATTTTGTTGATAAAAGATTTTCTAATTTATGGTTCAGGTAACACAATGAAGCCCATAATCAGTTTCCAAAAACACCAACATTAAAAAAAAGGAAAAATGACTAAAAAAAGTCTTTCAAAAGTTAAAAATACCCAAATCAGTCACTTTTTAAAATTATACAAAAAAGTCTCATTTTACAATTTTGGAAACAAAAAACACTAATATACTCTTATGTAATTAAATCTTTAATACATTCCACATTTCTTAACTTTGTTAAATATTACTCTCTCTTAATTTTATTAATATATTTCACACATTTTCATGTACATCAATTTTTTTTATTGTAAATTCTTTGTGATTATGTGGATTTTATCAAATGTGTACCAATATAATTTGAATTTTTTATGATGAACTTCATTAAATATTGATATTTAAAAAAATGGATATGTATTAATGATATCATAAAAATATGTTAATAGCTAAAAAATAAAAATTGTGAATAAAGATTTAGAAGATTAAAATATCGCATTAAGACACAACAAATATTTAAATTACATATTATGATTATACACAATGAAACATGATGAAAAATATCATGTAAAATATATATAAGTATGATATAGAATTGATTTTCATCATGTATATAGAGATTGTTATTTTGTAAAAAAAAAAAGGTTTTTAGTGTGGAATAAAGACAGATATTAAATATTTAATTAGATAAGGGCTGATTAGTCTTTAGTGTTTCCAAAACTGTGAATAGAGATTTTTTTAGGTATAATTTTAAAAAAATGTCTGATTTGAGTATTTCAAACTCTTAGAAGATTTTTTTGATTATTTTCCCTTAAAAAATAATATATACTCAACAAAACACCCCCTTGCATGCACTTGAATCCTCCCTCCCCTATCCGGCCACCACCGCCAATGGCAGCAATCACACTCCTCCTCCTCCTATAGGGAACTTGGCGCAGCAGAACTTGCTCGTTGGGTACGACATTCAAGGAGAAGAAGGTTTATACCTCTGGAGGGAATATGTGCCGCTCTTTGGATTATGGGCACGGTTAAAATGGACAATAAAAAAAAATCCAGGGTTAGGTTATAAAATTGCCTTAGGAATCATATATATAAACCAAGTAATAATAAGCACAAATTTGTTGGTGAATGCTCCCTTGTTTCTGTCTTTTTTTATTTATAATTATGTTAGACATGTCATCCATGGATATATGAAATGTAATCTTGATTGCATTCCAGTGAATGAGTAACGCAGTGAAAAAACTATATAAAAAGATCAAATTATAATCCACAAAGAATCCTTGAATCCATAATGAAGAAACCCAAAAAACAAAGGAAATTTGAAATATTATTGATAAAAATTGAAAACCCTATATTACAAGTATGCTATTTATACTAAAAACATAAAATAAAAAAATACTAAAAATAGTAAAATTCATAAACTAATTTTTCAGATTATGTGAGATCTTAAATGATCATAGGAATTGATAGAAATCAATCACTACAAGAAAATTGGTCTACAACTGCGGTTTTAAACCGTTACTAAAGCCTCAAAATCACAGCAATTACTTATACCGACGGTTTACGACCCGCCTTTGTATATACTGTAATATTATGTTTTAGTGACGGTTGGTCAAAATACTGCTGCGGTTCCTTTAGCAACGGATTTCAGAACCGCCGCTAAAATTTCTTTTGTTCTTTCTACTCTTACCTTCACTCTTCGGGCGATTCAGGGTGGCACAGCTATAAATGTATCCCAAATACTCCTTGATCTTTTCTTTATTATTTTAACCGTTATAAAAACGTGTATTAATTAAAAGATGCACAAATTTTTTTAAAATATGTTTTTGCTGCATTTATTAATTAAAATCATAAAAGCGCAATTTAAAATTTGTGATACTAAATGATGATATGGTACAAGAAATGAACTTTATATATAATATTACAAAAGTCTAAAACTAAATACATCTCAATTTACAAAAAAATGAAATTACAAAACAAAAGTTAAAAATCAATATCTAAAACTAAAAAATTGATAAACTCTGAAAAAAATGATTATTGTTCTTGTATCTCTTGCATCTTTTCCTCCATCTTCTCCTCCTTTTGATAGTATAGTTTGTTCTTGCATTTGTTGGGTATTCTTTACTGCTCGCCTGGCCCATGCAATGTATCCTCTCAAATAATTGATTTAATATCCAAGCTCTTCCTTATATATTCTGAAAAATCCAAAAGAAAAAAAAATTCAAAGATCACATTTCCCATCTAATCGTAGGATCAAAAATATAATGTCAATCCATAATCTGGAATTTCAAAAAGAAAAACAAAAGAGTAATCCAAACTAAAGAATATAAAAAAATGTACAAGGAAAAAATAGAGAGATCCTTACTTGTTATGTGGATTCAAAATGAATGTGACCTGAGCCGGCTTGATCATTCTTCACATAGTTATGTGGAGAAGATGGGGAACGATGTGATTAATGGAGTTCAAATAAGCCCTGCGGAGCTTTGTGGAGATGAGTGATTTTTTAGATGGGAAGACATTTTTTCAAAGAAAATTGTAGAGGAGGAGGAGTTGCAGCTATAAATGACACTTATTGGTACAATTTTTAAAAATTAGCCAACATTCATTAAATTAATTTAATTGTTATGGTTTTCAGAAAAGGCAACACTATATACATTACATTACTGGGGTTTCTAAAATCATAGGCATACATATTACCATAATTAGCATCATAATCCCACATATTTCGTACCTAATTAATTTTTTTTATATAGCTACGGTTCTCTCTCACAAAAAAAATTATTTAGGGAGCTTTCAAAATAATGCTACGGTTTACTTTAAACCGTAGTTATAACATATATATGCCCGTGGTTCATAAAACCGCAACAAAAAAATGCCACAAAAACCCAAATTTCTTGTAGTGAATTCCAATCTGTTATGATTGAGATATCACAAATCTAAAACTAACTAAAAATAGTAAAATCTCTAATTTAAAGGCCTAAATAAATGAATTTAAAAAAATATGAATTGTTAGTTGTATTATAACTAATCCAGAAGATCTATTCGATATATTTCACCATGTCAAATTTCGTGCGATTCCGAGATTGTGACTATTGATTTGTGTTAGAATAAAGGAAAAGAGAATTTTTGTTATTATATTAGAGGAGTCAAACACTCTATTTGTAGATACACAAAGGAAACCCTAAATATCAGAAAAAGAAACTAGGAAACTAATAATATCACAATAATGATAATAAATACATAATATTCTCCTAATAATTATTCTTTAACACCCTCTCCCAAACTCTGAAGGGTAGAACCATTAGAGTTTACACAAAAATGAGAAGGTGGTGGAAGCTGGTGACAACGATGGGCGGCCGGTGGCGATTGGCGCAGACGTGTGCATCTCTTCGCTCCCGCTCGTTAAGTCAGTCAGAGTCGTTCCCGTTCTTCGAGTTGGTCGGAGTCCCTCGGATGGCGCGTGTAGTGTAGACAGGCAGCGGAGACAGCGTGCGGACGGCGCGTAACGAGAGAAGCGTGTAACGAGACGTGGAAGAAGATTCTTTAATACCCTCTCTCAAACTTTGAAAGGTAGAACCCTTAGAGTTTGCACAATATAAAAATGAGAAAGTGGGAGAGGTTGGCGTCAGCAATGGACGGCCGATCGAGGCTAGCACAGACGAGTGTGGACATGTCCAAATGGAGAAGAAGTGGAAGAAACGCAACGCGAATTGCGAAACAGAAGGTAACAACAGTGCACAAATATGACGACGGTGCACGGAGATGAAGGTGTGCGATGACTACGCAAGAAAACAATGGTGCGCAGGAACAACGGTACACGGAGATAACGGTCCGCGAGAACAATGGCGCACGAAGACAACGGTGCGCGAGGACGACAGCGCACGATAAACAACGGTCCGCGAGAACAATGGCGCACGAAGACAACGGTGCGCGAGGACGACAGCGCACAGAAAACAACGGTGCGCGAAACACAACAGCGCACGAAAACAACGGTACACGAGAACAACAGCGCACGGAAACTACGGTGCGCGAAAACAACGGCGGACGGAGACAACGGTATGCGAAAAACAAGGGCGCACAGAGACAACGGTGTGTGAAAACAATGGAGATGAAAAACACAAACAGCGGAAGAAAATATGGGTATCAAAAGTCCTTCCCCGCTCCGATTGAACACTCCTCAATTGGAGCGGGGAAGAAGAAGAAATTTTTTTTTTGTGGATTTAGGGTTTTAGGGTGGCTCTGATACCATGTTAGAATAAAGGGAAAATGAATTTTTGTTATTGTATTAGAGGAGTCAAAGACTCTTTTATAGATACACAAAGGAAACCCTAAATATCAGAAAAAGAAACTAGAAAAACTAGGAAATTAATAATATCACAATAATGATAATAAATACATAATATTATCCTAATAATTATTCTTTAGCCATTTGAATTTATTTGGTGGATCACTTTTAATGGTCTCATCTGCATAATATGTCCTATATCAATGTGTATGTGAGCATCATGTCGAATTTTAATAAAGAAAAAAAGAAATTTTTTAAAGATATTGATTAGACGACACATGGAGTATAGTAAGTAGTCTCTGTTTCTTTAATTTTAAAAAAAAAGAGTTGCTGATTGCCTCACAAAAGAATCACAATAGAATCAAGGATACCTCTTGCCAGTCGGGAAGATTCAAGTAAAAAATAGCAAAAAGATCGATTTTTGGAAATACCATGATCATTTATTTTTTAAAACTTTACAAAGTCTTATGTTACCATTTTATCACACAAAATGGGCTAGTTATTCTTATCTTATCTAATTGTTATTATTCTTGAGCTATTTAAAGAAGTTTAACTCTACAAATGATGATATATATTTTATTTATTAATTTAATATATTATCCTTAGATTTTATTATATTTTTCATAATAATAGATGAATAAAAATGATAATTTTTACATGTTTTATTTTCAGAAAATTAATATCTAAAAAAATATTCTAAAACTTAGAAATACCCAAATCAAGTACTTTTAAAAATTGTACCTAAAAATTATTCGTTTATACAAATAGAAAGTAAAATGACTTAACTGCCCTTATGTTATATATTATTTAAATATAATCAAATATATTTTATTGTTTAAACACCCCAACTAAAAATATTGATAAATAATATAAAAAAAATTTAATTTGTTCATGAAGTTTGTTATTATTTTTTTGTATATATAAATACACCATTAAGAGTTTAATAGTAAAATTGAAAATTTTCTTTGTAAAGTATTTTTAGATATTTTAAACTTTTTAAAGTCTTTTGAGACACTTATATATGCTTAATATTATACAAATTTTTTTGATATCCAAGATTTTGATAAAATAAAACAAACAGTAAAATTTTAAAAAATTTAGAAAAATCCAAAAAAATCTTATATATTTATGAAATTCTATTTTGACAATTTTAACATTTATGATAGCATAGTTAAATTTTTTTAATAGCATGTAAAACTACTCTGAAATAAAAATCATTCATTATATTAAAATTAATTTCTAATTGAATGATGATTATGAAATACTACCATCACCTTGTATTGACACTACCATCACCTCTACCAACAACAACATTATAGTTAATCCAATAATCTAGAATTGACTACATGATGCTTTTTTTTTTTTGTTACTTGAACAACACTTTATCATATGTGGTCCATTAAATTTTTTTTTTTTTTGCTTAGTAAGTTTAGTATATCATTCATTAATCAAAACGTACTAGGTACAAAGGGGAGTGAAAGCAAAAGAAACAAAAGGTGCTGGTAACAAGGAGTTGACCAAACATTTAGTGGAGAAAGAAATTAAGACCACATGTGAGTGTAGTTCCAGATAACACAAAATGTTACGTTTGGGGTGAAATAGAGCCGGCAGCCCAGCCCCATAGCGAGTCAGCAGCAGTGCATTTGAATCTACCCTGCGCCATCCTGTTGAAGAATTTGCTAATTCATTTCAAATGCAAGTGGGATCATATATCGTGGTCCCCATAAGAGATTGATGAGCTGCTAAAAGATCCGCTGCTCGATTGCCTTCCCTATAAATATGGGATATTTTCCAATCCTTCAACTTGGCAGCTAATGTTTTAAAGGCTCGGATATCCCTCAAAGTAGTCCAGGGAAGTGAGTCACAACCATTAACCCAAGCAACCACCGTAGTGGAGTCAGTTTCTAACCAAATTTATTGAGTTGGAAGGCTGGAGCAAAGCTGAAGTCCTTCAACCAAGCCTTTGAGCTCCAATATATTGATGGATGTTGCCTGCACCCGTGCAGATAGTGCTTTCAAACAAGCACCCCTGTGATTTCTAGCAATTGCTCCATAAGCATAACGATCATCCGACTTAGACACGTTGTATTCACTTTGAGCCGGCCATCCAAAGGAGGATTTCAAATCACTTCTTTAGTACTCATTAGCTTTTCTTCCAGGGAGATATTGAATACATCTGAAAGCGATTTGGATAGAGGAGAGATGATATCAACAAAGTGATTCCCAAGAAAAGCCCGTCTAGTAGCAGCTATAATTGAACGAACCAGATCAGCTTTATGGCAACGTGTGGAAGCATAAATAGTCTATTACTATTATTCCTTTATGGCAACGTGTGAAAGATCATATGATGATTTTTTATCACAGGTCATACAAAACTGTGATCCAATATTAATGTTAAAAAGATTAGGAATAAGAAATTGAGATCTTTTATATGCATATTTCACGTCTGTTCATTTTCTTCCAAAAAATCGTGATCAAATGTCATATTGTAATCATTTAAAAAAGTTAAAAATAATTTATTCGATCACGGAATTATGTAAACTGTGATCATTATACTTTTTCGATGATAACAAATAATTTGAACACAACTTTTAATCACGTTTGATATCACCGTGATTGTAGGTTATACAAACCATGATCAAATGATAGTTATTTAATCACGGTTCATTAAAACCGTGATAATATAATAGATTTAATCACGTTTTTTTTCGTAACCGTGATCGAATGTTAATGTCAAAAAAATTATTGTGGGTTTTAGGAAGTCAAAGATCACGGTTTAACGTGAACCGTGATCTTTGATGGCTATTATCACGGTTTAACGCAACCGTGATCTTTAGTACCGTGGGCTATTACAGTTTTTGTAGTAGTGGTGAACTAGGTTGTCATGATTTGAAATGTTGATAGTAGTAGTTTAATATATTTTCTAAAATGTGATAGGTCAATTGACCCCACCACACCCCGCATGGCGCCCCTCCTACCAGCACAGTCACCCCGTCCTCTAGGTACGGCGTGTTTTCCATGTTGAATCAATCTAAACACATAAGATTTAGGTATATTTCCATATTAAATGGATCTTTTAATTTTGCTATTTTTTACTTGAATCTTCCCGATTGACACGCATAGTGGGGCCATTGTAACATGGCAAGTGGTATCCGTGATTTATTGTGATTCTTTTGTGAGGCAATTCGCAACTCTTTTTTTTTAATTAAAGAAATAGAGACTACTTACTATTACTCCATGAGTCCTCTAATCAACATCTTTAAAAAAAAACTTCTTTGTTTTTCAAAATTCGACATGATGCTCACATACTCATTCACTCGAATGCAATCAAGATTACATTTCATATATCCATAGATGATATATCTAACATAATTAAAAAAAGAAAGAAACAAGAGAGCATTCACTAAAAATCATGTTTATTATTACTTGGTTTATACATATTAAACCTAGGGCAATTTTATAACCTAACCCTGGATTTTTTTATTACACTTTTAACCCTCCCGATAAATTAATAACAAAATCCAACCCTAAACTCAATCAGCAATGGGTTTTTATTTTTTGCGGAAAATATTATGCAAAACACCACCTAGCTGAGTGTTGTTCTGGGACATCCTTTACCGAATCAAATTCAAAGATCAGCACAATCCGTAGGAGAGATATAAACTTTCCTCTGCTTGATGTCGTACCCAACGAGCATGTCCTGCTGCGCGACGTTCCCTATAGTCGAAATTAGAGATGTCTGCTGTATCGCCAAACACACATCCTTCCCAGTCTCCACCTGAAACGTGTGCCACGGCTGCAGCGGCACATTGAGTTCCCCCTCGAAATGCAGCGTTATCACTGGTATGGACTCCCCGTCCACCAGGTTCTCCGCGGTCCCCTCATAACAATGCATATTCTCGTCGTCCTCCGGCCACGACCGCTTTAGCTTCACCGTCTCTGTCAGCTTCTCCGTCAGCAAGTTATACGCGACCGCATGTAGGTACGTCAGCTCCGCCCCCGAATCGATAATCAACCCACCTACCCCATCCGCCTTCTGCAAGAACGTCCCAGGCGGCACGTTCAGCCTTTGGCCGTCCACGCTTATGTCGAGCAGGTTCAGGTAATACATAGACGTGTCGTGTTCAACGCTCAATATCGGCGTGAACGATCCAGACAGCCGGGCGTCCTCGCCGAAGAGAATGAGGCTCGACTGGTCCGGGTCGGTGAGGCGCCTGAAGCAGTAGGAGAAGCGCCCTTTGCCGGAGTCGCCGAGCTGGGATATGAAAGAGAGAGGACCCATGTTGAGGCCGATGATGCCCGTGGAGTTCTCGCTGTAGATGCCCTCCGCGGAGTGAGAGCAGCCGAGATGTCGGGGATGGAGATGTAACGCAGCGAAAAACTAGAATAAAGATCCAACAAGCGTGAGATCTCATAAACACCTTGAATCCACAAGGAAGAAGCCCCAAAACAGAGGGAATTTCAAAATATTATTGATAAAAACTTAAAACCCTAAATTACAAGTCTGCTATTTATACTAATAGCATAAAATAAAAAAAATTACTAAAAATAGTAAAATCCGAAAACTAATTTTCAGATTCTATGAGATCATAAATGATCATAGGAATTGATAGAGATTAAATGTTATGATTGAGATATCACAAATCTAAAACTTACTAAAAATAGTAAAATATCTAATTTAAAGTCCTAAATAAATGAATTTCAAAAAATAAAAATAGTTAGTTGTACAACAACTAATCCAGAAGATCTCCTCGATATATTTCACTATGTCAAATTTCGTGCGATTCCGAGATCGTGACCATTGATTTGAATTTATTTGGTGGACCACTTTTGATGCCCCCAACTGCATAATCTGTCCTACATCAAGATGCCGCTGTTGTCTGATGAGATGTCCACGCCGAAGTTGTCCATGGCGACCTTTCCGTCGGAGTGGACCCGTCAGCGTATGTGAGCGCGAAAGTGCACTCGTTCGAGTCGGAGCTGCATCCGCTGCCGTCCAATTTGTGGCAGATGTCGGAGTCGCAGCTGTGGGTCTTGTGAGTGGTGGATGACAGTAGATCGAATACGGGGAGTTTTTGGGAGTAGCAGTTGTCGGTGCAGGGGAAGCACTGGAACCAGGTGAGGTCGCTGCCGGTGTCGATGAGGGCCATCATGGTCATCGGCGGCGTGCCCACGGTGAGTTCCATCAGGTACACGCCGAAGTCGGGGAAGACCTCGGCCTGGGTTTGAGGGGTGATGGCATGTTTTCGTTGTGGAGGTAGTTGTAACGTTGGAGGGAGCGTTGGTGGGCGGACTTGCGGCGGTCGGAGAAGGTGGCAGTTGGGTTGTAGAAGGGGGAGCTTGGGGAGTCGCGGTGGATGAGCTTTGCAAAGAATGATTTGGGGGTGTTGATTGGGAGGGCAGATGTGGAGGTGATGATGGAGAGGAGGAGGAGGAGGAGGAGGAGTGTGATTGCTGCCATTGGTGGTGGTGGCCGGATAGGGGAGGGAGGATTCAAGTGCATGCAAGGGGGTGTTTTGTTGAGTATATATATATAGACTCGTGATTACGTGCGGATTGCGGTCGGTGCGGATTCGATTACGGGCCGTCGATCACGGGGTCCATCGCATCGGACGGTCGGGTGCGATTCACTTCGACCGTCGGATGCGATGGACCCGTGATCGACGGTCCGTAGTCGAATCCGCACCGTGCGGACGACCGCACGCTATCACTCGACTATATATATATAGTCTAATGGAATTAGGATTCCTAGTATTTTAATTCCTTGTAAACTGATTCCTAGTAAAATAATTCCGCCCAAAAAAATGACACGAACGAAACGGGGCTAGAGTTAAAAGGAATCATAAATTAGATTACTATTATACTTTTTATAAATTAATGAAATTATTATGTATATTCCTTCTAAAATAAATAGCTTCATCTTCCTTTTTTCCCACCACCTATATAATAGGTTTATATAAAATTCTGTTATAATATTTATATGTATTATTAATTGGTATAATATGTAATGTGTGATGTGGGTTTAATAAAATTAGTTATTTAGTTTTAGAAAAGTTCATAATATTCAACTGATTTAGAAAAATTACTATTATTATATGTTTAATTACATAATTGGTTATTTCATTAAATATTTATAAAAATATTTGTAATTTTTTTTTATTATTGTGATGTAGATAAATAAATAAATTTTACAAATATATATATAATAATAAGGGTATTTTAGACATCTTAGGGATTCTGATCCCAACGAAGATGGAGAAAATAATGGGAGTGAATGAGAGTGGTGGATTTGTTTTTATCCATTTCGCATGAAACATTGCTTCTGTGCACGGCCCAGTGGATCATTTCCATATATATAAAATCAGTGATTATATAAAATTAGTTATTTCGAGTGAGATAAAAATTTATATCTAGAAATAAAGGTTAAGGTATGAAAACTCCTTTCAATCATTGATCAAATCATCATCTATGGCGATAATCAATCCGTTAAGTTCCTCTTCTTCTTCCTTTTCCTCACTTTTGCAATCACTGTCACCCAGGGACGGAGCCAGGAATAGAACAAGGGGGGCCAAGAGGCGATAAGCTTAGAATAAGAAAAAAAATATTTATAAAATAATATATTTATACGGTAATTCAATATTAAAATTGACCAATAAAAACCAAGCCCTTAAAGCAATAGACAATTTAGATAGAAATTTTTTTTTTATTTCTTCTTTCACATTAGAAAATCCGAAAATTTTATTTGAAAAAAAAAACTTGAAATCTCATTATTTTACCTTCACAAAAAATTAAAAAATATGCTTGAAAAAAAATTTAAAAATAATTATGAAAAGGCAATTGAGAGATATTCAATGTAGCGATCATGGAAAAAAAATCATTAAAAGAAAAACTGTGTGGTTTTTCAACCACCAGGTTTTTCTTAACAATTTTTAAAAAATTAAACTCATTTGTAGTCATGTCACTAACGTCATTATATAAAATCATGTAATACTATATATTTTACTATATCCGTATACCTTTTATAAAAAAAAAATTAAAATATATATATTCAATTTATATGGATATTTATATAATTTTTATGAGAGAAGATATTTAATTAATTAAACATATACATAAAATTTGTGTGAGATGCAAGCGGGATTGGAAACTGGTTTGAATATAACAACTTTCTACTCTAATACTCATATAATATTTTAATTCATTTCATTACTAGCGCCCACACCCAAAAAAAAAAAAAAAAAAAATTCAATTTTCAAACTGATCTTTCCAAAGGAAAAGTTTTCCTGGGTAATACATTTACATGATTTTTTATTACCAAACTTTTAGTAGGAAATATGCTGCTAAGGAGACCGACTGATTACCAACGAAAAATTTCACTGGGAATAATATTTACCAACAAATCAGTTTCATTTACCAAGGAAATATTTCGCGGCTAAAACTCATATATGACTTTCACACATTGTTTTTGCCATGGGGGGCCCCGGCCCCAACCCGCCCCCCCTTGGCTCCACCCCTGCTGTCACCCACAATTTATGCAATGCAAATACCACCCACCTTCATTACCAGCTATACCACCAACTTGCCCAGGTGGTTAACCCACCCCAAGCACATGTTACCTGGACGTTATTTTGAGGCTAGACGTTGTTCGGGTCCGACTGGGAGACACAATTTTTTAGCACCCATGAGAAGCTCATATTTCTTGAGGACCGGCTCAGAAAGTACACGAATGATCCTTACGACTCTCCCTCTTGAAATTCGCTTATCTGATCAACGATGATGATCAAGATGTACTCTGCGTTTCTCAATGTTTTTTTTATAAACCATTCTGATAATGTTAGTGTTATTTTTAAAGTAATTAATTTTTTTTATGTATTTGTTTAGGAGCTGTTCTGTTCTGCTCTTCACAATGTTTAATAATAATATTTTTTTCAATTTAAAATAAATTTGTATTGATGATAGGTGTTGAGGCCGTTGCATGCTCAATGCTCAGATTGTGTTTTTTTAATTGTTGGTTCGACTAGATGATCTGTTCTGGTTTATATCAAGATTTTTTTAAATTTTTTTAGTTTTTTTATTTTTAGTTTTTTTAAAGTCTACTTGTGTTTTCTTCTTTATGATCATCTCTTCTTTTCTCTAATATAGTGAGGAGAATAGTAGAATAATATAATGTACCGCTCGGTTCCTAATTCGAAAGAATGTTTTCAATCGAATCCTATTTATTTTATTAAAATATATATACCTCTCAATTAACTCTATCAATTATTCAAAAAAATCTGAATCCAATCCGAATCGGTATCCAAAAATTAGAAATTATCAGTCTATCCGATGCGAAAAATATCTTTATCCGACATACATTATAAAAAAATATATATTTGAATTATATTCCCCGTATTGTTATCTTTATGATTAAATATATTATAATACTATTAGATTTTTAATATAAAATATCTGAAAAAAAAGAATAAGCTTTAAAAAAACTCAATTTTAATATTGACATCTCTTTAAAATATCACTCCCTGGATCCAATGGATCTTTTGCACCCGTTTCAAGATATGATGTCAATCTAAATCTTGGGGTAAATTGTTTGCACCGCTTATGTTTACTTCAACTTTACTCTCACATAGGGAATGAGATTCAATTTTCTTATTGGGAATTATTAGGAATTTATAAGCTGTTTTATTTTACTCATATAACTATCTAGTTCAGTTTTGCACTTCCACTTGGCACCTTCGTAATGATAAATGGCTCTTCTTACCGTGACCTTATCTTGGATTCTCAAGCCGTGACCTTGTCTTGGATTCTCAATACTTTTGTCACTCCATGCATCCCCACAGGAGCAGAGAACCCGTCGCTGTCTCAGTTTTGCTACCTGAGTTTCTAGGGAAGTCGGAATAGGATCGGTCGCTCAAGATCTTTGGTCTCCACTCGAACTCGATGAAAACAGTTGGATCAGTTCTGGTATATTCGTTGAAAATGATTTTGATCTAGTTGATAGTCTATTAGAAATAGAAGGTGCTTTGGTAATAAGATCCTGACTTCTTGGTTCGAATCAAGGAGTCTGTTAGATATGATGCAAAAAGATCTTGTTCAATCTTTAAAAAAGACGAATCAAAAGTAAATTAGAGATTTTTTTGTTTGAGGCCCATCTGATTTCAATTTAAATGGTCATCGAAACAAAAAAAAAAAAAAAAAAAAAAAAAAAAACTCGAAAAAACTTTTGTTAGATATGATGGTATAGAACGCTATTTTTAACTATTCTTCAGATAATTTAGTCAATTAGATATTAATGTGAATGAACCACATATATTATATATATATATATATGGGAACCGATTACGTGCGGTTTACGGTCGGTGCGGTGCGCGATCACGAGCCGTCGATCACGGGTCCATCGCATCGGACGGTCGGGTGCGATTCACGTCGACCGTTGGATGCGATGGACCCGCGATCGGACGGCCCACGTCACAAACCGCACCAACCGCAAACCGCACCTAATCGTCGGCATATATATATATATATATATATATATATATATATATATATATATATATATATATATATATATATAGCACATATTGTTTTCTTTATGATTAAATATATTATAATACTATTATATTTTTAATGTATAATATCTTGAAAAGGGAATACGCCTTAAAAATCTCAACTTTAATATTTACATCTCTTTAATATATCACTTGATTATGTAAATTAATGTCACTACTTAAACATGTCAATTATCTGAAAAATATCCATATCCGATCTGTATCTGAAAGGATCGAAATCCGAAAATTAATATCCAAATCCAAAAGTTAGGATATAGATATTAGCATACCCGATCCGTATCCGTCTGATTGATAGACTTATTCTCAATGCTCTCATAACCTCAAGTAGAGATCTCTCAAGCAATTTTTTTCAACAACTAATTTTATTCGTATATTCGGATTTTGTGGAATCTTAAATGATTTATATATCAATCTTAAGTTAAATTTTTTTATTCATATTTCTCCTAAAACGTAATATTTTGATGTGAAATTATATTTTCACTAAGGGTGTAACTTGGGCGGGTTGAACCCGACCTAACCTAGTTAATGGGTGGGTTCGGGTTGGGGTTTTTCTCTATCGGGTTCAACCCGACCCTAACTAACCTGAACTCAATTCGGGTCGGGTTCGGATTAGGCGAGCTCAATCCGAACCTGACCCCCAGGTTAACAATTCGGCTTGGGTTCGGGGGTTGCGCCGGAGGTCGCCGGAACTACAAGGAGAATGGTTTGATCAGGTGTCCCAATTGTCAGCCGCCGATCCTCATGGTTTGATTGGGTTCATTTAGGAAATACTTTATTTTTTGCTTTTATTTTTGGGGTTTTTTAACTTAACAGATATTCACCATTAATTATTTTTATATAAGGTTTAATTAATAATTAATTAGAGTGTGTTGTATTCTTTATTAAATATTTTTTATGATATATTATATTACAAATATATATAATAGTATGTAATGGTATTTTTAACATCTCCGGGATCCCAACGAAGATGGAGAAAAAATCAATTAATTAATTCTAGATAACTTTATGAATATTAACTTATATAATAATTAATTCTTCAAATACATCTAAATGCATTTTCGTGAGAATTAAGTCATATAATAATTAATTAAAATGTGAAAATAACTCACAAAAAAAAGTTAAAACATGATAAAGATTTAATTAAAAGGGTAAAATCGTATTTTTATCTCATCTTAATTAAAAA
Source organism: Acorus calamus (assembly GCA_030737845.1). Lineage (NCBI taxonomy): Eukaryota > Viridiplantae > Streptophyta > Magnoliopsida > Acorales > Acoraceae > Acorus > Acorus calamus. Next base: position 3,543,483 of record CM060878.1, on the reverse strand, counting down.
TCAAATTACAGGGGGTATAATTGCATATTTTCAAACTATATGGGGTGTTTCTGCAGGTTTTGAAAATTTCAGGGGGGTCCAAAACGCATTTTACCCAATTCCAAATGATATTATATTTGTAAAAAATGATTTGTGTAATGGGTGCGGCTATAGCCACCCCACAAACTCTCATGCCCACCCTTTTTATTTATAAATAAAAATGTAAGAAAATAACAATAAAAATAATAAAGCACAATTTAATGGCGTGTAAACAACTTGCCTTTTTATAGTGTCAAGCGGTGATTCTAATGTGTGATCGTCAAACTAATCAAAACAATGCTGGGGATTATTTTTGTAAATTATAATTGGAGAGGGTCATTGTTAGAAATAATTATTAAATTAAGGTTAATTTAAAAAGTTTCCCAATCTTCTTTTGTTAATGTTACACATATCTATGTTTGGAAAGGATAATATCCCAAATAGTTTATACATATGAAACCATAGCTGTAAATTAAATTCTCTTAAATACGGCAGTAAAAATATTACAAATGTATTGAATGACTTTAATTGAAAGTACATCTATACTGACTATACATGTATAATTATATGAAAAAAGGGGTTTTTGCATGTTTATCACTAAAAAACATACTATTTATTTTTATATCACTCCAAATAACCTATTTATTTTTAGGAAAAATGAGCAAAAAAGTCTCTTAAAACTTAGAAATACCCAAATCAGCTACTTTTTAAAATTATACTTTAAAAAGTCTCATTTTACATTTTGAAAATACAAAAGACTAATCTACCCTTGTATAATTAAATATTGATTTTTTGCATGTATACCATAAAAATAACCACTTTATTTTTAGAAAAAATTAATTAGAGGTCCCTCCAGCCTATCCCTCGTTATTTTTAGGTCCCTGAAGCTTTTCAAGATGTGTCTAGGTCCCTAAACCCTGATTTCATTATTTATATGTCCTTTCTAACAGCTGCCGTTTGGATCATCCGTTAGCATACCCAATATACCCCTTCAACAATTCATTTTTCCCCTCCCTTCTTCTTCTCCAACTCTCCAAACACTTCCACTTAAAACCCTAAGTTGCATTGAACACCCTCCCAAGGCGATGACGGCTGCATGACTCAAAATCGGTTCTCCGACACCCTAAATCGCTCCTGGAGATCGATAATAACTACGGTTAAACCATCCATTCTTCTTCTTCTCCATTGAGAACCCACGACGACGGTGAAGGAACCACGATTTACAAATAGGTATGGAGAATCATAATGCTCTAACAAAAAAGATTGTTTGAATAACAATTTTATGTATGCTTAAAATGCAATAAGTGATCTAAGCATACCATTGCTTTTGGTTCTGTATTTGTGTTACAGTATGAAAAATAGACTGTGTTACCATTCATGTCAACTGATACCATTCATTTGATTCTGATAGTTGTATAGAGATACGATTATGTTGTTCTCAAATCGAATAACAATGTACCCAGAGTAATTAATGGTGTACCCATAAATATTAACAGCGTACTCCGTTTAGAATCTTACTGTTTTATGTTTAGTAGATACACAATGTGTATCAATGTATGTGGCATTAATATTGTACGTAATGCATTTCATATTGTTCTTCGACTGAATACATGATTCGTTTTTTTCATAATATTTTTGTTTATACATGAATATCGTAATGGAATTTTGTTCCTACAACGGAGAAACACGAGTAGTTCATGTTGGTAGAACTATGACACTTTTAGATATTGTAAGTAAATTATGTGAAAGATAGAAGTTCGATGCGTCGAAAGTCATTTTGAAGTACGACATTCCCGTTCAAGCAAATATGAGAACAACTCTTGTCAACAATGAAGATGTTGAGACAATGTATGGCGTTTATAAGATGTGTGGGTCCAACTTTATCTAGATTAATGTTATCATAAATTCTGAACAAAGCTCTGCTGGAAATGCAGGACAAAGGTAAATTGTTTTACTACTTGTTGCCATGATCCAATTGTTTAATTATACACGAACAGTAATGAACTACTATTTAACAATGTACCCTTACTGATTAACAATGTACTGCGTAACCATAATAATGTATGATATATCATTTTTACTACTGTATAACAATGTTTCATATGTATTACTACATGACTTCTAATTCTACGATGGAAATTTGTAAAATATCCAACAATGTCCACTCGAATCTAGGCACAACAGCTCCAACATCTTCAGTACCAACATCTTGTAGCGTGGTTTCTCAAGGGGAAGCCATTTGTGGAAGTTCAAGCAGTGGATGCTGACAAGCTTTTGAGAGAATATCATTCATTCGGTCAATCATTGTGTCACATCCTCTCAACCAAGTATATAGATTACAAGTACGGTGTTCTGATGATATATATTTTGAGGTTTGTGGGAGGCGAAATGAAGCAGTAAGCCTTATTGAGCACACCTATACATGTAGAAGATGGCATAGATTGTCATGTGTTCATGCATGTACCGCAGTGTGGAAGATAAATGGCTCTATACATGAATATTGTTTACACTATTTTTGAACAAATTTGTACCGTCAGACTTATTCCGCAGCGATTCTACCTGTCGTAGGTGGTCAGAGTACAGAGGGGGAAGAAGGCGACATAATCATTAAACCTCCATTAACCAAGATCAGGCCAGAGAGAAAGAAGAAAAATCAGATCGAGTCACAAGCAGATCCGGACGCAGTGACATTGTATCATTGTTCGAGATGCAAAGGCCTTGGACATAATAGGAAGATATATACAAATCATATTGCTTAAACTATTATTATCTTGCTTCAGTTGTATTATGTATTAAGTAAAATTATCCTGCTTTATTTGTATGAACATCTATTTTATTTGTAAGCATCTTTTTTGTGCTTCTTCATTTGATGATGCTTAAACTATTATTAATATAGAAAATGTAGTATCTAACAGTGTACCTGCATGAACTAACAGTGTACTTTTAGTAATCAACAGTGTGCATGTTGGACTAACAGTGTACTGATATATTGTGCTTCTACTTTTTTGTTCATAACACATTTGTCAATCATAACACTTCTATTCATAACATCAACTAATAGCATTCACAACATTCATTTATAACTCAACTATATCATTCACAACATTTACTTATAACCCAACTATATCATTCACAACATTTACTTCATAACACTGTTGTTCATTCAAAACAAACATTCATGTCCACTCATAGTAATCTCAGTTTGAATCTTCTAAGGATCTTCACTGCAAATTCACCTCTGAATCTTGGGATGTTGCTCTGATCGAAATTTCACGGCATCTTCTTGATGAGATGCTCACCAAATTTTATCACAAACATGCCACAGTCCACCATAAAACATCACACAATTATATTATATCATACTATTAGAATGTTAAGGAGGAATACAAGTACAATTACCCGTTGGTGGATTGTTGGATGGATTTTCAGTAGGGGATTCGGTTGATGGATTTTCAGTAGGGGATTCAGTGGATGGATCAGAAGGAGCTTTTGTGGACATATTTTGAGTAGGAGATTCAGTTGGTGGATTGGAAGGAACTTCTATGGATGAGTTTTGAGTAGGGGATTCACTGGATGGTTTGGAACGAGCTTTGGAATAAGGTTTAGGGTGCGTTTGGTTGCGCGATTGCAAAACTGATTCTGCAGGAATCTTTGATTGCAAACCTGATTCTGCAGAAAGCTCACTTTCTCAGCTTTTTGAAATCGCAGCTTTTGGACACTATTTGCCTGCAATCGCTGGATTTAAAACTGCATTTACAAAACTGTTTGGTTGCGCGATTGCAAACGTAGCTTCCTGTAATCGCAATCGCAGCGCAGTCGCGCAACCAAACGCACCATTAGACTTTGAAGGAATTTTGACCACCGTATTAAACCTTGGACTTCTTTTTGGTGTCAAATCCTCTATTCAAACCATTATTTCAATCATATACAGTGTGCAAAAATATAAATGTAAACAAATAAACACATAAAAATCACATAAACAAATAAAAAGCAGGAATAAAAAATTACACCTACTTTTAAATACAAACAAGAAAAGAAACAATAAACCCTCCAATGGCCTCACATTCTATGCACAAGCTTCACAGTGTCCAGTCCTCTCTTCACAAACCCTCCAATAACCAATCCTTTCTTTTTTTTCCCTCCTATACAGCTCCTCCTCCTCCACCTACCCCTCATTCTCACCCTCCTCTTCCTCTTCTTTACATGAATGTGTCACATCCTCTCAACCAACACATGAAGCCACACATCTCATTCACAATGAGTTGTTACAATAATTTTACTCCAATACATGCTATCATTAGTTTAACAATGTACCACAAAGATTTACTAGTGTACCAATAATCGTAACAATGTACTAGTAGAATATTACAGTGTACTAATAAACTAACCGACACAACAATGTAAGCCAAGATGTCAATCATGCATTTGTACGGCATGAGCAGCAAATCCACCCAAGGCTAGTGCATCAAACACATTAGTTGTTTATCCAAGCCGCAATGAGGTCATATACATACATGATAACAATGTAAAATAGATTAGCAAAGCACCCACATTACAAATCCATATCATCAGATCATTTAAAATATATACTAATTTTATATATCAGGTGATGAAAGGGAAGAGTTTGATGTATTCATTAAAATATATACTAATTTTATATATCATTAAAATATATACTAATTTTATATATCAGGAGATGTCGCGGCCGTGGAGGATCGTTGGCGTCGTCGTCGATGATGTCGCAGGCTTCTAGGTTCGTCATTGTCGTCAATGATGTCGCAAAGGCTTCTAGGTTCGTCGCCGTCGATGGATTCTTTGTTGGCCGATGCAGAAATCGACAGAGGGAGGACGATTGGAGGGAGGATGATCGCAGGTTTTTTAGGGTTTTGATGGGTTTTCAAGAAGAGAAGGATTTTTGGGGGAAAATTGGGAGAGAGAGAGAGAGAGAGAGAGAGAGAGAGAGAAAGATTAAGTGGGAAGGGTAGAAAGGACATTTTGCGTGGGGATCCAAACGGCAGCTGTTAGAAAGGACCTAGAAATAATGAAATCAGGGTTTAGGGATCTAGACATATCTTGAAAAGCTCCAGGGACCTAAAAATAATGAGGGATAGGCTGGGGGGACCTCTAATTAATTTTCCCTTATTTTTATAACATTTCGAATAACATATTTATTTTTATACTATTAAAATATATATAATTTATGCATATTTACCATCCTAATTAATATTTACCATTAAAATAACATCGTAGTTTGAGTTTTGATAGGTATAAATGATTAAGTCTAACATTTTCCATATCAATACAGTGAATTGGCAATGGAATATCTTCTCTTTAACAACGAAATCTTTATATTGCAGAGTTTCTGAAATTTGTAGAGTAATTCATGTAACGAGGAACCAATTAAGGAATTTTTCGTATATTGATAGTATTCCTATAGTGATGTATCATTATTTTTTTTACAAATATCATGTATAGGCCCCGTTTGGATAGATTTCACTTTAAAAAAGTGAAAGATTCTTATAATCCTATATCCAAGACACATTTTAGTTTTTACTTTTTCAAACCCTTATCTAATTTTGTTTTCATGCCAAAAAATCCAGCGATTTAAAAATATAAAAAATAACATTTTTCAAATTCGAAACGCGATATTTTAAATATTTTAGCGTTTTAACCGCACATTCAAACATATAGTGATATTGTATATAATCATTATACATATGTATGTACACACACCTATATTTGGATAGGATAATATCACAAATAATTGATATTACAAATAATTGATATGAAACTATAGAGTAAATTAAATTCTCTTAAATATAGAAGTAAAAAATATTACATATTTATTATTTCCAATAAACATTACATATGTATTGAATGACTTGAATTGAAAGTACATGTATAACTATTCAGAAAATAAAAACCTCTCCCTTGTCCCGTGAAGGTCGTCGTCTGCGGATGAGGGGAGATAGAGCATCAAAGCGAAGGTGTCGCAATCCTACATCCCTACAGTTGTTTGGGCTATTCGACTTGCCCGAAATCAATGCATCTTTTATAACAAAAATGGTGTACATAGAAAATGTGTGGGACACAGTTGTGAGTTTCATTAAAGATTGGTACCGCTTGCGTTAGGGTAAGTCGAATTAATTTTATGGGGGGAAGGCTTGTGATTGAGGGATAGGTTTTTTGGGAGCTCCTTCTTTCTATCTCCTTTTTTCTTTGGTAGAGCTCTCATCTACAAGAGATTTTGTTTATCCCACTTTGAACATATTTTTTAATTAATAGAATTGAGGCTATGCTTACCTTACCATAAAAATAAAAATAAAAAACCTCTCCCTTGTCAAGTGTCAATGTTTTTCTATTACATGTTAAGACTATTGTTTTGGCGTGCATGTTGCCAAACCAGAAATTTAGTCTAATGGACGATATTAACTACAACTTTTAATTTTTTTTCTAATAGACAATAATCAAATTAATTATACTTTTTAAAAATCAATGTTTTTTTTATTAAACACATTATTGATTTTAAAAAATTGATATTTTGGAGGTGCATACAAACAAAAAAAAATAACAAACAAAGAAGCGAATTACATCTTCAACAAGGCTTTCCTTTTTTTATCATAAACAGGAGAGGAAAGATGAAGAGAAAAATAAAACTATAAAGTTAAATATTATTACGTACATGAGTCAAATTTGGAATCAAATTAAGAAATATTTAACTCAATTAGAGTAAAAATTTAATTAACTATGTGCATAGTTTAGATTTATGAGAACTCCAAGTCTAATAAATTTTAAAATTCAAAAGATTGATTATCAAAACAATTCATTGGACAACTTAATTTCTACAAAAAGTTTGATAAAACACACAGTATCATATTTTTTTTGTGTAAATTACTATTTCGTTGTAAGAGTTTAATGGATTGTTATCTGAGAGTTCCATAATAATTATTTCGGGAGTGTTGATAAATTACTATATCATGAAAGAATTACATGCTAAAAAGGATATTACATATATATTGTAGGTGGATTGAGTTAAACATTATTCTATGCTAGATAACTAATAAAACTACTTGTTAATATGTACAAACCAATTAAAATTCACATTGTAATAAAGGAGTTGGGGGAGGTATATTTGGCCCTGCTTGTTAATATACCTTGGGGCCAGTGGAGGCAACTGCCGTCTGCCCCCCACTGGGCCCAAGGTAGATCCGCGGTGCATGTTGCCTTGTTTTTGTTTAAGAAAAATAATAATATTAATAATAATAATAATATAGACGATGAACAAGAATACGTGAAAAAATTATTTAAATTTTTTCATTTATAAGATGTGATGACATGTGATTTGATATATATGTCCCACTTATATCGATCAAAAAATTGAATAAAATAATATAATTATGAAAACCTGAAATACCAATACTAATTTATTCTTATCTATTCTATACTCATTGTTAAATGGGACCGGATCCGATCAGTGTTCGACCTCGGTCAGTTCGGTCAGTACCGAACTGCACCACATGCAAATCAAACTGCACCACTTATAAATCGAACTGCACAACCAATTGTTAGGTATATTTTTTACTATCTTATTGGATTCAATCAACTATTGAAGAAAATATGAATTCTTAAGTATCATCAGTATCCAATAAGCAAGTGAAAAATATACTCAACAATTGATTGTGCAGTTCGATTTATAAGTGATACAGTTCGATTTAAACGTGGTACAGTTCGATACTGATCGGACTGATCGAGCTCGACACTTACCGGATCCGGTCTCTTGTAAAATACAAACAAACAAGGTTTCCACAACCCTCTTATTGTCTCTGTACCTAACAAAACAAAACAAAACAAAAAAATTGAATACATGTGACTCTGTGGTTGGGTTGGTGGATGGCAATGATGGGTGTCAATGCTCGGCACACGCTCAAGTCCTCTACTCCTTCCACGCTTTATCACTTTTTTCCTCTCCTTTTAACACACTATCCCCTGTTCCATGCACACAAAACACACACCCAATTGACAAAGAGAGACTGTGAAGAGTCTTCTCCTTACAATGGAAATGCTGAGTTCATCTCTTCTACCCACACAAGCCCTCACCACCTTCTCTCCAAGGCTCACCATCTATCCCTCCCCAAACCTTCCCAGTCCTTTCTCGAAGACGCCGTCCCTGTCGCTCAGACGGAGAATCCTTTCCACTCACATATGTAATGCAGGGAAGAACTGTCTTCATGAGGAGGCTGAGGAGAAGGTTGAAGAGGAAGGTGGGCAGAAGAAACATGAGGTGTTGATGTACTCTGTCTCTCCTCTTCCTTTGCTGTTCTTCGCAGCATTGCCAGGTGGTGAGTGATTTTGTCTACTATGCTGTCTGAGTAATTCAAGCATTATCTGGACTGTTTTTTTACATATATATACTATTTGAATTTAAATTAAGGGTCAATTTGATAACCCTGGTTCAGAAAGAGAATTCCTCCTTTTGGGAAGGAATGAAGGGAATTCTGCCTGGGCCGCCTAGGAATGACCATATGAATAAATGATTTCAATTGTCATTTATTTGGGTGTTCCAACCTCCAACAGAAGGAGAACGAACGAGAAGGGTTATCAAATTGACTCTAAGTAGATTTGACTGAGTGAATGTTGAGTGAATTGTTTTATGAATTAGCCAAGACGGTGCAGTCGTTGTTCAGGCCTTTCGTTGAGATCATAAAGACATTGAATCTTCCCGACTGGCTCGTTCACTGGGGTCATCCTGGTAACATGGCAAGTGCTTTCCTTGATTTTATTGTGATTCTTTTGTGAGGCAACTTTTTCCCCCCAAAGAAGTAGAGACTTATTAATAGTCCATTAGTTGTCTGATCAATGTCTTCACAGAAGTTCTTAGATGCATGTTTGTATGAACTATTTTCAAATGATATTGTTTCGGCCACTTTTTCTTCGAATTGTATGTCAGAGGTCATTCAACTATCAGGCTCATTATATGAACTTGCAGGCTGTTGTGCTTTTTGCAATGGGTGGCTATGGTACTTACCTGGGTTTTCGGATACGCTTCTCTGATGATGTGGTATATTACTTGTTATACAGATTTCAATTAGACTTGTGTCGTATTATCATATTTCTTGTTTGAATTATCTAATAGTGGTCTTATATTATGCATCACATCTCCATATGACCAAATTGCATTTGATTTTATGGATCACTTGTAGCTAGTGTGATTTACTTGTAGAATTTGCTTTCTTTATATATGATGGAAGGAAGAGAAAGCCATGGCAAAGGACTTGCATCCAAAGCTGCTGGCAGGCATGTTTTTCTTCTTTGCGCTAGGGGCTACTGGTGGAGTTACTTCTCTGCTCACTTCTGATAAACCCATCTTTGAAAGGTGCATCGCCTTTTCCATATTCTTCATATAAAAAATAAATCTGCTATTCTTTTTTTTCTTTTTTTGGGGTAAGTAAATAGGTTATTAGTTGATGTTCAGATATCTGATATTTTCCCTTTTTCCAGTCCTCATGCTGTTACAGGTCTGATTGGCCTTTCTCTGTTAACCATTCAGACGGTTTTACCTGCCCTATTTGAGGTAATTATATTCAGTTCAACTTATACATGAACACTTGAGAAATTTGATTGAAGTGCGACAATTAAATGAAGTTTAGCCTGATTTATAGCTCGACCAAGTTTTTTTTAGTAAGCTGTGGGTGAATTTCATTTCAAAAGGACTTTCAAAACGAACAATGTTCAAATAAGGATGAGAAGAGAAGACCAGAAAATAAAATATAAGTAGAAAAGATCGATCGGGCGAGGCGCATGACTGGGAAGAAAAGATTTCTACCTAAATGCCACCGATGACCACCCCAATCAACCTGAAATATAGCTCGATCAAGTTGATGGTTGTTACTATAGTGTTTGAACCAACATCTACCCCTAGGTTTTTCAAATGCATCCTAACTAGTGGATTCATTGTTGAGTGAGTCTCTAGGACCATCATTTCTTAAAGACGTGTTACAGAGTATCATATCCTAGCATAGTGCAGGCATGACTATATTTCAAGAATATCCCCAAGCAATTGCTAAACATGCTAGATTGACATAGAGATCAGGTAATCCACATTAGCAACTGGCCGAGCTATTGCATCCATTTTAAAACTACATCTAGGGTCGATCCATCAGATGTGGACGTTGACATTGACAGGTGCCCACATCTCAATTCAAAAGAGTAATTTAATTATATCTATATCCAATGGTGAGTTCCTATGAACTAGAAGAAAAAAATTCTCTCTCAATTGGCCTTCTACCTTCATGTGCACATTACTGAAGCAAATTTTTTTGTCTTGTAAACATGATTTAGTCATACAGTGTAAACCATGGAACAACAAATTAATGTCAATATAATCCTCTAATCGTGCAAATGTGACATCAATAGTCCTAACCTTTTAGGAGGCTTGCTTCATATCTGACGTCACTTGAAAATTCAAAGTCGAAGATATCATGTACATAAATCACAATTTTTTTACTTAATGAACAATGTGTCTTGAATGATTGTCTTTATTGTTTTTGTCTTCTCATTTGTAGGGAAATCCAGGACTCCGGAACATCCACGGACTACTGGGAAGTGGAATCATGGCATTGTTTCTTGTTCATGCTGCTCTAGGTCTTCAGCTGGGACTCAGTTACTAATCTTCAGTCAGCATCAACTGATTCACAAAACATGAAAGCGGGAGAGGCCACTAAATCATTTCTGGTAAAATAGCTTAAATACTTAAAACTACAATGAAATGCTTCTCACAGAACTTCTTGTGGTGATGTTTACAGTACTGATTTTTCCACTTGTTTTGATTTAGCCAAGCAACTACCATGATTTTGGGATCTGTGGAATTGCTAGGTAAGCAAGTTGCTCGGTTCAGCCAGAACAGGCTGAATACATACATCATGGGATTTGGAAGATCTCCCAGTTTTTGGAGGATTGAGTGAGAATGGTGTTGTATCTTGATTCTTTCCTCTGAAAGTGAAGCAATATTTACTATGTCAGACATTGCCTTCATAGATCTGATATAAATCTATATCTTATCATGTGTTGTGTTGTGTTGTGTTAGAGTTTCTTTTGAAACGAATTACCAATGGTTGTTAGAGTTTCTTTGAATCAAATTACCAATGTAGCTCAATTGATGTAATGTTAATAGGACAAGCACAATTATCTTAACTAGGTTTAAAACTTCAAATGGTTGTATATATAATTGCGGGGGCAGGAAATCATGTTTTTTTTATAATTTATTTAAGAATGAAATTGTGTTGTTAATGGACTGAGCACGACGTGGCTAGCATTGATATGGAGTTTGAAACAGAGTTTTTCATTTAAAACAGCTTAAAATTAATTTTCCAGAAAACATAGTTTTGTTAAATTTTTGATAAACTATTTTTTATAATTAAAAGAAGTTGAAAACGAATTAGATTAAATATGATTATTCTTGTCCAAAATCATTTCAAACAATCTATCCCCTATTATCAAACAATGTTCAGTCAGTCACCCTGTTGTGACATGAGAGTATGAGACTGGTTCTTTAATATACTTCTATTTAAATAATTAAGTATACATTCGGTCTCATTTTAATTTGGGAAATAAATTTTGAGTCCTTCGTAGAATTCCACAATTGTTTTAGGTCCTTAAAACATGTGAATTTATTTTTAGATCCCCATATTTCATTGTGTATTATTATCGGATCCTTCTGTCTTTACATTGTCAAGTACACCATTATATTTTTCATTTTTTCCATTTCTTCTTCACCATCTGTGTACATTGTTAATTTTTACCCTCTCCTTATGTCTTTTACGCTGGTAACAAGCATGTGCACACTATGAAATTGTCTGTGTATACTGTTAACATGTCTGTATACATTGTTAAACTATCTGTATACATTGTTGGTGAATTTTGTATATTGTTAATTTTTTATTATAATATCATTATATTTTGGCATGATAAAAATTTATTGTGTCTGTCATCAAATTTGGAGCCTATAAGAAGAAAGTTTGATTGTTTGTATGGGGGGGGGGGGGGGGGGGCCCAAAAAATGTGATGACAAAGTTAAAAATGGAATGAAATGGTAAAAATAAATTTCATTGAATGGAATGATCCAAAAATACTACCCAACTAACATGTGAATCTAAAAATAAGTACAAATATTTCAAGGACTTAAAAATAATTCAAAGGTTTCCAGATAACCTCGAATTGGTTTTCCTTTTTAATTTTAGTCCCTCACATGGACTAATATTTGATTGTCTGTTAGATTAGATATACAGAGATATAAGAGATTAGGATATGATAATGGGGGGGGGGGGGGGGGGGGCCACAAAAAAATGTGATGACAAAGTTAAAAATGGAATGAAATGGTAAAAATAAATTTCATTGAATGGAATGATCCAAAAATACTACCCAACTAACATGTGAATCTAAAAATAAGTACAAATATTTCAAGGACTTAAAAATAATTCAAAGGTTTCCAGATAACCTCGAATTGGTTTTCCTTTTTAATTTTAGTCCCTCACATGGACTAATATTTGATTGTCTGTTAGATTAGATATACAGAGATATAAGAGATTAGGATATGATAATGATCAAGCTTGTAAATAAATAAAAACTCATCAACCAAACCATTATCATTATGGCGAAAATCAAACTTTTCCTCTTCTTTTTGCTCTTCCTCACCTTTGCAATCCCCGCCGCTACCAAATCAGACCCTCACAACTTCTGCAATGCAAATAACAGCACCAACACCAACACCACCACCGAAACCTGGCCCAGGTGGTTAACCCACTCCAGACAAGTCTATCCTGGAGGTTATGTAGAGGTTGGAAGTTGAGCAAAGGCTTAGGAAGAACACGAAGAGTTATATTCCTTATGACTCTCCCTCTTGAAATTCGCCTATCTTCAAAGAAGATCGAGATCACCTGTGCGTTTCTAGATGTTTTTTTTATAGATTATGAAAATCAATTTTAGTATTTTTTTAATGATAGTTTAGTTTTTTATGGATTGATTAGGTGCTTTTCTGTTCTGTTCTTGACAATGTTTAATAATAATTTTTTTTCAATTTAAAATAAATTTGTATTGATGATGGGTGTTGAGGCCGTTGCATCCTTCAGAGTTAGATATCTCTTGAGGTTTTGTTTTTTCAAATTGTTGGTTAGACTAGATCTGTTGTGGTATATATCTAGGTTTTCTAGTTTTATTTTTTTTTAGTGTATTCGTGTTATCTTCTTTTTTATATCTCTTCTTTAATAATAAAGAGAATAATAGAATAATGTTCCGCTGGATTCCTAATTTGAAACAATATTATCAATCCTATTTATTTTATTATCATAATTCAGGTTAATAGGTTCAGGTTATTCAAAAAATCAGGTTGGGTTCTGATTAGTGTCTCAAACAACCCGACTCAACCCAAACATGAATTAATATCTAATATGATATACAATCTAGACAAGTGATTTTTATTTTTAAATCTACCATTTATTACTTTATACAAACCTAATATATCTTTCTCAGAAACTGATCAGCTGCAATATTCAACCCGCCTCATCTCTCTTTCTTCCTCTTCCAATCATATCCAGCCACACCATATTAATATGAAAATGCATGCTTTCTTCCTCTTCCAGCCACATATATCCATAACAAAATGAAATACATGCATGTCTCTCATTAACATGAAATACATATGGGACGCTCTCTCTCTCTCTCATGTTTGAATGGAAAGATTATGGGTTTTGTTATTTGATATTTTTGGGGTATTCAATGTATTATATTTTTCAGATTTTTTGAATATTTGGGATTGTGTGAAATAAGTGTATGATTTTTTTGTTATAAATATAATTTTTTGTATTTTTAAACCACAGCTTGGTTCCAATCAAAACTTAACCCGCTCTAGTTGCACCTTGATCCATACCACATTTTTTTTCTTAATTTTTATCCTACTGTACTGTGTTTTTTTTTTTTTTTTGCTTGTCAAATTGTGATTTCTATGTCGTTTGAAATTTACAAATGCACATCCAGAGGATTAGAAAGGAAAAAAAAGGGAAAAACAAGGATGAGGAAACATAAAGATCCCCATTTACAAAAATATTAAAGATTCAAAAAAGGATTTGAAACACTCAAGACAATGAGGGATTGAGAGGAAGGAATACGTCAGTCTGGTGTGAATCCTACCATCCCTGTCATCCTGCAAAAGCAGTTCAAGCTCCTCCCAAAAAGAGCGAGGGCCATAGGTCCGCAACACAGTTACCCTCACTGTACCGTGTTATTTCTTTTTTAAAAAAATTGGGGGAAGCACAAGATGTTGCATACTTATTGAATGGAATGAAATCAAGATTACATTACATGATCCGAACACATAAGATTCATGACATATTGACATTCAAAAAAAAAAAACCTTTAACCAACATTATTATTATTGGATTATACACAACGAAAACCTGAAATCCTTCCAAATCGAAGGCGTTCCCAAGTTAAGTTGCATCAGGTACTCGCCGAAGTTGGGGAAGACCGCGGATATGATTGGGCTTGAGGGGTGATGGTGGATTGTGTTGCGCGTCGTCGTTGTTGGTGTTGTTGTTGTCGGAGGAGGAGGTACTTGTAACGTTGGAGGGAGCGTTGTTTGGCGAACCTAAGGCGGTCGGAATAGGTGGCGGTTGGGTTGTAGAGAGGAGAGTTTGGGGAGTCGCGGTGGATGAGCTTTGCAGAGAAGGATATGGGGTGATTGATTGAGAGGGCAGATGCGGATGTGATGATGGAGAGGATGAGGAAGAAGAAGAGTTTGATCGCTGCCTTTGCCATTGGTGGTGGTGGAGTGGAGAGGATTCAAGTGCATTCGTGGAGGTTTTTGTTTAGGAGAAATTTTTTTATAATGTTCCGCTGTTTCCAGCTGTTGTTTTTATAGGTTTCCAGCTGTTGTCTTTTCCTTCTCGACCCATCCTTTTAGTAGGTCTACAAATTTGAATTACAAATTTGAATTAATGCGAATATTGAGGGATTTGTTTTTATTTTTAAATGTTTGATTGTTTGAAATATTTTTTCACCTTATTAAGAGGTGGTGACACATCACTAATTTATGCTACAGTTGGGGTAAGTCTAAATATTCCCTTCAAAACTTTCCTTTTCATATACTTTTGAGTGTTCCAGTGATTTTGTTGTTGCCGCTGCTGTTGCTGCTCTGCTGTTCTTACTGGTACTTCTGGACCTTTATTTTTTAGTACATAAAATATATTTAATATATGGTCTAATGGTGAGTGTTAATATGAGGATGGTCGGCCTAACGTAAGCTTAGGACTTAGGAGAGGTTAGGACTTTTAATAAAAAGTCACCGGTCAATGTAGACAGTCTGATGGGTATTGGACGGTTCTGATATCCTGATTTGTTATTATTGTGTTATTA
The DNA here is from genome assembly GCA_030737845.1 of Acorus calamus. Taxonomy (NCBI): domain Eukaryota; kingdom Viridiplantae; phylum Streptophyta; class Magnoliopsida; order Acorales; family Acoraceae; genus Acorus; species Acorus calamus. The sequence goes on along the minus strand of CM060878.1, from coordinate 3,528,060 downwards.
AATTTTATCAAATATTAATAAAGATTTAAGTGGGGGTGGGATTTTAATTGATGGTGGATGGATATGCCATATAGTATAGTACGGGGGGGATGGCGTGTTGAACGTGCAATCATGCTTTCCCGATTTCCGGCGTGAGTTTCCCGTCTTTTGTTTCCTGCACTTGATTTGGGGTTTGGGTGCATCTTTTATATATATCTACTGTGGGATTTTTGCAGAAACCTCCCCACTTGCTACCAATATAACAACCAGGACCCTCGGTGGGTCTCCTCTAGGCTATTTGCAAATAAACGCCCACGTTATACCATTTTATAATTAGGCCCCTTTCCAAAACCGGCCAATTTCGTCTTTTTCATGGATTTATTGTACATCGGTCCCCAGCTTCTACCCGTTTTCTAACCAGGTCCCTATCTTTTACAAATTTGTGCCTCATCCATATTTTCCATCATCTCAAAATAACATTTCCCAAACTTCTAATTCATAAAATTTCACGCAATAGTTTCTCAATGTTTATCTATAAAATTATAAAATAGAAATATTTTAATAAATATTTAACAAATATTTAAAAAATTCAAATAAATAAAACAACAGATTATATAATTAAATACATATTTAGAGTAATTTTTCTAAATCGGTTAAATTAATTGAATGAAAATATATAAAAGGAGCAGGCGGTGGGTTAAAAAAAAAGAGAAGAGACTATTTATTTTAGAAGAGATATATATAGTAATTTAATTAATTAAATACATATTTAGAGTATTTTTCTAAATCGGTTAAATTAGTTGAATGAAAATAAAGAAAAAGAACAAGCGGTGGGTTAAAAAAAAAGAGAAGAGACTATTTATTTTAGAAGAGATATATATAGTAATTTAATTAATTTGTAAAAAGTAAGATAATATTCTAATTTAATATTTTTAGTAGAATTTGAGATTACCACAAAATGGTGGGAATTTGATTTCATCCTATTTTTTAACATATATAATTCTGATTAAAAGACATATATAATAATCTATAAATTTCTTAGAGTTCATATATTACATTTTTATTTACTCGCGTGAAAGCGCGTGCATGTACACTAGTATATATGTAATTAAATGAAAAAATTAATTTTAATTTAAAAAAAATAAATAGTAAGTTGAATGAGTTTATTTGACTTTTTGTTGTCAGCTTTTTGAATTTTAATGATGGCGTTTGGATGTGTTTGCAGTCCAATTGAGGAGTCTTTGCAATCCTATGAGATAGATGAAAATATATAAATATATTTGCAATGGATTCAAGAAACAATCTATTGTTTTTCAACATGTGGGTATCCATGCACTATATTGTTTTGGCTCTTCAAATGAAATTGTGGTTGATGTATTTTTAATATGTTAAAAAATAATAATATTTAATATCTCCAAAAAAAAACATGTTTTTTTCAATTTCAACCAAACATCAAAATTATTTAGTTTATAAAATAAAAAAATTAAGAATAAATCAACAATTGGTGTAGCTAAGGGGAAAAAACATATTGAGAATGAGATTCGCCACGAACGAAATGCATACTATTATGAACATTCCCTCTACAAAATGAATAGGGATTTTATTTTTAATTTTAATTATCTTAAAATGATAATATCAATCTGACTCAACAACAAATCAGGTTGTTGGGACTCTCTCTCATTTTATTGAATTGAAATTGAATTCAAGCCAGATATATCAACAAATAAACATCGAATATATAAATGATTTATTTATATATATATTTTTTGTTAAGAGATAAATTAGGAGTAAGCAAATAACAAATAAGTAATAGATAGGTAGTTAACCCTCAATTAAATTCAGTCATACCTATATTTTCATATCATGTCCTAACCTATTCTATCTCTACCCAATCTGCTATTTATTTTTTGAATCATAATCTTAATAGATCAACTTAATATTTGATTGTCTTGTTAGATTAGATATATAGAAATATAAGAGATTAAGATATAATAATGATCAAGTTTATAAATAAATAAAAACTCATCAACCAAACCATTATCATTATGGCGAAAATCAAACTTTTCCTCTTCTTTTTGCTCTTCCTCACCTTTGCAATCCCCGCCGCCACCAAATCAGACCCTCACAACTTCTGCAATGCAAACAACAGAACCAACACCACCACCGAAACCTTGCCCAGGTGGTTAACCCACTCCAGGCGAGTCTATCCCGGAGGTTATGTAGAGGTTGGAAGTTGCACGTCCGACAGGAAGACAAAATTTATTAGCATCCAGGAAAAGCTTCTATTTCTTGAGCAAAGGCTTAGGAAGAACACAGAGGATTATATTCCTTACGACTAGGCCTGTCAACGGATCGGGTCATTACACGTGTAATATACCCGATCCAATTTGAACCCGACCCGAGTTGGACCCGACCCGGCGGACCCGAACAAACAAACGGGTCGGATCCGAGTCCACCCCGCCCCGACCCGTTGGACCCAAGACCCGATTGTTTTATTAATATATGCTCATATATTATAAGACTATTAGTATTAGTTGATACATAATTTTATTTCTTACTTAACTTATGTTGTATCCATAAGTTTATAAATCATAATCATAATCATAACATTTTTTTTGTTGAGTTGATGTTGCAACTTGCAAGAATTTGATTGTTTAATATGTAATAAACTTAGTAATGTATTGTCATCGGTTTGTTTTGAACAATTAACTTATTGGCTTTTGAATTTGTATAATTAATTAGTTTGTTGCATGATTTATATTTATTATTTTAGTTAATATGTTAGTGTTTATTGTTTTGAATGTTGTTTAGGTTAATATTGTTTTGAATGTTTGTATAATTAGTTATCTTTATTTTTAGGTTACTATGTTTTTTATGTTAGTGGTTATTGTTTTGGATATTGTTTAATAATTCATTTACTTTTTTTGAATTGTATAAGATTATGTTCAAACATAGTCTCATTAATAATAATGTTTTATACAAAAAATTTCAAATAGAATGATAAAGCAAACAAATATATGAGATCTTCCTCTTTTTTTTTTTCTTTTTTTTTTTGCCAACCATCCGGGTCGGGTCAGACCCGGACCCGACGGGTCCGGGTCCGGGTCCACATTTCCCCGGACCCGCCGGGTCCTAGATTGGACCCGGACCCGTTGGGTCTTGCCACGGGTCGGGTCCGGGTCCACCCCGACCCGACCCAGACCTGACCCGTTGACAGGGCTACTTACGACTCTCCCTCTTGGAATTCGCTTATCTTCAAAGAAGATCGAGATCACCTATGCATTTCTAGATGTTTTTTTATAGATTATGAAAATCAATTTTTGTATTTTTTTTTAATGATTGTTTAGTTTTTTATAGATTGATTAGGTGATTTTCTGTTCTGTTCTTGACAATGTTTAATTTTTTTTTTCAATTTAAAATAAATTTGTATTGATGATGGGTGTTGAGGCCGTTGCATCGTTCAGAGTTAGATATCTCTTGAGGTTTTGTTTTTTTAAATTGTTGGTTAGACTAGATCTGTTGTGGTTTATATCTAGGTTTTTTAATTTTCTAATTTTTTATTTTTTTTAGTCTATCGTGTTTTCTTCTTTTTTATATCTCTTCTTTAATAATAAAGAGAATAATAGAATAATGCTCCGCTCGTTTCCTAATTCGAAAACAATATTATCAATCCTATTTATTGTATTATCAATTTATCATATATCTTACCTCTCATAACCTGATTAACCTCTCGTAGAGATCTCTCGAACTAATTTTTTATCTTTTTTTTAAAATAACTAATTTTATTTGTATATCTGGATTTTAGGGATCTTAAATTGTATGTCAATTGAATTGCATATCAATCCGGTTTAAAATTTGTGATTTTTTATGCAGACGGGATTTGTGATTTTTAAAGTCTCATTTGACTCTGTTTCCTGTTTCCATAGAAACAGGGAATCCGAACCCCATCAATATCTATCTAGATGCATGACACGAGGCATCCATGGTGTAGTGTATTAAAATCCTCCTTTCTTCCCAAAATCCATCACTCTCGTTTTTTTCCTTCCGTTATTCTCATCAAAGGCACTGCCATCGCCCCCTCAACAAAACCATTTTTTATGGACAATGCGACGTTCACCCGTTGAGGAGAGAGATAAAGTTCAGATTTTCTGTTGTGGACAATTTGATAAATGTGTGCTCTTTGTGGGTTATAAAACAAGCTTATCAGATGTTTGATTAAAGTCTAAGTTAGAATGAACGGAGAAACATAAACACAAAAAAAAAAGATAATAATATTTAGTTCATTTGGGGAAGATAGGAGACCGGTTGATTGATAAGGATTCTCTTATATTTTATTTTATTTTTGGCTACCTATTTAAGAAGGGAGACAGGCTGGCATTGAATCGGTATTAAAAAGAAGATTTTAAAAGATTTTATTAAATGTTTCAGTTAACCACGATTAATCTTGAAGGCTTGTGGGTTTTTAACATCTTAGGCCACTTGTCATGCATTTAGATAGAGACTAATAGCAGCACTTACTGATGGAAAAAAAAACTCAATATATGGCGGTGTCCATACTAGGGCTGCAACTTGAACCCGACGGATTGAACTCGATTTGTACATAGATTAGATTGTAAAAATCAAATTCGAATTCAGGTTAATAGGTTTGGGTTATTCGAAAAATCAGGCTGGGTTCTGATTGGTGTCTCAAACAACCCGACCCAATTCAAACCTGAATTGATATCTAATATGATATACAATCTAAACAGTTGATTTTCATTTTTAAATCTACCATTCATTACTTTATACAAACCTAATATATCTTTCTCACAAACTGATCAGCTGCAACAGAATTGATATCTAATATGATATACAATCTAAACAGTTGATTTTCATTTTTAAATCTGCCATTCATTACTTTATACAAACCTAATATATCTTTCTCACAAACTGATCAGCTGCAACATTAAACCCGCCACATCTCTCTTTCTTCCTCTTCCAACCATATCCAGCCACACCATAATTAACATGAAAATGCATGCTTTCTTCCTCTTCCAGCCACATATATCCATACCACGCTTTTTTCTTAATTTTTATCCCACTGTACTGTGTTATTTCTTTTTTAAAAAAAATGAGGGAAGCACAAGATGTCGCATACTATTGAATGGAATGAAATCAAGATTACATTACATGATCCGAACACATAAGATTCATGACATATTGACATTCAAAAAAAAAAAACCTTTAACCAACATTATTATTATTGGATTATACACAACAAAAACCTGAAATCCTTCCAAATCGAAGGCGTTCCCAAGTTAAGTTGCATCAGGTACTCGGCGAAGTTGGGGAAGACCGCGGATATGATTGGGCTTGAGGGGTGATGGTGGATTGTGTTGCGCGTCGTTGTTGTTGTTCTTGTTGTTGTCGTCGTCGGAAGTACTTGTAACGTTGGACGGAGCGTTGTTTGGCGAACCTAAGGCGGTCGGAATAGGTGGCGGTTGGGTCGTAGAGAGGAGAGTTTGGGGAGTCACGGTGGATGAGCTTTGCAGAGAAGGATATGGGGTGATTGATTGAGAGGGCAGATGCGGATGTGATGATGGAGAGGATGAGGAAGAAGAAGAGTTTGATCGCTGCCATTGTCGGTGGTGGAATGGAGGGGATTCAAGTGCATTCATGGGGGTTTTTGTTTAGGAGCGTTTTTTTTTTTTTAATGTTCATGTATTTGGAAACTGATTAAAGGCTTTTGCTGTATTACCAATATGGTTATAAGAATCTCTTCTCTTTATCAACAAAATCTTCTTTCAAAATGTTTCTGAGAATTTTGTAGAGTTAATATAAGATGCCCAAACAAATAAAAAATTTAATGAGTTGTTTTTATCATCAATTTTTAATAGACGAGATATTTTTGGGTTAAAGACATCAGCATCTCTGGAGACATGGATAATCACACATAAGTCCCTGTGAAAATTGGGGCAGACACATGAGTCCCTAAAAATTAACAAAAATCTAATTATCTTCTTCATGTTAAAATTTCATTCAAATTTGACATAATTATCATCACCATGTAATATTGTAGACATTATAGTCTCTATAAATAATCATACAAACAAATTAGACCATGCGAAGATCATATTATCATTATAAGACTTTTTATGTTTCTTCATTTCCATTAAGGTATTGATTAAAAATGATTAAAAATTTATGAATAATTTAATTATTTCATGGTTATAGGTTAAAGTTAAATAGAGTAGGTTGAGTTATGATTATTTTTTGTTGAAACTAGGGATGTATATGGGTTTTTGTGAGTTTTCAAGGACTTATATGTCTACCCTAACGTTGATAAGGACTTATATGAAGTTATTCATGTTTGGGAGTACTTAGATGTTTTTTACCCAAGATTTTTAATTTTGATGGAAAGAAATCTTATTTCCCGTTTAATTCGTGTCATTTTAAAATGGAACTTAATTTTATGTAAAATTGCAAGAAATATATATATAATTCATTATTTCATCGATGGTAATTTTGATAATAATTATCAACCCCACTAGACGTATAAATATAAATAGATAATTCGATAAATTGAATCACACCACTTATTAGCAACCAGTACACCAAGAGAACCTCATGAACTGTCAGAAATGGTTCCCAGGATATCCAAGATCCCCGTACGAGACACCACTTATTAGAGCCCATCAGCCCAAGACAAACTTATTTTCCTCGAGTACATATTTAGGAGTGATAATTATTATATTCCTCACCAACTCTAATGCTTGGAATCCGCTTTTCTTCGATTTCAACATAGAACGAACATATTTGTTAAAATTTATAAGTTATAGATTATAGTTTTTAGCTGAAAATAAACAGTAATTGCATATTTATTTAAATTTATTACAACTTATTTAAGTTAAAAACAACTTAAAAAATCATAATCTCTAAGCTGGGATGTTTTAATTTTGATATTATAGTTTTTAAAAAGCATTAAAAAAATTTATTTTGAACACATGCACTTTTAATCTTTTTTACTAATAACATGCGTACCTATTTTTTTACTATATGAAAATCACAAACCACCTTTCCTCTTCTCAATTTTTTTACTATTACAAAAAAAATACATATTATCATTTTTTTATAATTTCATTTGCCACTCAGTTTATTAAAATTCTAGAATATTTTAATACTTGAAAAATATTGTAGTAATTTTAAAATATTATTTATGTTGATTTAATTTTTTAAAATATTTATAAGATTAATTTTATAAGTAAAAATAAACTTGTTTAATCAAACATAATGCATTTTTTTACTTTTATAGTATAGGGGTATTTTTGACAATTGTACAGTGAAAAACTATTTTACAACTTATTAAACAAACATTTACTGTTATTTATTTACTACTTTTAAACAGCTACAATAAACATGTCCACAACTTATCAAAAAAGTTATAGATTATAATCTATAATCTGTAAATTTAAGTTGTAACAAGCATGAACTCTCCGTAAATAATCCAAGCCTCCTAGCCCCCAGCAATTTGTTGAGATATGTGGTGCTTCTTTTTTTTTGGGAGTGGCGTTTTATTAGTGAAGAACTATTAGTGGATCGATTGATTAGGTGATGTTCTGTTATTTTCTTCTTGACAATGTGTGACAATGTCTAATAATAATATTTGTTTTAAAAATTGTTGGTCAAAGTTGGGAAGCCGTAGCCTAAATTTGTTGTGGTTTATATATTAATAATTAATAAATATTATATCAATTTATAAATTTGTTTGTTTGCCTTATATATATAAAAAATGAAAATAAAATGGCATTTTTGTTCACCTTGTAAAAAATATTGATAAATAGTGGATAAAGGATAAACAATAATTTATTATTACTTTTATATTTGTGAATAAGTGTGATAAATATGCATGTAATCATAATATATATTAAAAAAATTCTCACCAAACAATATATATATATATATATATATATATATATATATGGGAAGTGATTCGGTGCGGGAATGCGGGAAGCGATCACGGGCCGTCGATCACGGGTCCATCGCATCGGACGGTCGGGTGCGATTCACATCGACCGTTGGATGCGATGGACCCGCGATCGAACGACCGACATCGTTTCCCGCATTCCCGCACTGAATCACTCGACTATATATATATATATATATATATATATATATATAGGGATCCGATTACGTGCGGTGTGCGGTCGGTGCGGTGCGCGATCACGGGCCGTCGATCACGGGTCCATCGCATCGGACGGTCGGGTGCGATTCACGTCGACCGTTGGATGCGATGGACCCGCGATCGAACGGCCCACGTCGTAAACCGCACCGACCGCACACCGCACGTAATCACGACCATATATATATATATATATATATATATATATATATATATATGAAAATTATTGCGTGCGGCGAACGGCAGGTGCGGCCGCGACGTGGGCCGTTCGATCGCGGGTCCATCGCATTCAACGGTCGACGTGAATCGCACCCGACCGTCCGATGCGATGGACCCGTGATCGACGGCCCGTAGTCGCTGCCGCACCCGCCGTTCGCCGCACGCAAACACTTCCCTAATATATATCTCTCTCTCTCTCTCTCTCTATATATATATATATATATATATAGAGAGAGAGAGAGAGGAATGATACGGTGCGCGATGCGGGAACGTGCGCGAACGACCACGGGCCGTCGATCACGGGTCCATCGCAGGTCCATCGCATCGGACGGTCGGATGCAATTCACATCGACCGTTGGATGCGATGGACCCGCGATCGGACGAACGACGTCGTTCCCGCACCGTGCGGGATGCCGCACGATATCACTCGACTATATATATATATATATATATATATATATATATATATATATATATATATATATATATATATATATTCGGGTGGGTTGATTTAATCTTTCATAAATGCTCTATCTTTTACTTCAGAATATTCAAGCCAAGGGAATTGCGTGAACCAAGAATATTGAAATCGACGATATTGTTTTCCGTCATGAGTGCGTGGATACTCCCTTAATTTTGGTTGATATGGCCCCATATTGATATATGCTCTTCAAGCATCATCACGAATATTGACATCGTATGTTAATATTGGATGACGTAAACAAGGATCACGTTCTAAAGAAGTGGCATAAAAAAAACTAGCACCAATTTTTTGAGATTCGACTCTTTGCAATTTAGAAGGAGGTTGATCATCAAGAATTGGGTCTTCAATATTAGACAAGAAACCGCTTCAATTGTTGAATTATCATCATTTTTTATTAAAAAATGAAAGCAGTGTTTTTCTTTGTTTGCCAGTTTGATTATCATGAGACATTGCAACCTATATATAATAACAAAATTACATGAATAAATTATTTTAAAAACTACAAACACTATATAATATTTATAAAAATGCGTATGAGATATTCTAAAATATACAACATATAAATACAACATACCTGAAGTGATGTAAATTCCAAAACCAACTTCTCTCCCTTATTTGTTTTCTTTTCTTTTAGTGAAATACAATCCTCCACTTAAAATCCATCTAAAATTATATCCTACATAAAAAAAAATTCAAAAAAAATATTGTCACCAAAAGAACTCAAAATCACACCAACAAACATTGTCAAAATATGAAATATCTGAATACATATGTAAAACTTATAATAAATCAAAGGAATTAAATAATAAATAAATCAAATCAAATCCATTGCAATTTGCAAACTGTTTAATCATAGATTATATGCATGTAAATGACGGCCGAATAGGATCTCAGTATCTCACCCAAATATTCATTTATTTAATTTATATATGCATAACCAAAGAATCACATGGACGGATGTATAAATAAAATAATAATAAAAAAAGATAGGAATAGCCGAATAGGATCTCACCCTTTCCTTCCCTTTATCTCGTCGGATAGGAACATGTAAAAGACGGCCGCAGAAAAAAAAAAAAAAAAAAAAAAAAGATCCTCGATTGATTAGGATAGATTGGAGTAAGTTGTTTTGAGGTTTTTAAAAAAAATTGTGGGTTGGACCAATGTTTTTTGGTGGTTTTTAAACAAAATATGGGATGGGCTATATTTAGGGTTTTCTAATAAAAGTGGGTTGGACTACTACTTGAAGATTTTTTTCACAAAATCTGGGCCGGGCTACAGCCCGGCCGAGCCAACCCATGGGCCCGCCCCTGGTTAACAGCAATAGGAGACTGTGTGATCGCGGTGGGCAACGAGATGACGACGGCGAGCGAGAGAGTGTAGAGATTGAGGGTGCGTTTGGTTGCGCGATTGTGCAGCGTTTGCGATTACAGGAAGTTGTGTTTGTAATCGTGCAACCAAACAGTTTTGTAATCGCAATTTTAAATCCAGCGATTGCAGGCAAATAGTGTCCAAAAGTTACAATTTCAAAAAGCTGAGAAAGTGAGCTTCCTGCGAAATCAGTTTTGCACTCGCAGATTCCTGCAGAATCAATTTTACAATCGTGCAATCAAACGCACCCTGAGAGAAAAAGAGATAGTTCAGATCAAATGTTTATTGGAGTAACAATGCAACATGAGTAATTTGAGAGGTTAAAATATAAAATCTGGATCGAACATAGTCAATTGGTGAGCTGGTGGACTAGGTTGTCGTGATTTGAAAGGGTTATAGTGGTAGTTTAATATTTTTTTAAAAGTGTGATGGAGTCAATTGACCTCACCACATCCCACATGATGCCACCCCCACCGGCATAGCCACCCCGTCCTTCAAGTGCTGCGTGTTTTTCATGTCAAACCAACTTAAACACATAAAACATTATCTATGTTGAATGGTAAAGAACTAAGGGTTCTATTCCTGGTCGACCGTGGCGGAGCCAGGATTTTTATAAAGAAGAGCTTAATGTGACTTATGTAGATATTTTCAAAAGCTATATCATTATATTTTTTATTTCAATATGATAGATTAAAAAAATATGTATAAAATGAAATAAATAAATTCTCATAAAACATATCACTGAATAATTCTAAAACATGAATATCATATTTAAAATGATACGTTAAATTTCAAATCGATGATTTACAAAAACAAGATGTCAAAATATAAATATAATATTTTCTTTTCTTTTTTTTTTAGTGATGGGTTGTTGTTTTTTAGGAATTTCATATGTAAGTGAGACCTATATGACCTATGGGTATTAAAATAGTACAGTTACACAATTTTTTTTAGCCCCAATTTCAGTCTCATATGCGTCGATAAAAAAATTAACGACGCATATACTCATATTAATGAGGTATATATTTCGATAAAAAAAAATTTTATATTTTTTTTAGTCGGTAAAGACAAGGTTTTATACCTTCTATCATGGACAAAATGTACAAGGATACAAAAAGGTTCCAGCTTCTCCAAGGGAGTTGAAGACGAGGTGCCATGAGGGAATAGAACAGCGGACTGTTTCTATGCATCCACAGCACCTTTTTCCAATCCTTTGAATTAGCTAGGATCCACCCAAAATTACATAATTGCTTGGAAAGAAAAACAAAGTCATTTCATCACTTGAGTTTCTCTTGAACATAAGGTACTCCACTGCAATCATGATCAAGAAGATTTTGAAATTCAGTCCAATTTTGCGAGGGGAGGAATCTGGAGGTACCTAATTGGGATTGCCAACTAGCCAGCATGTCCGCCGCGACATTTCCTTCACGGTGTATGTGGGAGAAATGAAGATTGGTGAAGAACGTGCTAACCACCTGGATTTCCTTAAGTAAGTTACGCACCCTCCATGGAACTGTTATGCTATTGGTGATCCAATGAATTGCTGTCTTGGAGTCACTTTCTACCCACAAGTTTGGGGCCCGAGAGCTTGGGCAAGTTTGAGACTTACGCAAATTGCTTGGAGCTCCAGAAAATTGATGGAATGTGTGTCAATGCGGGCTGCTTCAGCTTGAATTAGTTGGCTTTGGTGATCTCTTAGGACATTTCCATTGTTGTGCGTGACAATCAAATATAAGGCTAAACACAAATTCTTATAATTAACACATTAAGAATATAAACATCAAATATATGTTAAAACATGCATACTCTAAAATATATAATAAAAGCATGAAATAAAATGAGATAGGGATTAAAAATGTATCCAGAAATGTGGAAGCGAGCGAAAACACTCTGTCCTCGGTGAATAAGGCTCCCTCACGCACAGGGTTGAATGGCTCCTACCACTGAGAGATACGACCACAATAGGTTTTGTTCTTCCGGGGTGCGAGCTACGGAAGAACCACGGTGAACAGACTGTGATCCTTTCAGATGCCCAGATCGAGGAATTAAATCAAACAACAAGGTGTTGAGAACTATGGTTTGGAGGGAAGATGATTTTAATAAAATCTATAAGCCATTGGATCGGCTATATGTTGGCGAAAACAAAACCACACAAAAGAGATTATTTCTTCTATATCTCTTTCTGTCATGTCAAATGGTGCCTTTAAATAAGCAAGAATACCAAGCTATTTGATTCTCATGCATGCGTAACCTATGTATTAAAGCACTGATATTTAAAGCATGCAAAGGTGTCAATTGTAACTTATACAATAATTGTTTTAATGGACAAATGAAATGCATGTGATTCAATTTCATTCATGCATGCAAATAATACAATATTAATTGTAACATGTGAAACGTTATGATATTGTATTTTATTTTAATGCACTCCACAAATGTTTTATTTCAAACAAATGCATATTGTTTGTAACATATGGGTATCAATGAATCCCTCATGCTCTTATGCAATTTAATCTCAAAAGCATTGGTTATAATTAGTATTGCCAAAAGTTTTGAATTCGAAAATCAAATATAAAATATTTTCAATCATAATTTAGATTTAGAATATAAATCTAACAATAACCAGCTCTGTCATCAGATTTGGCACCATTCGTATTCGCTTTCACCCAATTTAAAGGTGGGGGCACCCAAATCACCTCATATAGGTGGAGTGAGGGTTCTGTGATGGAGATACCCAGGCCATCTTTCATCGATGTTAGATCTAGAGTTAGAGTGGCTTTGAGGGGGATCATCTGTAATTTCAATCTGAAGTCACACAACACCATCCTAGAAACGGAGTCCCATTGCTGCGATTGGGAGTGGAAGATTCTCCGATCCTATTGCGCTCTTGTCAAATGTGCCATGCCGCTGTGGACAAGATCCCCTGTAGAATGGTCTTTGGAACCTCCACTTTGAAGGTGGAATTAAGCCATTGAATTTTGTTGAGGATGGATGAACAACTTCCTTTTCTAATCCCTACTTTGAGAATAAGAGATTGCAGAACAGAGGAGGAAAATGCACAGTTAAGAAGGATGTGTTGAGTCGTTTCAAGGTTGGAGTTACAGAGCTTGCAAGTGGGGTCTTGGATGAGATTCTTACATAACAGCCTGTCCAAAGAAGGCAGCCTACCCAAGCATGCTAGCCAAAGTGTAAAAGCATGTTTAGGGACCTAGGATGGTTGCCAAACCCAATTAGACCAGACTGTTTACTGCCCTCTCCTCCTAACAGCATTCCAAGCTTTATGAAGATTTAGAACTCCAAGAGTTTGGACTCCATATCAGCTCATTAATTTGGTGGCCATCTCCGAGGTTTGCACCAAAAGTCACGGACAATGAGATTGCTCACTTTAGTGTCCTTCCTCCAGCCAAAGTGCAAAGAGAATCTGTTCCCAAGGTGTGCTTTGAGTCCTTCGCCTCCAATCCATGGGTCAGTAGCCAGATTGATGTTATCCCCGTCATAGATAAGATATTGAACTTTGGGCTTGATCCATTCCCGGGAGGCAAGAATCTTCCTCCACAGAGCAGTTGACGCAGGACGAGGTCGAGCTTCCCAAACTGATTATGATTTAAGATAGTAACTATGGATCCATTTCACCCATAGACTCTCTTTACGAGTTGCTATGCCCAAAGATGGACACTAATGCCAAGCCCCCCTTCCTCCACAGGAGTGCAAATTGAACTCCAGTTGACATGGTGAGCAGTTCGCTTTTGAGGGGTGTCCCTCCAGAGAAAGTCACGGATCAGTTTCTCAGCCTCCTTGATTGTTTTCTTTGCCAATGAATAAGCCTCTCTCCAATAGAGATGTAGCCCATTCAGTACAGTGTGAGCAAGTTCTAAACGTCCAACAGAGGAAAGTAGGAGAGCTTGCCATGAAAGAAGTTTCTTTCTCATTTTGCCCATCAAGGGTTCACAGTGAACATGCTTTAAAGCCATGTTAAGCATTGGAAAGCATCGGAAGGCCGAGGTACCTCACCGGGATAGCCCCTTCTGGAATGGCCAGGATGTTGAGAAATTCAGATATGTTTGGGTCCCTTGGGTTGATGAATACATTGATTTTAGAAAGATTGACCTTTGGCCCTGAATCTAGTGCAAACTCATGAATGAGTTGTTTCAGGTCTAGTGCAAACTCATGAATGAGTTTTTTACATTTTCTATTGATGCATTCATGCAATTCATTGAAATATATGCTTCAATTTTTTTTTATAAAACCATGTAACTCTTTGGATGAAGTATATTATTTTAAAAAAAAATATGCATGTAGACTAGAATTAGGGTTAAAAATAAAATTGTACGTAACATTATTCTAATTAAAATTAATCGATCACAAAAAAAAATGATTTTAAAAAAAATTTCGCTGGGTGGGGGGGGCATGGGACCCTCCTGGGCCCAAGGTGACTCTGTCACTATTGGTCGACATAATTCATGTCAAGCCACTTTAAATACAAAATCCATCATCTATGTCGAACTCATGGGTTGGATACAATTTATTTATTTAAATAAATGAGGTGAGTAGAATAACACATAGGTGGCTATAACCGCCCCTTCATTCTTCCCATCACTAAGAGTGTATGCCCTCATTCTTCTCATCACTGTGAGTAATACATGTCAACAAAAACACCGGAACAAAAATCCTACCCAAATCAAACCTAAAAAGCGCCACAATTCTCGGGAGAAATATAAACCAACCTACCCAAATCAAACATCAGAAGCGTCACAATTCCAGGGGGAGATATAAACCAACCCCTCCTTGATCGCGTACCCAACAAACATGTTCTGCTGCGCCAAGTTCCCCATGATCGATATATTGGCCATCTCGAGCGACGGCAGTATCGTCAGACATATCGCCTCCGCATTCTCCACCCGGAACGTGTGCCAAGGCTGCAGCTCCACGTCCAGCCCCCCCTGGAAATGTAGCGTTATCACCGGCACCGTCACCCCATCTTCCAGATGCCCGGCGTTCCCCATGTAACAACGCTGCGTCTCCCCCGACTTCGCATTCCACGGCATCAGCGTCATTTCTCATACACCTTCCATGCCACCAACTCGTACGCGTCCAGATGTAGGAATGTCATCTCCGTCCCCGAGTCGATGATGAGCCCACCACCCCCCTGCGAGTTGAGCGAGAAAGTCCCCTGCGGCACGTTCAGCCGCTCCTCGTCCACGCTTATGTCGAGGAGGTTCAGGTAATAAATAGACGTCACTGCCTCCGGACCGTCTTGTTTCACCATCGGCGTGGGCGTTCCGAACATCACAGCGTCCTCGCCGAAGATGATGAGGCTCGACAAGTCCGTGTGGGTGGCGCGGCCGAAGCAGTAGGAGAAGCGCCAGTCGAGGGTGTCACCGAGCTGGGACATGAAGGAGAGGGGACGCATGTCAAGGCCGATGATGCCCGTGATGTTCTCGCGGAACTTGCCCATGGCGGAGTAGGAGCAGCCGAATAAGATGTCGGGGATGGAGATCTGCTCGCGGTCCTTGGAGGAGGCCACGCCGAAGTAGTCCGTGACGATATACCCTTCGGTGGTGGATAAGTCCGCGTATTCGATATCGTAAACGCATGTTCTTTCTCTGAAGTTAAAAGCTTGTTAAAAATTGAGCACATATCTATATCTGTATCCCGCACAGGAACGGAACCAGGAATTAAAGCAAGGGGTCAGAGAACCAAGAGAATGAGTAAGATAAAAAAATAATTATTATTATTATAAATATATATTTGTATCTGAATCGAAATATTTTAGATACCACGGAATTTCTAATACATGATAATTTTTGAAATTTATGAATAGGGATATTTGGGAGACAGATTTACATGGAGTCGCAAAAACTCGCGTGGAATTTGTTACAGTCTTCGGAGTCGCAGCTGATGGCCTTATAAGTGGAGGACCTCGATGGGTCGAATATGGGGAGATTCTGGGGGAAGCAGTTGAGGCAGGGTTCGCACTGGAACCAGGTGAGTTCGCTGCCGGTGTCGATGAGGGCCATCATGGTCATCGGAGGTGTGCCCAAGTTGAGTTGCATCACGTAGCTGCCGGGGATGGGATAGATCGCGGACTGGGCTTGAGGGGTGATGGAGGATGATGATTTCGTGGCGCGATGTCGGAGGTAGTTGTAACGTTGGAGGGAGCGTTGGTAGGCGGACCTGCGGCGGTCTGCGAGGGTGGCGGTTGGGTTGTAGAAGGGGGAGTCTGGGGAGTCGCGGTGGATGAGCTTTGCAGAGAAAGATTTGGGGGTGTTGATTATATTGGGATGGTAGATGTGGAAGTGATGATGGAGAGGAGGAGAAGGAAGAGTATGATTGCTGCCATTGGTGGTGGTGAAGTTGGAGAGGATTCAAGTGAATGCATTCATGGGGGGTTTTGTTATATATATGTGTTTTTGGAAAGTGATTAAAAAAGGGTTATGATATATTTAATCATTTTTGTAGTTCATCTTAGTGCAGTATATACCCTACTAATATGATTATGAAAAATTAAAACATTTTAAAATAAAACAGAAATATGCATGTACCGACTCATTTAAGTATAAACTTTATTTTTCATAATAATATTTAATTCATTAGGCATTTATTCATATATATATATTTTTTTAAATACAAAATGGTTGGGGAGTAGAGATGGTGGCAGGACATATATATACTTATATCCTTAATTCATGCACTTCACATTTGAAAGATGTGGAAGTGGGCGTGGGCAAATGTGAGTATATGTCATGCTGTATTGCATTTCGGCTCATCAAAATTGGATGGAACAGTTTCATTATGACTATAGTCTTGCAAGAGCAGAGTGTTTTTTTGGTTCATGTAGACCAAATATAGCCAAGTCCAGCTGTTGCATTCCCATGTGCAAGGCAGAGGCAAACTAACTTAAGGTATATGTGGATAATGTTGTGATGAAGTTAATTAAATCATAATATTGATGTTAAACATCCCCTTCTCATACTCACTACTGGGACCACGCACACACACATCAATAGTTGCTGACAGGCACCTTACACAGAAATTTAAAAGGTGGGGGAGGTAAGGTGTGCATCAGAAATTCAGTTTCCCATTCTGTGCGAGTTAGTTTAATTTCTTTATTTGTTCTGTGTTAGGTGATGGGGAATCAAAATTTGCAATGAATATATTTTATCATTACAAATATAGCCATTAAGTAAAGCTGTTGCATGCTCATGTGCAAGGCAAAGGCAAGCCAGCTTACCAGATAGGATATTGTTACTGGGGATCACGGCAACAATCTTTTATGTGAGTTCATAACAAAAATAGTTCTGGTACATAAATATTATAAAATAAAAAATACGTGAAGATCACAGTTTGTACAGAATGCATGATCTTGCTATCAAGACTTTCTTTTTAATATATAATTGCAATACATTTTTTTGGAATCGAAGGACCCATGGCTGCAACAATAATCTCACACCTTCAATGTAGACACAAATTAAGTGAATTTGTTTTTTTTTACTTTAAATATAAGTAAGACCAACTTTTCAAAAAAAAAAATTATTCTGCCCAACAAAAAAGGCAGGTTAGTTTTCGGTCAAATTATGGGGAATATCCAAATAACCCCCTGAAATTTATGAAAAATACAATTTGTTCCCTTCAAATTGCCAAAATGTCCCTGTACCCAAAACCAGCCCATTTTGCATATTCTTCCTCCCTCTCAACGGCCATTGTCCAACCATTGTGATGTGGATGTTTTAAAATTTCATTCAACTCTTCTTTGATGCATTGAAATCAATTAATGCGTGGTTTCATTAATTGTTCCTTTGTGTTTTTACATTCTATATATTTCATATTATAACCACTGAATAAATGAAATAAAACTGTGTTAAGTGGTCTGAGACTGTGAGAGAGAGAACCATTCGGTTCCATACTTCCATTCCACAAGGTTAATAAACCTATTATACCTACGTAGCAGCAGGAGGAAGTCCACTTCCACCCTCCACCTTCCTTTTTTGTTGGGTTGCCCCACCAGTGTGTTCCCATATATATATATCCTCATCACCATAAGCTTCTTCTTGTGTACTGTAAGTGTTATGGGAGAAAGTGTTTATGTGGGGCATTTCATCGAAGAGGTCTCGCATGAGTGAATGAAGCAAACAAGATTCTCATGGTTGATGCTTATGGTATGTTAAGTAATCATGGAATTTCAAGGGGTTATTTGGATATTCGAATAAACGAGGGGGTGAATATGAATATATGTAAATTTTGAAGGTGTTATATGCATGTTTCCCTTCAAATAAACGAGGGGTGGTTATATACATATTTCCCTTTTATGGATTGTGAAGGAGCAAATCACATCAAGACCTACATAATCAAACAATTCACAGGCTAGCGGGACCCTTTTTTTTTAAATGATATCTCAACTAAACAGTCCCACCACTATTTTCCCCCGTAGATAAGCTCTATCTTATTGAATCTTTGACATGTCATAGTCTAAACAAGGCAATATTAATTAATACCTGTTGTAATTGTATTAATCAGTTTAGGAAGTTCTCTCCCCAAAATTGAATTTCAACAGAAAATGGTCCCCTGGCCTATTTTTTGTATTGCCATTATTGATTACACCAACCACCATGAAATAGCTTTAATTCTCTATCTGCACTAATTATAAACAACTGGTAACAATATAATCGAATTTTCCACTTGTATTTTCATTGAACGGGGTCACATGGCACAACATTCATTATGATAAAAAGACATCCCTAACTTCATTGAAATTTAATATAAAAAGCCCTTCGTTTAAATTTATGGTTAAATGACATCCCTAGCTAGCTTCCTTTGTTACCCAGAAACCCTTAATTGAATTTTCCACTTATAGTTTCATTGACCCAATAAAACACATGACACAACAACCTCTTCAAATCTCAAATATCATGAGTGATGTGTATCATCTACAAATATATATTAAAGATATATGATATTATATCATCTGCAAGTTATCCAAAACTAGCTATAGAATAAATTTTTATTGCCTACTATGTATTCTTGAGAAATTGTTAGCTACAAACTACTGTTTGCGTGTAATTGACACCACAATGAGGGTTACTCTGAAAATGCAAAAGATTGCTATATAGGAATGAAGTGATTAAATGCTCGTTCCATAAGAGAGAAACATGATTTTGCGTGTACTGAAGTTATCCAAAAAATATTCAGGATTATCAAGTCTTAAATCTTAATATTTAAAGTCTATATAACAACACAATAGTTCAGGTAGATCGTAGTATGATTTTGTTATATAAAATCTAAACTTTTGTTAAAATTAATATTTTAACAAGTAACAAATTACAAATTTTCTAAATAAAATTATACAGATCATGATCTAATACATTTTCATATGGCATTCAGATAAAGTATAATACAATAAAAGAATGTAACTAATTATAATTTGAATCAATCTATAGTCTATTCTAAAAAATCATTGGTTCAACCGGTACCGGTCCGTTGACTGTTTTTTACATTTTAATTTAGTTTTTTTATTACACTAATTGGTTTTGAGGGCTAATCAGACTGGAATTCAAACTGGTTGAAGGTTCACCCGGTTCAACCGACCAGGATGGGTTGGTTCTAAAACATTGATGTTAAACATGAGATAGACTTATTATTACAGAGTGATTACTTATACTTTATCAACCAAAAAATCTTCAATGACTGGTTTTTGGGATTCATCTCTACCTATTCCAGTTAATATATTTAATTTGCACTGGTGATTATCTGACCCTGATGTCATATGTCTCGCAGGTAAATTGATCTACTCATCTTTCTGCCGCCACTCTCAGAAATCAAGAAGATGAATCAACATTGTCCAGATTTGCAGCCCCGAAAAAGAATTCTCATATTCTCAAACATGTCTGTTTCATTAGTGGACTCATTATCCTGGTGTTGAGAAAAATTTAGTCATGCTACGTTCATATCTTTCCTGCCTATTGGATTCGATTTGCAATCCTTCAACATCAAAGAAAACTAACTATTCAATGTTATTTATATTGAGTTTACCGAGACCAGTCACAAGAGAAGGTCATCTTATATACACATCGCTTTGGTTCACTAAATTGGTCAAGGTTTTGGTTAGTTTGTCATATTCCATTTATATTAGCTAACATTAAAGATTCTTTCATTTTTTTAATAGCAGTGAACAATGACAGTTTGGTTACGGAGAAGAATGAAAATGAAAACATATCCAGATGGTGCGCATGATTCACAACTTACACCCTGCATGTTGAAGATTTCAAAAGAACCAAAGGTGGCATGCATGAGTAGATGACAGTTTTTTTATTTTTTAATTAACCTCAAGAAAACTATCCTGCATAAATTATGAATGATATTCTTTTTCAGTGTTAAACTGGTCAGGCCAATAACAAATATGAAATAATATTTAGTTGATACATTTGAAGATTTGAAACTTTGATCTTTAGTTGAAGGAAACCAAACAATCTGCCCTCCTGCCTTTCAGAGTTGGGCAGCGTTGCAGCTTTTCCTTCAACTGGTTCTCTTTTACTATAGTTCTCTATTGAGAAGGACAACAATTATTTCTCCAGGAGGGGCAGAGTTGCATTGTTTGAAAACTCAAACTATGCTTCCTTCTCAGCCACTGTCAATGGCACGCATCAGCGTATACTCGCGTGGTCAGTTATCTGAATCCACAGATCACCGCAGCAAATAATCAGAATCCGAATGGGATGCACAGAAGTGCTACCTTGGATCAGTAACTGATAATGTGGAAAATTCTGATGCCTGGAGCTTCTGGCAAAGTTTTTCCGCCATCATGTCTACTCTCTTCTGGTCCTGCAATAGATGATGATGTTTAAATGACAATAGACTCATCACACATTGACAGTGACATATAGGTGAACATGGTAGGATGAAACAAAACTAGCTTAATTAATAAGATTCATTAAGTCATTAGCATGGACATAAACCCTTGACATTTGTATATATGAAAGCATAGTAGACAACTAATACCTTCCCCAGGATATTGATGATGAGAGGATCTAATCGTGATTTTCGATAACATCCTGTATATCACAATGGATATCAGACATCAGTTAGATTAAGGATTTAGTTAAATGGCATTAGAAGAAACTAGAGCATCATGCACAAGCTCGCTAATTTAGTATTGTGGAATTGTTACCTATAGAAAGGTCTGGAAACTCAAGAATAAATTTCGACACAATCGGAGCTGCCTCTATCTGTGGACCATAAGACGTGCAAATTTAATTATAGCTGCTGAAATTTAGAACTACATGCCCAATAAGTTCCGATGATGATTTGAAGACCAAGAAGATAATAAAGATGATAGCTGCTGCAATTTAGAATGCTGAAATTGTTTATAGACTTGATAATGTTAGAGGGGGCTGTGTGTGTGTAGAAGGGGGGGGGGGGGGGGGGGGGTGTGATATCAGATAAATTGAGACTGAGAGTAGAAATGAAATGTTCTTTAATTGAAATTCATATAAAAAAGGTCATGCAGGAACACTATGCAGATTCAAATAAATAATCTTGAGAAAGTAATGTAGTGAGATTCCTTAATCCTAAAATTGTGGAATTGTTCATAGTGTGAAGATGTAGAAGAATAGCAAGTTATGTTGATGCACTGCAAAGTGAGGGACATACATCAGACAGTGGTGTACTGAGCTGCTTTGACAGAGAAGGGGGCAACCGCACCAGAGGGCCACTTGAGCTGGTTAATTCAAGTAGGCAATCCCACTCTCTCTCAAGTTCAGTAACATTCGTAGAAGTCAGAATGACGATATTTTGGCACTTTATCTGCAAGAAAGTGGCACTGCAAGCTCAGAAAATCATGATGCTGCTCTAAATAGTCCGGGAATGTAAGAAAAATTATAATGTCTAAGGTGAATTGTATCAATGAATAGGCAACACAATAAGTTCAGCTACCATTGTTCAAAACCAGGGTGCAACAGCAGAATTTGTACTTCCATTATTACTCATGGGCCAAATATAAGATGTAGAAAAATAAGGAACACGTTCTTGGCTGACTTATTCACGTGATTGTTGCCAGAACCCAGTTACCCAGATACTGATCATCTTAGTTGAAGGCAATGAATCTAAAGCAGCAAAACATATCAATAATAACAGATAAGATGCACAGATTAGACTTACCAAAGGCACAGGAAGCTTTTCATGATGCAGTAGTTCAGTTATACCCTCAGGCAACTGAGCCATCTGAAAAGTAAAATTGAGCTTAAGATAATCAATACATTCTCATAATGGCAACGCTAAAAACCTGCAGTCAGAACAATTTACTCATCAAACAGTAATTGCCATGGTCCTTTATAAATATTTTCTCGGTTTGTTCAGGACTAATTTTACTTATAGCTACCAAACCACCTCTTAACAAGTTTGTAGAGGTACCCCTCTTCACCATGAGGTCCTAGGTTTGAGTCTTACTCCTCTTGGTAGGGGAAGATTTGACTAGGAAAAAAAACACCAACCAACCAAAAAAAATGATAATACATGTAGCGGTGAACAAATGCTTCAGAGTAATGCATCATCTATAATAGACTTCAAACAAATGACATCCCGAATATGAAAAGTATATGTCATGATCTTCATAGAATTATCTAGTGCTGTATATAAATTTAAAATAATAAACAAGTTCTGCAGTTCATTCTAAGACCATTTGAACATATTCCTCCCACATCTTTTTTATACCATTTGGAACATCATCACCAATGACTTTTTCCAAATGGCTTAGGTCACTATGTTTATAGGACATGTAAAGCAAATGGGAATTCTCAATTCAAAAGTTCTACTATGATAAAAAGGACTTATAGGAACTTTACTATTTTGGTAGTTAACAAGAGTCCTCTGTGAAAAGGGAAAAAAAATGAAAAAGATTTTTTTTTGAAAATGCATTCCTCACCATTGCGTGTCATCTGAGAATCGCCACCCCCCCCCCCCCCCCAAAAAAAATAAAAGAAGAAGAAGAAAAGAAAAGCAAAAAAAAAAAAAAGCGAAGGAAGCCAGTGAACACCGGTGGGAATCAAAGTTTAGGTATCCATTAGGTTCATAAGGAGTTCAATATAATGGAGATCTACATGGTATGTGTTAATAATTGTGGCATGCATGAAATGACTCATAAAGAAAGATTTGTGAGAGGAATTTCCAACATATCAATGGAAAATCCCATATGAAAAGCACCATCATTAACATCTAGTTCTCTCATTCTGTATATTATATATACAAAACAACAGCTACCGGTGATTCAGAAAATAAAAAAAATTCTACCCATATAATATATTACCTCATTACGATCCCCGGTGCACTGATCACCGATAAGATGCCTAAGGTACTCCTCAAACTCTTCATCAGGAGCCTGCAATTTATAACAGCTTATATTATCAAATAATGTTGCTTTTATAAATATCAAAATTTAAACAATGTTGCTTTTATAACTATCAAAAATTCTGTAATAATATTCAAGAAACCAACTGGAACTAAACGGTATCTCCATTCACATACCAGACGAACTCCAAAAGATTTTGCAACACCTGCTACTGAAACATCTGAGTGCATAGGACCCACCCCTCCAAACAAAAATACCTACAAGACTGATCTCAAAATTAGTCCACGAAATCTTTATGGAATCAGGTACGGAGAGTAAAACACAGATGCAATGAATCTTGACCACGTCTCCAATTCACCATATTTATATGAAATTGCTAGTGCAATATAATAAATGTGCACTAAACTAATGATGCAGCATAGGATGCATTCATGACAAATTGTGGCAGAGAAAAAAAAATCAACTATATTCTTACCATGTTGCTACTGTGCTTCCTGGCCTCAATTTCCTCAGCCACAGAATCTACCTGCATTATAAGTGCCTGGAAATGTCATTGTGCACATGCTGCTCCATTTCACAATAACAAAATTTAATGGTTCCAACAAATAATATCATTGATTATGTTTTGCAGTTTACAAAGAACCAAAACATAAAAAAGAGTCCCCAGTGTCCATAGCACAACGGTTCAGGGTTTAGCGGTGTTACCGATAGGTCCTGGGTTCGAGTCTTGGCGCTGACTTACCCACCTGTTTGTTGGCGATTATTCGAAAGAATTTTCCGTGGGACCGGGGCAAACAGGCAGAGGTAGCTTTCCCAGCTCGACCGTAAGGTCAGCCACGGGGAGTCCCTCCGATATCAAAACAAAAAAAAACATAAAAAAACATAAAAAAGAAATAATGTCATGTTTGTTGTTTTTTTTAGAGTGAATTTGGAGCATCTTACTAAAAAAAGATGCCCCCTCAGAGTAGATAGATCTCCAAAAAAAAAAGATCAAAGAAAAGTAAAAAGAGATAAAAAGACCCCACTGAATAGGGGCATAACCCTCATCGATGGCCTAAACCCTTAATCCTTAGGGATCACATTTCAAACCAAGAGGTTACTCATGATGGTGGGAAGGAGGGTCCATGCCAAAGAGCACAATGACTCATGATTTGAGAATTGAGTGTCCTGTTTAGTTGTTGGAAAATGAAATCAGAGATAAGATGTTCATTTCCATCCATGATGGGAAATGAACGCTTTGCCTTTACTTGAGAAGTCAATTCTACAATTTTGGTGGAAAATTAAGAGATGTAGGGGTTATTTCCAGCACGACAAATGTGAAAAGTAATATCCATTTCCATTACTAACATTTTACACATAATTTTCTTACAACCAAACACAGAAGCATGCCAAACCCCATACATGTGTGTATATTGTTCCTTATAGTCTCTGTGCTACATAGGAGGTTAAAGCCTTAACTTGTGTCGACAAAATCAAAGTCAAAGAAATGGACTACTGTCCAAAGCAATATAAGAAATTAAAACAATTAACGTAAATGGTGAGAGTAAGAACAGGAGAGTCAATAAGGTGTACATATCAGCCATAGAATACGTGTGAATAAATGTCTAGAATTTAAAAAATACTAAGAATATATGTCATTTCATTATGAAAAATTTCACAGATGTTTTAACATGTCAAAATTTCTTAACAAATAACTCGGGTTACTTACATCATTCCGGACAACTGCACTGTGTACCATTGTCCATCCTATAGAATGGAGTTTCTTGCACAATGTTGGTCCCACTTGATCCTCTACTATTCCACATCTGATATATCAAGCAGGGAAAAGTATCACTAACATATGAAATTGATCAAAAAATGACATGCATATGCTCATAGAAGATAATCACGTCATATAAATTGCAACAAATCAAAAGCTCAATTCAGTAGTAGCAATCTTCTGGATTAATCCATCAGGAACTTGAACGTAGCAGAAACTGCTAAGCATGATAAGAGACAATTATTTCACAAATTTACTTACTATATCAATTACTTGGAGAAACTGTTTCAACAATGCAATGAGTTATGCACCTCAAAACAACCAAAATATATTATATTGACCCACACCTTGGAAGATGAATAGTTCAAAAAGCTTGTTAGGGACAACCAATGTAATAGATATAATAATCTTGATTTCTTATATAACACTAAATATTGAGGTTTTAACATATTACAATCTTTCATATCAAATCCAGAAATTTTATCTTCATGCTAATACTATCAGTATTATATCAATTTAATGTGCTCTGCTAGCAAATTATACATTTGTTTATATTAACAATGATGTTGTGTAGATCAGCAAGTTTCTAATTGTCAAAATAATAATTCTTCAAGAAAATGATGGAAAACTTCAGTAGAAAGAATGAAAACAAATCTGTAGATAGACAAGTTAGAAATAGATTTCTCAGCAAGCTAGTCCAGATTTACGGGGAGTAAAGAAACAGTTGAAATGCATCCACATTAGTAAATTACAAAAATTGATCTTCCTAGCTCCATAGAACCCAAAAGTTCTATCTTAGCCTTTCCACCCTTCAGAAGAAAGAAATAAACTTGCACAGAACACAGGCATACGAATCTTGACACTTGCATATTAAAACTTTAAAAAAGGTTAAAATATTTTAGTCATTTTGAATGTCATGTTTGCAAGCTGTTCTCACTTTTTGAAGGCCCGTATATAAAACTTTAATTTTTTATGTTTGATTCATCTTTTTTTTATCAAGAGAATGGAAGTGATTTCTCAAGGTCTCTTGCAATGCTTTATTTATTTTCTGAAGGAAATGGAATGGAAAATCTGAAAATGTCATTAGACTAAATATAGGTGGTGAACTAGTGCCATCGCTATTGGAGACTATATCTGGAGATCCTCAACTTTAGAGAGAGATAATTCTTTGCGTTAATGTCTATAAATGAGTTGGTGGAAGAAGAGGAGGCAATATCACTATTTACATTAATTTCTATTTTCTAGAAATGGTGGAAGACGGGGAATCCATGTACACACATACCTAAGAGGGATGTCCCTTCTTTTGTCTGGGAAGTGTTTGACTTGAAGCAAAGGACACAAATGAATCACAAAGTAGTACAATAAAATGAAGTTCTATATTCCAGCCACACTACCTTCCCAAATTATAATGATATAGTCTTGGGTCCTCTTTCCATATTAATAGATCCCCCAACTTGGCCAATAAAATGAGAACCAGGAGAACAATAACAGGATGATTAATCATGTTGAGGACCCAACCCAATCACTTTCCAGGGCAATCAAGGGAACAGCAGTAGGTTGGAACATCAAAATTTATAACCCAAACAAATGATCCTGAGACAGATAACAAATTTTGCAATCAACCAAGCTTTGAACTGAGAAAATGACTTACAAAATTTCATCACCTACAGCAATTACTGATGCAGTAAGAATGCCACTCGCAGATGGGGCAACACTACTCACACCATTGCTTAAAACAGTAACACCTTCATGGATTGAAGAAGAGGATTTCTTTGCTCTCCCTGCCCTTTCACGCCTTCCATCGGAAAGAAGATACGCAGGCCTAAACTTTTCCTTGTTTCCAGTAGAATCGCTGACGCACAATAATGCATTTGGGACTGTGTCATATATGCTCCCAATTGATGTATATCTATCCATTGGACAAAATAAAGAATTCAGCTCTAAACAAAACAAGAAATCAAGCTCCTAAACCTGAGAATACACAAGGAATTTAACACATGAAAACAATCAAATCCTTGATACCATAATCAATCTGAACTTGAATTATTTACTAGCAGCAATTAATGGACTAGAATAATAATAGCAGATAGATAAGAAACATGGCAAAACTTTTATATATGACATCATGAACTAGCTACAAAACCCAGTAAAGGGAAAAGTTACCCTTGATCATATAAACTGCAGTATTGAATCTTGCATGTTAAAATAAATGCCCAGACATCCCTGTAAAGCAGACAATTGAAAGAATAAGAATTGCCCACAATAAACTTCCTCAAAAGAAAACATTAGTAATCAGTTCGGGCTTTCCTAAATCATAAACAGCTTATAGGAAAAGGAAAACCTGTAAGACCAATCCAAGATTGGATTCACTCTCATGAATGGAGGCCATCCTTTTGAACTGGGAGAGAACTGTTCTTGGCCAACCTGGTAAGAAAGTTGCAGACTTAATTGAAGCAAGCATCTCAGATCAAGCATAGCTTTCACTGGATGTGGTAAGTTTAGGAGTCTGATCCTAATTTGATTATTAATTTTTAAAATAAGGAACTAATTCAATATGTGTGAGCATTGTATATATACCGCATTAGGGTCACCAATTCGGGTACCAAGAAAAATAGCTTTGATAGGTTTTTTCTGCAGTAAAGCCTCCAAGCCAGATTTGAAATCTGAGCGAATGATTTCCAATGGCAAGTTGTAGCTGCTCGAAAGCAATAGCTAACTTAAGCTTCATACAAATTTCTAACATAGAGGATGCTCGATAATGGTGCAGCAAAGAAAGAGCTCATTTATTAGACAGTAAATATAGAGGAAATTTAAATAAAAATGCACTCACGTAGTAGCAGTTTCATAAGTGAATGAGTTAATCTCAGGGAAGGCAGAGGAACTCTCAAAATAGATGGTTCGCATTGGACAACTCTTGCAGTTTGTTTCTCCCTCATTAGAACAATGAACTTCCTCTTTGTGCAAATGATGGCCAGCTCGAAGCAGATGAAGCAGAACCTAAACAAAATCTACCATTATGACTCACAGGTTTAATTACATGAAACTCTAGTAATTGACAGATGTTGCAAGTAATTACAGTGGAGTCTTTCCCCCCATTAAAGCTGAAGGCAACCTCTTCAAACCTGTCAAATATAAAATGATTTCAGATATAGCAGGATGGATCCGGATTACTCCTTGGCGCACTTATCGAGTATACAGGAGATGTGAATGACAAAACCACAAAATGAAATCAAAGATTCAACAGAAAATTCGGACTACAGTCAGAATTTATCACCACAGAAAGTCATAAGAGACTGCTGTAGGATTAACGATTTGAGGCCATAGGCTCTTCAGATTCACATCAGAACGCTGCTGAGACACTCTAAATGAGACCTCTATGAGATGGAAAGCCAGAGTAAAAATAGATCATATATCTAGTAGCTACTATGGAGTGAAATACTTGTTTCACTTACACTTCCCATTTGTATCACACACAATCCAGAATACAGATCTGAGATTGCATGACAAATCATTTGGATCGATCAAACAACCTTTATCATAGAGGAATAACAAAGGGAAATGCAGCAATATGTAATACCTGTTCTGGAGCAGGACAACAGGACACTATAGAGCAATCAACGTCTTAAAGAATACTGATGAGGTTGTTTAAATGCTTCTTCCCCATTTTGATGAGCAATGTTGAAGAACCTAAAATCTCTTGTTGGCATAAACGCTAAAAATAGCACTATCCATTCCTATCTTAAAAGACAAGCTGAGCAGTCTTGTCTTGTTAATGCGGTAGCAAATAAGGAGCTCAATTAAAAATATTTCCTCAAAAATTTAGATGTGCTGTACACTCCCATAAAAATAAATTAATGTGCTCTTCAAAGATCAAGATTAAAGGATCTCAAGCATCCTCATTCTTCTGTAACCCCCTATAATTTTGTGCTACAAACTTCACTGAACCATAGCTATGGTGTGATTGGTGTCTGTTTCTACCATCCAAATTGTAAGTAATTGATAACTAAATCAGACCCCTCTGCTTTAATAGGTTGCTACTCATTAGTCTTTTCTTTTCTTTTCTTTTCTTTTTGAGATCAACGGGCCCTTGTATTAGAAGAATCATACCCAAATTAAAATAAATATACAAAGGCTGATGTTGATAGGATTCCATTACAAAGACTGATGATCTCGAACACCGCACCGTTCAAACTCACATATATCTAACTGTTTGACGAAGCAATTATGACTTGGAGAGATAAAACATGGATTTTTTTCGAGGAGAAACTCACGCGTAGAGAGCGAATGCCCTCTGGATCACGAAGGTCGCGTTCTCGTACTTCGTCTGCAACCTCCGATCGTTGCTCTCTCTGATAGCCCTGTCGATCTCCATCTACAGAGCGGAAGTTGAACGCGTTGTGGGGGAGACGGAGAGATATAGAGAGAGAGAGAGAGAGGGAGAGTCAAACGTTTCTTCTATATGTTTCAAAAGTCGACTTTTGTTTCTAGGGTTTCAGGGGGGGGGGAATCACAAACAAACGAAAGACTTTGAGAGAGGAGGAGATCGAGTTGGACTTTAATACGAGAATCTCTCGTCGGGGATGAACGGATGATGGAGATTATGGGGTAAGCATTGGAAGGCGAGCTTCTTAGATGGCAAGTTGTGAGAGAAGGGGTTTCGGGTCTGGAACTATGGCGGTGCTTGCTTTTACAGATGAAATCGTCTAGCTGGCTATCAATCGTTTGTTTTTTTGGAAAATATCGGCGTTCGTCGATTCGCGGATATTCCCGTTCTGTGGTTCATGCGTTCTTGGAACCGAGATTGCCTGACCGTGACAGCTTTTGATGCGCAATTGAAAACTAGATTGTTTTGAGATGACCGGCGCCTTTCCTTAATAAACACCTCAACAAATTTGTTGATCAATTATTAAAACCATGCTATTCCTATGTCTTATCATAAATAGTTTTTATTATAAAAAAACACAATAAAGGATTTCACTCTAATAAAAACAAAAAAAAACATCAATCATGTTATCCATGTGTCTCAACAGAAATTGGTCCCAACCCTAGGTGCAACTCACTCGTGAAAACGAGGGGACCATGGGCAGCACCAGTGTTCTGAAATGCGGTATGCAGTTTATGTGCGGGTAGGATATCGCACAGAGTATATGCGACATGCAGAGTATATGCGATTATATAATTTTTTATTGATAAAAAATAATTATATAGTGATAATATATAAACAAGATATAACAAGGTAAATTTGAATAAATGTAATCATATTAAACCATTAAAATTTCAAAAACAGGGGCATGAATGAAATTTCAGATGGGCACAGGGGTATAAATGTAATTTGTAAGGGGTATAGATGTAATTAACTTTTTAAGAGGGGTATAAATGTAAAATTTCCTCTTTTTCCGCATATGCTGGCATTGTCCGCATATCCCCGCATATTAGCCCGCACGGTTCGTTAGGCTTACCGAACCGCCTGTGCAACCGCACAGGCCGCATTTCAGAACACTGGGCAGCACCACATATAATACGGTGGGGGTAAACTGATCACATCAAATTTTTTATAAAAAAAAAAAAAAACTAAAATTATTATTGTTATTCTTTCAAACTATGACAACCCAATCCATCAATGACCCTACTAATTGACCATATTCGACTTAGATTTTATGTTTAAAACCTGTAAATTGTAAAAATTTATATTGTGATAATCTTTTATCCCCTTTTTTATGATTTATTTTTTTATTAATAGAAGTTGTTATTCTATTTTCAAAAGAAAAAAATTATATTTTTTATGAATATATAATAAGAGTAGATTTTAAAAAAAATTTGTAAAATTTATTTTTTTTAAAATGACCTCAAAAATTCATGGAGCCGCCGCTGGGGGGGGGGACCTATATCATGGTGGGTACATATGCGCGCTTGTATGCCCGCCCGGTTCAGTTATGATCACATGCATGAAATATTTTTTTCCTTCAATAAAAACAAAAATAAATCTTATTATTATTTTAAAAACATAAAAATTGGATTCCACCCACAAAATTAAAAAAATATCAAAAGCATAAAATAAATAAATAAATAAAAATGGTGAGCCCACTCTCTAGAGCTCCAATATTCTAGCTAGTTAAGGGGGAGATTTATATATCTTCCCACGTTTAAGGAGACATTTTAATATAACTTTTGAAATGCCTCCAAAAGTTAGCTGTGTTTGAATATGAGTTTAAAATGGTAAGATTTTTAAAATCTTATGTTTATAACTTATCTTTTGACAAAATATATTTTATTATATTTTCAATTGCAATATTTTTTTTGTCTAAGAGAAAAAATAGTGGTTTGAAAAGTAAAAAATTGAAAATGTGTTTGGATCTGAGTTTGAGAATTTGTAATTTTTTAAACGCATAATCTATTTAAACTCATATCCAAACGGGGCCTTAAACGGTAAGTTTCTAAATGCTCTTACAGTGAGTCATGCTCGGTTTTGTCACTTTGATGTATTTTTGTTAATCAACAATCATTTTATGAGAAATGTATCAATAAATTATTGTGATTTTTCAATGAATTTTTAACCAAATTCATTTTTCACATGAAAAATGATTTTAAAAATGTTTATACGATATAAACCGAATTAGTATTATAATTATTAATAATAGAATTAAGGAAAACACCCCCTTCTCGTTCCCCACGTGCTATTTGATGTTTTATATTTTCCATTGAATTGAGATATATAATTTATTATAAATATATATGCATTTTTCATAAAATTATATATCTCTTTCATCACCTTCATAACAATCAAGTAAAGTATATAACTAGGAATGAGGCACCCACCTTTCGGAACGCAGACTGTTAAGTCTGTGGGGGGAAAAGAATGTGTATGGGAGGAGTATGACTCATGTAAGGCCGGTTGAACACTTGTCCACCAGGCCTGTCATGGTCATCATATCTTATTTTCTTTGCATATTTCTAAATTTCATGACCTCCATTTCAATTATTATATTTTGATATATTTAATACAATATCTACCGTTTTTTGAAAAGTTTTTTTAATTAATTTTTATGTTGCTGTGTCCAACAATGTGTTGCTGTGTCCAACAATGTCTCATGAAAACAAAAACATTGTTCTTAAACCGAAAAACCTATTAATTGAACGGTACTGATCGTCCCAAAGAAGATCTCGACTTCACCGGAAAAAGCCCTTCTTTTCGAAATAATTACACAACTTTTAACGTAAAAACAAACATCATATACGAGACGGACAAGGGTATAATTGTAAAATAACACTCGCTCCCCTTATATTTGCTTCCCCTCTTTGACGAAAACCCTAACCCGCCTCCCCTCTTCGGCTTCGGCATTTCTAGGTATCCTTTTTTTCTTTGCAAGCATTTTTTGGTATTGCTTAGAATCGGGTGGAAATTGTAGAAATCATAATCAACGATTCCTATGTGTGTTTGATTCGTGTTTCGATTCCTGCAATTCTCTAGGCCCTTGTTTAGATCTTCGTTCATTGCATTTGATATCGTTATTTTTTCGCGCCTGTTCGCATTTTTTATTTTTCTCATGCTGGATCTTCCTCTCCTGTTTTAGCTGATCATTTGTTTTTGTTTGATGTATATGCAATCGATGCATATAGTGTTCGGATGGTTCGATTCGTATATTGTGTTCTATTTTGTTTTGTCTCCTTATACTATAATAGTGATATTTTATTGAGTGTACAGTTTTTTCATGTAAATGAAGCATCTGCTCCTGATTTAGGCCTCAATTATGTAAAAACGAGCTGTCAAACTAAGACTGGAAGGCTGATTTTAAAGATTTAGTATTACATTCTTATAATTTGACTCTTAGGAAGCAAAAAGAATGAGATCTGCGACTACTCAACCGACCAAATTTAATCCCTCTCCACCTTTAGATACATTGGATGTCTTATACTATGTTTGACGCAGCACTGTAGTGTGTTCTGGGAAGTGCCCATAATACATTGTTAGTATTGGAAGTTGGAAATTGTTACTCATTTGGATGAGGGGTGTTCTTAACATTGGTAAGGAACCAACTTCCTAGTATTAGAAGTTGGTTATTGCATTTCTGCAAGTCACGGGAAATGCAGATTTGAGGGGTTGTGGATCGAAGAAAGGGTCTCGTTACTTCACTTTCTTGGTTTCTGTCAGGTTCAGGTTCAGTGTTTTTTTAGGGTAACGGACTATTTTGCACGCATAGTTGTCTAGGCCCGCCTAATAGCATATTAATTAAGCGGGCGCCTGGGCCCGCCTACCCCCCTAAATCATGCCTAGCCCGCCCAATCCCTCGCCTAACCTCAAAAATAAAAGACAAAAAAAAACACAATCGAAAGATTGAAACATCACCTATCCTGCGGTCAACGGTGCAGCGAATTCTCCCAGTCTCAAGTGAGTCTCTATTGATTTTTTGTCTCTCCCTCCTATCTCTCCTCAAAATTTCTGAACTCTTATCTCATTCTCCCTCAATCTCTTCCCCATTTTCTCTTCTTTAATGCCACTAGGGTTAGATTATATTAATTTTGTTGAAATGGACATGCACCAATAAATTACTTCCTGTGTTCTTTATTTATAAATAGCATTTCTTCATTTTAAGTAGTATTTTTAAAAAAATTAAAGAATGGATAAACAGATAAATAACTTTAATATAATTATCAATTTAAATAATAAAATCTTAATTAAGCGCCGCCTAGACTCGCCTAGCCGCCCAGACAACTATGTTTGCACGTCAGAGAAAAAACCAACACACGTACCATCCTTGAAAATCATCATCTTAGAAACTAATTGTTCAACACAATTTTCAGCACCGCTGAATTGCCTCTTTTTTTTTAAACCTTTTTAATTAAGGTGGAAACATTCCACCAGAATTTAATTAAATCCAAGATACATCACCATTCACCAAGAACAATGAAGAGGAGATGATAATCCTCTGAAATGACAAGAAAGCATATCCAAAATAAAAACCCCCAGTGCCCATGAGATCCAAGCCTTATACTGTCATCTATCCCTTACCCCGCTCTATGTCAAAGCATATCCAAAATAAAAACCCCCAGTGCCCATGAGATCCAAGCCTTATACTGTCATCTATCCCCTACCCCGCCTACGTCAACTGACACAGCCCTCAAAATGAATAATCCCAAACCCCTCAGAAGCAATATGATACTAACCCGTGTGTTTTCCACGAGGGCCATTTACCACTTGAAAATAAGCTCCTTCCCTGTGTGCCATGTTGCCCAGCTCACAGCATGAGTAATGAAGAGGATATGACCTTCTCACTTTCATCTCCTTTATTTCTGAGCCATTCCTACGTCTGTTATGAGCTGTCAAAGGTGCATCATTTTCCACATGCATTGGAATTTTTTATAATGCTTAGTAAATTATCATTGCAATATCACTATGCAGATACTCTTTTATTCAATTGATATCTCATTTTTACATTTCTTTTAGCATAACATGTTTCTTTTGGACTCCAGGTTTTATCCAAGGTGTTCAGAGGCCAATATCATCAATGGCCCCTCCAACAAAAGGTATTATTTTATATTTGTTATCCAGTCTAGCCTTGGTAGATAACTTATTAGCTTTCAGTGTCATAATTCCAGTGAAACTATTTTTTTTTTATCTTGTTTTTTTACAATGCTTGAATGGCGTGATAAATTTTCTTTTTGTTGTCTACTTGTGTTCTCTAATTTTATGTCCTATTCTTTTTGTTCTTTCTAATTTGTACCTTGACATCTTATTTCACTTACAGCTAATTAAAGACGGAGTGTTTGGTTTGGTTTTTTGGCATTTCTACAGTAACATGTTAACTTTGAAGAGAGCAAGTAGATCTCATTGTATAATATTTGTAATACAAATAGTAAATGATTTAAAGATTTTTCCATGAGGAGATTATAACAGCTGTTCTATATAGTAGATTTTCAAGCAAGCCTTGATAACTATTTGTAAAAAGCCTTTGATCGAAATTATTTGTTCTGCATTCCGTTTCTTTTCTTTTTTTTTAGGGAAGTTTCATGATCTACTCCAATATTTCTTGCCTTTCTTGTTAAGCCGTGGGTATGTGTAATGTACATTAAAATTGCATATATTTGCTCATGTGGAATGAATAATATAATGCGGAAAAAAAATCTGTAATTGCCATTTAAAGCAAACTTGGTTTGCAAGAATTTCTTTCTAGATAGTTGCAGCATCCTTTATGCAGCATGCCACATGACAACTGTATGATTTTCCATTTATGGCGCATATTCTTAATCCTTATTCTTATGTTCTTTTTTATTAGTCATTAAAGCCATAATGATTGGTCCCATTAATCTGCTTTAATTGAATCATACATGCAGGATTATATTGTTAATTAATCTAGAAATAAGTGGGTTGTCTTGACTTCATGCATTTGGCAGTGAAATAAGCTATTGAAAATGCTCTTTTCACAGGTGCTAGTGCAAAGAAGGCTGACCCCAAGGCCCAAGCACTGAAGGCTGCCAAGGCGGTGAAGTCTGGCGCATCAACCTTGAAGAAGAAGGCCAAGAAGATCCGCACATCTGTCACTTTCCACAGGCCGAAGACATTGAAGAAGGATAGGAATCCCAAGTACCCACGCATCAGTGCACCACCAAGAAACAAACTCGATCACTATCAAATACTCAAATTTCCCCTGACAACTGAATCTGCAATGAAGAAGATTGAGGACAACAACACCCTCGTGTTCATCGTCGATATTCGTGCTGATAAGAGGAAAATCAAGGCCGCGGTCAAGAAAATGTATGACATCCAAGCCAAGAAAGTAAACACCTTAATCAGGTAAAAGTACCCGGCTGTTCCCTATTATTGTCCCTACATAGATTCCTTTATGGCTGATCTTAAAGCTCAAGTTTTTCACTATAATGGTTGCAGGCCGGATGGGACCAAGAAGGCGTATGTGAGGCTGACACCGGATTTTGATGCCCTGGATGTTGCCAACAAAATCGGCATTATTTAGATTTGTTATGGAAGTCTACTTATTAGATTGTGGTATCATTTTGGAGACAGATTATGTTTTTTTCGTGTGGCAGGGATATGTTGCCATTTTCTGAACCATGATATCTTAGGTTACCTTTTGTAGAATTGATCCTTTGCATGGTTAATAGCTGGCTGTTCAATTTTTATTCTATATGTTTTCTCTAGGAACAACATATAAGGCTCTCAGCTTTTTTGGATTCACAAGGATTCCTCCCCCTTGTGCTAAGACGTGTACTGGTTTGGTGTGGTTTGATTAGGAAATCAGTAGCTTTTGCTATCAGTTACTAGACTTTTATATTTTCCTGGAAATTAAGGTGTTCGAGCCCGTTTAAAACAAACAGATCACCGGAGGCGCTGTGTGTGACGTATACATTTTGTTTTTGGGTGTGGTTACCCCAATAAATGCTGTCCCACCATCATGTAGACATCTTCTTGCAACCTTTATAGCCCCACACTCTATTTTATCAGAGTATGCATTTTATTTTTGAGTGTAGTTACCCCCAATATGTATACGTATTCATCTTTTTGATGTTCTTCACATGTTTAAAAATTCATATATTTAAGTATTTTGTAAATTATATATTTTATTGAAATTCTTTAAAAATCTAATTTTATATAGCAAAGAATATATTTTGTTTTACAAAGTCAATGCTTAGAATATTTATGGGTAATTTAACATTTATTCTTATTATGTTCATGTGTCCATTCATAGATATATATCAAATAAAAGTTTATTTTCACATAATCCCTAAAAACTAGATTGTTTGAAAAAAAAATTTAATTTTAACTACAGTTTGTAATGGTCTGATAGATACTGCGTCTGAAAAACCAAAAATTTGCACTCTAATTCGTACAGACTGTGTGTAACACAGCCCCCTCGTAAAATATGACATCCATCCATCGGAGCTAGTCACCACCGCTCACCAGTGATGCGTGTAAACGACGCGGCGAACAATTTCCGCCCACGTCGCATCTTAACATGTTCGGTCTAGGTGTCGGTAGGGGTGATAAACGAGTCGAACGAGTCGAGCTGAGCTCACGAGCTTCAACGAGTCTGGTGTTCTTTTTCATTTTAGTGTTTTTAAGGATTGAAAAAAAAAATTTAGCCTAAATGAGTCAAGTTCATGAGCTTGAATGAGCATAACTTTGTATTAATTTAATATTCTGATTTTATAAAGGAGTTTAGTTAAGCTTCAACTAAGTTTTAATAACACAAACGAATCGAATTTGAACATAAAATGAAGTTCGATCTAGGTTTCGAGTCTAACCGAGCTTTAAAACTTGTTCAAGCTCACTCATTTATCTAAATGAACGAGCTTGAACGAGCTTAAACCTAGTCGAGCCCGAGCCAAGCCCTAGGCTCGTTTACCAACCCCAGGTGTCGGCATCTGATTCGTTCTACCTCCTCTTCCCCGAAACCTGAAAGGCCGAGTACCCTTTTTTCCCCTGCTTGAAGACGACTTCGATTCTTCCACCTCGGGCTTCAGACCTCCAATCCCATCCATTCATCTTTTCTCTTTTCTTTTTTTTTTTGGTTTCTGGTGTTTGTTTTGGTCCTCTCGAAAAACAAACGAAAAGAGAGATGGAGAAGGTGAAGAATCTGTTGAAGCCTCGGCCGACACCCCAACAGCAACTTAGGGATTGGCAGAGGCGCCTCCGCCAGGAATGCCGCAACATGGAACGCCAGATCCGAGGTTCAACCAAATCACTTCATCAATCGAGTGATCACAGTTTATCGAATCCAGGAAGGATTGAATATTTGATTTTTTTTCTTTCTTCACTTTATCTTTGTTGGTGGTGGCAGATGTGGAGAGAGAAGAGAAGAGCGTTCAGAAAGCGATCAGGGAAGCAGCGAAGAGGAACGACATGGCCTCGGCGAAGGTGAATTGTAAATGCGATTCCCTTTTTTTTGTTCTGTTGATTAATTGAGATATGCAAAGTTGGTCTTTTTTTTCCGGTTTCATTCAGTTTCTGTTCTGTTGTAGGGTATGGTCAAGTTCATGAAACTTGATTGGTCTATGTTTGGTTTTTGAATAGTTGTGATGTGTTTTGATCTTTTCTATTTGATTAGTTAAATAAAACTGAAGAATCGGTGTCGATTGGGATTTACCAGTGCCAAATGGACTAGATTGTGCTGAGTCTTTGATGCGGATTTGTCTTGAATGAAATATTTATTGTTTATTGAATGGCCAATTTGCTTTTTCATGTTGTGAAAACAAGGATGAGACATTAAACTCTGCAGGATGATAACTGTTTGTAGTATTTTTTTAATGATTGTTTGTTATTCTGTTTGAGCAGTCCCTTGCTAAGGAAATTGTAAGATCAAGACGAGCCGTGAACCGCCTACATGAAAACAAGGCGCAGCTGAATTCGATCTCGATGCATCTTGGGGAGAGTGTAGGTATGGTGGGGCTGATTCTTCAATGTCTGTCATATATTGTTTATTTGTTTCATCTATATAATGATAAGCTAGTTTCCACTTGTTGCTGTTGTTGGAAGTTTACCTCTAGACTGAAACTTGCAGATTGTGTTTCAGAATGGAAATTTGTGCATTGAAGTGATTTTATTACCTCAGCAGACCTAACTTGGAATTTTATTTGAAAACAAAGTGGGCCAAGTGATTTGTTTCCTGATATTTTATAATGTTGAATACTATTCGACCATTTGTATTAATTGTTGGTAGTTGTCTGGTGAACCTGAAACTCATTTTTATTCAGTTGATTCAATGTGTAGTATTTTTTGATCCACGCATAATCTTGTCTTTGTATTACTTGACATTCATGTCACTAGTGTCATAAATTTATTGTAGCATTGAAGGCTTGTTGGATGGAAAAATAAATTGAGTTACCATAGAAATTAATTAGTTAAATAGGCATAGACAGATGATGATTGAAGCAAAGGTATTGTTTCCTTCAAAGCACACCCTCTTGCTGCCTGCACAGGGGATTCCTCAAGCTTTGATGAGACCCTCCACCCCAGCTCATGTGTTTTGAAAGTGAATGGATAATTTACGTGGTGTGGGCATGCAATGGGAAATGCATATACCAAAGCACCGCCAGTTTATTTATGTGTACACTTTATCAATTTGCTAGGCATGTGAATGGTAGAGCGCACATAGTACGATGAATTATTCTAGGTGATACATTGTTAGTTGGAATTGGAAGCATTCCTCCCAACATATTAAACAGCAATTTCAAATATTTGGGTTATGGTTTAGTATTGACTAACATGATTTGATGAAGGGAAGCCCCAACTTGATGTTGATTGAGATCAGTGAAAAAAAACTTAAAATTTTAATCCTCATATGTCCCGGAGCAGTAAGATGTTAAACGGGAGGTTCTGATGAACTGTGACATCTAAACAAAAGACTGAATCATGATGATTATTTTTAAATTAATGTTGTAGTTCATGATTTATTTTTGTTAATTTATTTATGGTGTTATAACTTTCCCAAACAGTACACTTTTTTTTACTGTCGTCTGCATGTAGAATCTTTTGTAACTATTATATCCTTGCCTTAAATTTGATGGATTACATTGTTGTTGGTTTATTTACAGCAACCGCTCGTACAGTGGGGCACTTGTCTAAGAGTGCGGATGTCATGAAGCTTGTCAATAACCTAATGAAGGCCCCAGAAGTCGCAGTTACAATGATGGAATTTAGCAAAGAGATGACAAAGGTATTTTCCTTCTCCATTCTTAATTGACTTGCGCCATAGTGCTATTTAAGGATTAAATGTTTGCTTCGTCAAATTTCACACTCTTCCCAAGATGTGCATAGAAGTGCATGTTGCGGTATATTTATGAGGTGTATTTACAAAATCTATACTGTCTGGGTGGATTATTATCAGGCATTTTATAGAATGAGAATAATTTATTGTTATTGGTTTATGAATCTTAACCTCAATGTCCATGCAACAGGATGTGCGCAATAGAGAATAAATGTTTCGTAAAATTTCCACTTATCAAACTTGATATACTTAAAGGAGGCGTTCGTACTTTTTTAGTCGCATCCGCACCATTAGGTCATGTGCTGGTCATTTGTTTCTTTTCTCCTTGGAATGCTTACAAGTTCAATGATTTGTTATATTATATAATTATATGTTATTTTATATCTGTGCTCAGTCAAAAGAGCAAGGTGAGCTACACTTTGGGATCTTTTACATACATTTATGTAGAAAACAAGTTCTCTTTTGTTTTCTCAAACAGCTCCACACAGATAGATTTTTTTGCACAATATAGATCATACATGAACATCGCCATTTTTCAGTTATGGTGAAAAACATCATTCTGCAATGTCATTGACTCATTGGTTATGGTGAAAAACATCATTTCTCAGTTTTTCATGTCTCTGGATTGATGAAGTTCCCTCAACACCACAACATTGCTTAAGTTTTTATTCGATCATAATTATCCTTCTTGTAGCTGGTCCACTAGCTTATTCTGATGCTGCATGTCTACATCAACGCATCAAACTGTTAACCGATGGCCCTGTTTGGAACCAATAGTAAGACAGATGTTGCTATTGCAAAATCAGTTTTTTAGACAACTGTTTCCAAAAGAGTATTTTTGAACTTCAAATTTTAATTTCAACTTTTGGTTTTTATATTTTAAAAGTCAATAAAAACAACTTTTATGAAAATGAGGGTTGAGAGTAGCTTTTCCATAATCGATTATTTCAACCAATTTAGAACATGAGCTGTTCTTGAAAATTAGTTCCAAAAGGGGCCTATATATATGAACCCAACGCATGGCTCAAGAACACTTGTTGCATTGGACTCTTTAAATCTCACCAAAAGCATAGGATGATCCCTTGCTCCACCTTTAATTGGTTGTTCATTTTGTAGGCAGGGGTGATGGAAGAAATGGTAAACGATGCGGTTGATTCTGCTCTGGATTCCGAAGGCATGGAGGAGGAGACTGAAGAGGAAGTCGAAAAGGTCCTAGCTGCCCTAGCTGGTGAGACTGCCTCTCAGCTTCCCGACGCTGTCAGGCCGCATAGAACCAAGCAACCCACCCAGACCGAGGAGGTATACTTGCAACTACACTTGACCTTCATCAATTGTTTTGTTATACAATAATTGATCGAAAACATCAATCACACCGCATTTGTGTTTACAGCAAGAGCCCATTGCAGAGGGAGCCGACGATGAGGAAGATTTAGAGCAGTTAAGAGCAAGGCTTGCGAAAGTGAGATCATAAATTAAAAAGCAGATTGTTGTTCTACAGTGCTAATCGATTTTTTTTTTTAGCGAAACAATGCTGATCGATTTTATACCATGACATTATGGTATATGTATTATAATTGTCGATGCAATCGGATGGCCTATGTTGATCTGTATACATAAATTACTTATACAGTGATTGTGAACAAATTTGATTTTGCAACAATGAATAGTGACTCAAAAGCATTATATAAACTATAATCTTAAAAGCATTTCTTTCCCAGCTTACATATTATGATTTTTTATAGTTGTTTTTAGTTTAAATAAGTTTCAATAAATTTAAACAAATATACAACGGTTTATTTTAAGCTAAAAAACTATAATCTCCTGCTTCTAAGTTTTAAGAAACATGTACTTTTATCATTTCATTTGGACTAATCGAGTTCCCTTCTCAAGCAATTCGGCAGTTTCTTATCCATTTCAGAGTTACTTATAATTCAAGTTTTTTCCAGTAATGCATAACAAGACAAAAAAAAATGAATAAAGCATAAACAAAAAATGGATAACAGAAAGGTAGTTGGAACAGATTTCTGATTCTGATATTATATATCGCAGGATCAGGTTAAGAAGAAAAAAAATCCTCTGGTACATGACCAACCCAAATTCGTATGCACCAATCAAATCCACACGACTCACAAATCCCAAACCTTAAAAAATCCTCCGCGTGTGCAAGATAAAGGAAAGAGTGACCTTTTAAAAAATCTCGCTTTCTCGCTCGCTCGCGTGCCCGACCTGGAAAATGTAGTCCGCAATACACTCTTCGTTGCGGCTTCTCTGCGAATTCAGTTTTGCTTTTTTACAACCACTTTAAAAAGCTCCCCCAAATACACATATCCCACTCAAATCACACACACACACAAACAACAATGGCAAACCATTCTCTCCTCCTCCTCGGCCTCCTCTCTCTCCTCCTCCTCCTCCGCTCCGTCTCCCCTTCCGACCTCACCCTCCCTCCCGGCGCGACCTTCCCGTCGACGCAGGCGGAGAAGCTGATCCGAGAGCTCAATCTCTTCCCCCGAGACGCCGTCCCGACGGCCGCATCCGATGACGAGCCGAAGAGGATCGTCGAACGGGAGTTCAAGATCCCCGGCCTCTTCGGGTCCGAGGGCGTGTCCGTCAAGGAGCTCGGACACCACGCCGGGTATTACCGGCTCAGTCATTCGTACGATGCGAGGTGAGGTTGTTGTTGAATTGACGATCGTGTTGAATGTGTGTGGATTTGTGGGGGTTTGTTTTGGTTGATCTGGTTGTGGTTGGATTTTGTTGGACAGGATGTTCTACTTCTTCTTTGAGTCGAGAAGCAGCAAAGATGATCCGGTTGTTATATGGTTGACGGGCGGTCCCGGGTGCAGCAGTGAATTGGCGGTTTTCTATGAGAATGGACCTTTCAAAATTGCTGATAACTTGTCTCTTGTTTGGAATGAATATGGCTGGGATAAGGTATCTTTTATTGTTTTGATCTGTTTCTATGTTAATGTTTTTTTAAGTTTCTGATGATCTCTCTTTAGGAGGCTGGTGATATAGGATCTTGATTTTTGACATCTTTGAATGGATATTTCTGTTTATAAAGAAAGTTTTAATTTTTTTTTGTTTTTTTAAATGCGAAACTCATGATTGGGACTCTTGGGAGTTGAGACAAGGGGTAGGTTAATACAATTTTTTTTCTTTTTTGAAAGAAGGGGGCAAGGGCTGAAAATTTTCATATCAGTAGAAATCTCATCCATGTCTGGATGACACGTGTCCATCAAAATGTATTAATAGGATTTCTATCAATGATTTTCTAATCAATGAAAGATTTTTTTTACTCTATGATGAACATGTGTTGCTCATCCTACATACTAATATGAAAATTTTCAGATGCCAATGGTATTTGAATTTTCCATATCCTCTATCAGAGCAACATTTGACTTTCCACGAATATCTTCATTTCCAGAGCCATTGCTTGCAGCAATTTTAAACGCCATCTCCCTTCCCAGTTCCACGCTATATGCAGGTCCGCTTTGGATAATGGCCTTATTCAAGTTGTATCATACAACTTCTACATCAGTTTGATTATATTAAATACCATTTAGGATGGACAATCAGAAATGGCAGAATGATAGTATTACTATTTGTAAAAATTTAATTTATGGGTGACACTATTAGATTCTGAAGGAGAAATGTTTGAAGGGTCAAGTAGAATTTTTTGTATGCATCCCATTGACGGAGTCAATAAGTCAAAATTGTCTTTATGGATCTGAATATGGATGAAGAGGCAGTAACTGTATTTTCTTGAATTTTTAAATTCTGTCACCATTTGTTAAGTAGGTTTTTCAACAAATAGTACGACCAAAAGTGCATAGAGCCAGGTAACACTATTTGATTATCTCCTTCCCCCGAACCCAGTTTGCATGTCTTCTATTTATTCCCTTTTATGTGGAAGTACTCAATCGTGCATTGGCTTATTTCATTCTAAGGAAAATATAAATAATATTTCTGACATTCTGCAGGCATCAAATCTCATATTTGTGGATCAGCCAACAGGAACTGGTTTTAGTTATAGTTCTGATAAACGTGATCTTCGTCATGATGAAACTGGTGTTAGCAATGATCTATATGACTTCTTACAGGTATGCGTGGTACTCATCCTACGTTTTTGTGCTTGTTGTTTTATAATCTGCACTGCCTCTGTTTAGTGTCATTGCTTTATGTTGAGGAAATACATGTTTATATGCTAGCTATATGTTCTTGGGAAGTTTGTTTTCCTCTTGATCAAGACGTAAATTTAGGTGCCCTCTTCCAGTGTTAGGTGGATTTTTTTGGTAATAGAGTTGATGAGCCAGTAAGGCAGTAACAGGTGTTGGATTTTATATCCATGTGGTTTCTGAGTTCTTATGAAAGATTTAAATCTTCCTTGTCCTCTGTTTTCTTAAAAGGATGTATCTTCAAGAA
Organism: Acorus calamus; assembly: GCA_030737845.1. Lineage (NCBI taxonomy): Eukaryota > Viridiplantae > Streptophyta > Magnoliopsida > Acorales > Acoraceae > Acorus > Acorus calamus. Next base: position 3,483,615 of record CM060878.1, on the reverse strand, counting down.
CAGTAATCTTATTCTCATGATCCCATCCAACAGCACTTTCATGATTTTTTTTGCCTTTTTCCCAAAATATTCATCATTTTCTTTTACCCTTTCAGTCAGTCATGTTATGTATTATCTTGCATAAGAAGCTACGAGTTAGCCTTTTAAAAATTTCATTTTCTTTTTTATGATAATATCTATACCCTTGCTAAGAGGGAGAGATTCTAAGTTCATTTGGTAGTTTTGACTCTGGTATATCCTGCTTCATGTGTGTGCATTATAAGAAAATATAATTTCTTATTTTTTGAGGCTTAAAAATTGTTGAAGTTATTGGTTCATATATGACATTAGCATTACTTTGTCTTATCAGTGTAATCAATAACAGAAGACCAAGAAATAAAAAATTTCTTATTATTTGAGGCTTAAAAATTGTTGAAGTTATTGGTTCATATATGACATTAACATTACTTTGTCTTATCAGTGTAATCAATAACAGAAGAACAAGAAATAAAAAATTAGGATGGTTTAATAATTTTCTTAAATTTGCAAAATTTTATCTGAAGATATTGTTTTGGAATTTTATCCTTGGAATGAATATCTTATACCAAAAATTGATAAATGCCTTCTTTAGCTATATGCAACATATTTTATTGAGGCATATTGTGTAATTTTAATTGCAAAGGAGGAAAAAAAGGATCAGTCAAAATAAATTCTGTAAATTTTGTAGACCTTCCGAAAGATCAGGATATGCTACTTTGCATGTACTGATTACCCACAACATTTATGATGACAAACTTGTTTAATTATTAAATATAATAAACTGAATTCTGAGCTTTGAAATGCACGCTGTATTCTTTATGTACATGTAGGCCTTCTTTAAAGAGCATCCTCAATTCACAAAGAATGATTTCTACATAACTGGCGAATCATATGCTGGGCACTACATTCCTGCTTTTGCCAGTCGGGTTCACCAAGGAAACAAAGCTAAGGACGGCATCCATATAAACCTCAAGGTATGTATATTGCTTTTCCCTGACTTTGGCTTTTTATTTCTTTTGAACTTTCTTTCTCAAAATTCAGATGCCTGAAACTATGGTTATGCAGGGCTTTGCCATTGGCAATGGACTTACATACCCCGCAATCCAATACAAAGCTTATACCGATTATGCTTTGGATATGGGAGTAATAAAAGAACCTGACTACACTAGAATCAACAAGTTAATGCCAGCTTGTGAACTGGCGATAAAGCTTTGTGGTATGCTTACAAAGACCACCCTTTTTAAGCTTTTCATCTTCCTTATAATCTTTGCTTCTTGTTACTTTTTACAATTGCCCCTTTTTAACTTTGTCTGTTGAAGTCAAAGGGAGTCATGATAAGCACGCAGAATCCTTTAAATTTTGGAAACATCATTTCAGGTACCTCAGGCAAAGCCGCTTGCTTGGCTTCATATCTTGTCTGCAATAGCATTTTTAATTCCATAATGAAGATTGCCGGGACCACAAATGTAAGAAAATATTCATAGCTACTTGTTTAGTCCACTTTATTGTATAATTTCATGTCCTAAATTCTTTTTTACTTGTTGCCTGCAGTACTATGATATCAGAAAGCAGTGCGAGGGTAGCTTGTGTTATGATTTCTCAAACATGGAAAAATTCCTGAAGCAGAAGACTGTTAGGGATGCACTTGGTGTTGGCGACATAGAGTTTGTTTCATGTAGCCCGTCTGTTTACCAAGCAATGCTTACAGACTGGATGAGGAACTTGGAAGTGGGTATTCCTGCTCTCCTGGATGATGGTGTCAAGATGCTTATATATGCTGGGGAATATGATCTCATATGCAACTGGCTAGGTAAGTCTTTTCTTATTATGCTTTATGTGATGCTTCGTCAAAGTCCAAAATATTATGCTTTGTGTGATGCCTCTTCAAAGTCCAAAATATTAAAAACACACAATGTTCTTAAATCATGACCCTATCTCAAATATTTATGCTATCTGCATATGGTATTTATTTATTGGTTATAAAGTTGCTGGGATCCCATAATTGAAAATTCCCCTTTCACTTTGGGGTCAAGTGAATTTATATTGTCTATATATTTTTTTGGATGAATACAACTATCAAAAAAAAAAAAACACTAGAAATACAATATAGATTAGTCGAAATATAAGTATCTAAGACAGAATGGTCAGGTTTTCTTCACCTGGAAACTCTAATTGATCATCTCATGTTGTCATGCAGGAAATTCTAGATGGGTGCATTCCATGGAATGGTCAGGTCAGCAGCAATTTGTCAATTCACCCACCCTGTCATTTGAAGTGGACAACAAGGAAGCTGGGCAGATGAAAAGCCATGGACCTCTTGCATTCTTGAAGGTCTGGCATACTCGTATTCCATCAATATACTCACATCTAATATTTGTTCTGTATGCGATTAATTTCACGAGCTGAATCAATGTGTGTGACTTTGCACGACAGGTCCATGATGCGGGTCACATGGTGCCAATGGATCAACCAAAAGCTGCTCTGGAGATGCTGAAGAGGTGGACCGGAGGAAAACTCGCCGGGCCTTCGTCCAGGCCAGAGAACATGATATCTGCTGTTTAATGTGATAAATTAAGCTTCCCTTTCTCTTTATGGTCTGGGAGAATGACATTCTGCATGCTTATAGGTTTTATTTTTTTAAGTGATGCCTGTGAATATGTTTCTGAATACCCTTCTGATCCACTGTTGATGGGGGGCTCTGTAAAAGGCATTTTTTTCCCTTTCACAAGTTTTCTAGTCATCTGGATTTGTACCTCTTGAAAGTTGATCTTCATGATTTATTTGTCTTTCCTGTAGTGTTTGGAAAATGGAAAATGCAAGCAATATATCCATCACTCATCTTGCAATAAATGAACTATGTTGAATAAAATTCAGATTTCCAAAGATTTTGGGTATTTTGCCTGCAACTGATACTTACCAAACAAACCTTTAGCCCCTGTTTGGATCGGGAATAAGTTTTATTCTTGGGTATACATTTATCTAAGCATAAGTGAGTATAAATAAGGATAAAGTGATTTTGTGTTTGGTTGTGTTTTGAATTATTCTCTTTGGTAAATGTAAGAATAAATGTTTTGTTGTTTATGGAAAATGTGAATAAAGTATGAATAATGATTTATAAAGGTAAAAAAATAATGATTGTTGATTTAACAGATGATTTATAAGAGGTGATGATAGTTGATTTGACAGTGGACCCACATATTCTTTGGGTGGAATAACCTATGATAACTTTAATTCCATGGGTTGATTGGAATCCATATACCATTTTATATTAGTTTATTCTGGTATACTTTATCAGATGTTATCCGGGGCAAACAAACACATCAAAATTCTTATCCGGGATTATCCAGGGGTTTATACCCAAAACAAACGGGGGCTTAAGCTTTTCAAATGGAAGGATTATCCAAATACAGATCGAAATTGGGCCTTAATGTCTTTTTTGGGTTTTTAAATCATTCTGAAAATATAATTCATTTCGCATAAGTCCTTTTTTTTTTTTTCAAATTTTAGTATTTATGTTTTTTTAAGACAATAACACAATTTATATTTAAAAAAAAACTGTTTGGATATACTTTTTGAGAACCAATTGTTTTAATAAATTTAGAGGATGAATTGTTTTTTAAAAATTGTTCTAAACCAGATCTAGAGCCGTTTGGTTAAAGTTTGAGGAGCAGCTCTGCAAATCTTCATTTTTTTTAGGTGTGAATCATGATTTATCAAGTTTCGCAATTCGCATAATAACCCATAAAAAGTGAAGACTCCCATTCAGAGTGCCGAGAGAGAATCAAAAGATGGGCAGGCGAGGCGGCGGCGAAGACGACGACGACGACCACTCGTTCTTCTACTACGCTCCCCAATCGACCTCCTCGAACCCTCACCGTCCGATCACCTCCTCAAATCCCCACCAATCGAGCGGAGGCGGAAGCGGAAGCGGCGGCCTCGCCCCATCCAAATCGACGGTCTACGTTTCCAACCTCGACTACACCCTCACGAACTCCGACATCCACACCATCTTCTCCACCTTCGGCAAGGTCGCGCGCGTCACCGTCCTCAAGGACCGGCGCACGCGCGAGTCGCGCGGCGTCGCGTTCGTCCTCTTCGTCTCCCGCGACGATGCGCGGTCCGCCGTGACGGGGATGCGCGGGAAGGTCCTCAACGGGCGGAACATCAAGGTCTCCATCGCCGCCGACAACGGGAGGGCGGCGGAGTTCATACGACGGAGGGTTTACAGGGACAAGAGCCGGTGCTACGAGTGCGGGGCGGAGGACGGCCACCTGAGCTACGAGTGCCCTAAGAACCAGCTCGGGTCGAGGGAGAGGCCCGCGCCGAAGAGGGCGAGGAGAGGCGGCGGCGACGGCGAGGGGCAGTCTCGGCCGTCATCGGACGGTGGTGGTGGTGGTGAGGATGGAGGGGGAGAGGAGGATGGGGGGTTCGAAGACGATAATTGGGCATCGGTGGTGGACACGAGAGGGGCGGACGAGAGGGTGAAGGAGGAGGAGATGGAGAGGAGGGGGAGGGAAGGGAGGGAGAAGGGGAAGAAGCAGAGCTACTTCAGCGATGAAAGCGGAGAAGATGATGATTGATTAGGTTTGATCTTCTCTGGTCTGAATTTTGGTGTTTTGTGTGCTAAAATTGCCTTTTTTTAATTTTCCATGTGGTTTTGCATCCATTGATAATGTTTGAATACATTGGTTGATTTGGTGGTCGTATGTCTTGTTCACCTGCAATTGTGTTGTGTGTCATTTTTTTTTTCTGTTCCATGAAAATTTTGTAGTGGTTGGTCAGAAATACAGATATCAGAAATCTTTATGTACTGGATAAGGATTGTAGGACTGCATTTCTATCACTTTTGGCAGATCTATGTTGTGAATCAAGCATTGAAGAGTTCTTTCTTTCCTTCATGAAAATCTGGTCTCGGATCTGAAACCATTGGAGTCATAACCTGTTTGCTTGCATGGATGTAGAATCCCAGTTATGCATGGTAAGGAACATGGTGCATCTAGTCTTGGAACTGTTGTTTTTCTCTGGGTGTATATGATTGTATTTACATTGATGACCAATAAAAATTTATTAAAGAATAACATTACTTCTATTTGAAACCCACACTTCCTGCTGCATGTTATTTGATAATGATTTCCCGAAAACATTAGAGATGAATGTGCATCATCGATGTAGTCACTGATGTAATAATAAGTGTGCTACTCCAAACCGTAATCTTTGTTTTGAATCAACCATTTATATCATCAAATGAGATTTTGAAGAAAAGGTGGGATCTTTGTTTTGAATTAACCATTTATATCATCATATGAGATTTCAAAGAAAAGGTGGGATCTAAGACCGAGGTGGATAATTGAGTAGTTAGTCATTAACTCGTAAAGGAATATATGGTTCTCCAGAGGCACCAAAGCACTTGTTAAGTTCTTCAAGGAGAAAATTAAGAAACTTCACATAATTTTGCCAAGGATATTGCATTTTATTTGAGGAGTTACCTAAACATGGGGATCACATTGCATAGTTAATCTAGAAGAGTTGCTGTACCAATTTTTTCATGTGTATTTCACTATTAGTCATTAACAATTACTCTTTTCAGAATTTACTCTATTCAGAATCTTGTATGATTTCTTTTCCTGTGTGTTTGGAGGGCCATTGATTTTCTATGGTACATCTTTTAATGATTTTTCATTCTCAATCCTCAGTCATTCTGCTTTATCTCTTGAGGTTACTGATCCATTTGTTTTTTATGTGTAGGGATCATACATGATTAAGTTCAATACATCGTCATTTTTTATTCTTCCACTTCACTTTAGACCACCTTCTCTCTGCAACCTAACAGACTAAAGTTGAACAATAGTTGTCAGCAGACTAATGTAGTGAATTGTATTTAAGTTTATAATCATGTGACTGATGGTGATAACTACTGATAACTATCCTTTTGCATTCAAAGATGTCCAGTTTTGACGAGGCCAAATGACTTCCATGCAAAATATTGGTGATTTATGTAAAACTTCACAGGAAACAAGAGAGAATAGAAAAGCAATGGCAGCTATGTTGATCTTAACTTAGCTTGTCAAAATGCTTAATTGTACAGCATCTCATGACTATAGTCTGGTTTGATAAATCTTCAGCACTAAAGCATGAGCTCACCATAAACCAATTTCACACATGTTCAGGAGAGCTCTCTGCACCTGTATATAAATTCTCAGATTCTGTATGACATCTAAAATCATTGTATACCTGCACATGGATACTGGAGAGATAATGTGTCGGATCTAAATTTTTTTCCCCTTCAATACCAGAGATGGTTGTTGAATTTCCCATATTTGCAATGGTGTACTGTACTGTGGTCCAAGAGAGATATATGGAGGACTTGATGGGGGCGCCAGATTCCCACGGGCTTTGTGCAGACGGTCATGGTGTATGGGCATGAATTCTTGAGGGGTTGGATGAATTGTCCGAAGCGATTTGCTGGGAACTGGGATGGGGGGGAACACTATTAGCTTATGGGATGATACTTGGTTAGGCGATTCTTGTTTGTGAGAGCGATACTGGAGGATATGTCAAATAGCTTCTTCTTCTGTGTGAGTTGCGAGCCAATTCTGGGTGAGTCATGGGGACAGTGGCTACTGGGAAGTGCTGGTTTGCAGGAACCTCCATTCATGGGAAGTGGATGACTTGTAGAGTTTGTTAGAGGAACTCCAGGGGATGGCTTTGATATCTGAGGTGGATGATCGAGCGGTGTGGAAACCTTCTCCAATGGCTGGGTTCTCAGTCAAGGGCTGTTATTCATCATTGCGCCAATCAAGACCAAGGGTGGAAATGGTGGCGCGGAAGCATAAAGAAATTTGGAGTTGCAAGATTCTATCAAAAGTTAAGTTTTTCCTCTGATTGGTTTATCACGAGAGTGAATTTGGCAAGATGGGCACCTAATATTAACAGTGGTCTTTGCAGTTTGGAGGAGGAGACAGTGGAACATTTGATCCTCTGTGCTCGGCAGGTGTGGCAGTGGCTTTGTGCTGCGACGGGGTTGATCGGGCTTGCTGGCTCGCTGGAGGAAATGTGAAGATCGGGGAAGTGTTTACGAGTGGCTGGTGATAGGAGTGTGGGCACGAAGATTTCCCAATCGTCCATTCCAGCAACGGTGTGGTCGATTTGGCTTATGAGAAACCAAGCTATCTTCAGGGGGTGTATGCCGTCTGTGGAGAACATTTGTGAGGGAGCGGCAAGTTTATATTGTCGTGGGGGAGATATTGTGCAGGGGCATTGGAGTTTTCTTTTTAACGGGGGTTGATTTAATGTGTTAGGCTAGTCTTTCAGACTGGGTTTAGGATACCATAAAAAGAGCTATAAAGGTAAAAGCCAACATTTTCTTAAAAAAAATATCAGAGATAGTTGTTTTGTGTTTGAGTCTTGACGCTATGTTAAAAATCATGTTTGTTTGATGAAATTCAAAAAAAATTTATATATGATCGCAACAAACAGACGGAGGTAGCCTAATAGTTTGCTGTAAAGATAGTCATGAAAGGTCCCTCCGTTATAAAGATAGAAAATATCAGACATAGTTTTCTTATGGAAAAATGTTAAGCACATTCCCTTGGGCAGCCTCACATGTAGTCAGCCTCACATACAATCTCTCTTACGTAGGACAAGTCATAAAAAAATTTCAATTTATAGTAATCTGACGGTAATTTTCATCATCATTTATGATCCTAATAACCACCCTCATTGATTGAGATTGAATATTAGATTTTAAGATCTTTTAAAATTTTTAGGATATATTCCATATTTTTAAGAATTTTTTAGTTAATGTTATTAGGTTTTTTTTTAATTTTTAGATTTAGAAAATAGTTTAGATTTTAAGAATTTTGTTATTGTTCTGCTAACTGTCTGTCTAAAATCTTGTTCTTCTCGAGTCTCCTCATCATTAGACATGTTTCGTTTCTTTAAAATGTATGCATCAAATCATATTCTTTCATTAAAAAAAGTACATATTTTAGTTAATTGTACCTACTTATTGTAGGCCAAAAAAAAATGAGACTCACCAACTATGCTTCACGTACTTGTGGCCCATGCATCATTTGTGGATCCGGCCCGTCAGCCCATCAATCCCCAGTTAGTAAACCCAGAGCCCTGAAAGGACAATGTTACATTTAGTCCTATTTTCAGCCTCAATTCCAGTATATATGTGTTTTGAATTTTTTTAAATAGCATACATCATCTAATGAGGTACATGCTTTTATAAAAAATGAAATATATACTCCAATGAATTATATGGATGCATTTACAGAAAATATAAAAAAATTCTTTTAAAACATATACGCTGTTAATGTGAGCATATGCGTCGATAGAAAATCTATCGACGCATATAGAGCTGGAATTGAGACTGAAAATGGATCTAGGTGTAACAGCGCCCTGATTTTAAAACCCAAGTCAGTAAACCTAGAGCCTTATTTTATGATCCATTGGTGATTAAAAATATCCACTTTTTTATAAAAAAAATAAAATAAAAATGTGGCTAAAAACAACAATTTATTTGAATATATTGTTTTTTCATTTCTTATCTTCAATAGTTAAGCACGTGAGAACGGTAAACGGGCTGGCTCCTCATTTTCGTTGCGAGTATGTTATTATGGGATGGGCCCTTGTACGGCCCACATCGGCCCAGTCCACTTGTAACCCTAATCGCGAGTGGATAAAGGTCAGTAGGGGAAGGTGGAGAGAGAACCAAATCGCAAATCGGTCTCTTCAAAAAGGCGAATAAGGAAGGGGTGGAGAAGGGAGAGGGAGAGAGAGAGAGAGAGGAGGAGGAGAAAGGTCTGTATTTTCGCGAACACCATCAAATTTTGAGGTTTTCAGGGTTAAATCTAGGGTTTTTTCAACGGATCGGAAGAGAATTGCTGGAGTTTGAATCTGGGTTTTCTCTGATTCTTTGAGATCACCTTCAATTAGTTTCTATATCTCTTCTTTTTTTTCCTTTGTATCATTCCTGGTGAGATTGATTTTTTTATCGATCATGATTTCTTTGGTTGATATAAGTGGTGATGGATTTGTGGATGCTGTGTACCGCAAAAAGATGCAGCTTTTTATAGTTTTACTAAAGAATTTAGTTTATTCATGTCGTATATGTGTGGATCTGACTCTTCGAAAGCCTAATTTTTAGTAAGTATGTCGGGCAATACATGCAGTTTTTTTTTTTTTTTTGAAAAAAATCCTATATGAAGGTGAGGATAGTGAAGGTGGCATGTGAACGGATGTTATTGATGTGAAGTAAGAATAAAAAAGGAGGACCATGTCAGATAATGAAAGTAGCCTAAAAATTTCATGGAGACTTGTTGGGTGGTACTTTGATGTGGAACTGGAAAGGCAAAACCTTTGTTGGATGTGGTTTTTATTGTTGTGTTGGGGTTTGGGCTTTTTTGTCTGTTGGGAAGAACATATGGGTTTGAAATGGACTGATGGAGGTGGTTTGGGTGTGTGTGGTTGTGATGTGGACAGGAGGAAGTGGTGGTTGTTAGTGTGGTGGTGGTGGTGTTTTTGCGGATCGGGGTCAGTTGGTGAGGTTGGAAGAAGTCTGAAGGATGAGCCGTGACAGCAGGAGCCCGGTCAGAGACCGCAAGATCCGCACGGAGCGATACTCCTATCGCGATGCACCTTACAGGAGGGACATGCCTCGTGATTCCAGGTTTTTTTTTATTGATTTATTATATTCTTGTTCCTTTAGACAAACATGCTTTCTTTTTTTTAGTTCTCAGAGAAATGATGAAATTGGTTACGTGTTCATGCAATTGTGAATTTAGTTCTGGGCTCCTGTGTATGCATGGTTGGCCCTCATGTGTTTATGCATGTTTTGGTGTTGAAATAATGAGTTTTTCAAGACTTCCATTTTGGGGGTTGGGGGGGGGGGGGGGGGGGGGGGGTTGTCCATGCTGATTGATTGAGAAGTTTACCATAATCTGATCATTGTTACTTTTTGAGCTGACTTTCGTTCCTAATATAAACTGGAAGAAATTTGACATATCATCATTGAGTTCTCAGAGCTCTTCATGTGTTTGTGTTGAATAGTTTTTCAATGTGTGTAGGTCCGCGACTGCGTGTGCATTCTCTGAGTGCTTTCTTGGTTTCTCTTTCATATGATTGTGGTTTATTTCTTTTCTTCTCTGGTAACTTTTATTTTTGATAATGGGATTGGAAAAAAATGTCAAAAGCGGGATTTGAACCCACACCCTCATTAGAGGACCAGAACTTGAGTCTGACGACCTAGACTACTTGGATTTTTTGTGTTTTCTCTTGTGACTTTTAAATATCTTGCTCATTTAGTATCATGTCAATAGTTTACCTGTCATTATTCGCCTTTTGTCATTTTTTCACTGCTTGTGATCCTCTTCTTATGCTGCAGAACCGAGTAATGCACTTCTCCATGCTTTTAATCTATGTCATTATTGTCATGCTTCCTATTTCTGTATGAGTTTCTGGGGTTAAATGGGGTGTTTTTTTCCATATCTAGTCATTCTTGTTTATATTGCCATTATATTCTTCCTCCAGTAGTAAAACTACTTTTTTGTGGCTAAGCTTAAGTTGTAGACTGTTTAATTGCATGTGAAACTTTAAGCCCCCATTTGATTCGACAATAGGGCTCGGAATAAATGGGAATTAGTCGGAATAGCCTCGAAATGAGTGTTTGAAAGGTTGGAATAAATGAGAATATGTTCGCCAGAGTATAAAGTGGTGTGGATTCCAGTCAACATATGAAGTTAAGTTATTCCAGGTTATTCAACTCAAAAGAATATGTGGCTCCACTGTCAAATCAACTGTCATCACTTTTTATAAATCAACTGTCAAATCAACTGCCCTCATTTTTCGCCTTTTATAAATATTTATCCTCATTTTATTCACATTTTATTCAACCAACAAAAACTTTATTATTATTCAAAATCCAACCAAACAAAAAATCACTTTATCATTATTTATGCTAGAATGGTCATAAACATCATAATAACTTAATTCTTTATCCAAACAGGGGCTAATGTACTACACTGAATGTATCTGCAATTTTCTTTAACAAACTATCAATATCTCAAAATGACGTCGGTAAAGCAGTGATATTTTTGGTGTACTATATTTGAATTTTATAAAGCCTATTTCTCACCTCTATAAGCCTCATAGAAATCTGAAGGGACATGATCATTAATTTGTTTGGTCCTTTTGTTTTAGAATATTTATTTATTTTTTACGGGAATTTTAGAATATTTATTGTATGCCTGTAGAAATCAATGTTTATAAAAAGCAACCATTTTCCTGATATGTGCAACTTCATGAACAGATTTCAACTTTGCATTGATAGATCCATGAACTTCAATGGTATTGAGTTGCATGTCAAATGGATTGAGCATGCATTGTGTAGTGATCATAGTAGTTCTGGAAAACTGAGCCATCTTGCAAAAAATGATCCATCATGCACCTTTAACAGGTTGCATCTCCCTGATGGAGCCATGGTCTTTCATGGTTCCGAGATGCTCTTAAACGTCTTTAACCTTGTGATGCAGCGTGAGGGGTCATGCTCTTCTGCTGACTCGATCGACCTTCAGGGATGCGAGATCTGCAGGCTCGAACAAGGCTGTTGATTCTTCAATAGAAGGATAACAGGGATGTTGGGCTTCAAATATCCGTTGATTTCCTAAGAAATGCCAGAAATTTGGTATTTCTATGTAAATGTTAGTACTTCTAACAAAATACAGTAGATAAAATAAATAAACTTCAAATAATCACTAATCTGAATAATCAATTGGGTTACATACCTATTTATAGAAGAGAATCTTTAACAAACTAAGATCTCAACTGATTATTCTAATTTAAACTAAAAATGATCTTAACAGATTATGCAAATCTGTAAAAATAACTAATACATCTTCATTTAATCCTAACTGATATTCAAATTTGAATTTAAATTCAAAAATTCAAATTCAATTCCTAACTAAAAATATAAAAAAAAATCATATCTGAATAATATCTGAATATTAACTAATCCTAATTATTCAGAAAAGATATGATAAATCTAACAAATAAAATTAAAATACTAATAAGTACAAATCATCCATGATCCTCCATATGGTGCTCCTTAATGGTCCATGATCGTGCTGCATCACCTTGTTACCTAAACTTTGAATTATTGATTAATTCACGCAAAAAAAATGCATATCTTTTTTTATTAAAAGTTTAATTCCTGTTTAAATCATGTCTCATGAACAATACATGTCTTTTTCAATAATTCACGTAAAACTAAATCAGAAAAATGATCTACCAATGTTGGCTTTGTCTGTGAGATTTTTAATGTTGATTTTTTATGATTTACCTAAATTCAAATATTATAACTCTTAAGTCGGTAGTTTTTGTAGTGTTTTGATGTTATAACATCATTGAAAGATCATAGATTTGATATAATATTGGTGATTTTGCATGTCATGAGTAATTTTTTCTATTTTTTGTTATTTTTTTCTGAACTTCTCATGAAATATTTTTAACCTAATCTGAGCTATATAGAATTGCTAAGTATTGTCTTGCCGCATTATTCCCGAATTCTGAATTGGTAGCAAGGGTCTTGAATTTGCATTGTGCATCGGTGATGGAGCTATCAAGTTTCCATTTTATCATGACTTTTTATTGGTGAATTTTATCAGGGACACTCTATAACTCATGTGCATCCTCTCGAATTCAGAAAGGTTTTTAATGTGATAGCACAGTTTCAGATGTTGCATCTCTATTATTTCATATGATGATTTCATTTTGTTTTTGTTGAAAGATGTTGACTAGCCAAGTAATCCATCTCCTACATCCATTTGAGTCCTTTTCTATTCTGGCCATCTACTAATGGTGGCATTTCTTCCATTGATTTGAGTCTTATGATCCCAACATAACGGGTAGTTAGATCTTCAAAAAGCTAAATAATTTACATGTATTCTTATCGTCGGTTGTTTTGCAAAGTCAAAATATCTTAGAAATGGTCATTTCCAAGTACTTGTTCTGATGGAAGCGGTGGGGTGCCCATGTAATTCACTTGAAATTGGTAAATAACTATAAACAAGGAAATATTGTGTCTCCCAAAAAACCCAAGAAGAAGAAGAAGAAGAGAGGATTCTCCTTCTCTTTACTATATGATCACTTTTGCACAGAAACATCAAGTTTCCACATTCATGTTTCGTAATTATCCTAAAATAATCTCCCATTTATTTTCCATATAGCATCCTCTGCCTTGGAAGATTATTCTGTTCCTTGCCAGCTATATGCACCAACATAAAGCATGTGAGATCAATTTGGATGAAACCCCCCTTGATTGTTTTTTTTTTTGTTAAGATCGTAGAAGATTGCAATTTATAGGGAATTCACCCTTTAAATTTTGCATGTGAGATCAATTTGGATGACACCCCCCCCCCCCCCCCCCCCCCCTCCTGACAGATTTTCTGTCACTCTCATGGAGACCATGGAAGATTCATACAATTAATAGGGATTTTAAAATTATATTTCATAACACTGTCAATAGTTGATGAATTTGCATTGTACAAGTTTTTAAAATTACCATCTTATAAGATTAATATATCATTTTGTTTTTGTTAAAGAATATTATCAAAGCGTTGATTTTAGTTCACCCTTTGTTCCAGGGCCACCATATATATAGTTTCTCTTTTTTCTTTGTATAGATAAGTTATGGAATCTTTGTCTGTAGAGCCCTCATTCCTCACACAGTGGCTTCATGGAAGAAAATTATTTTAAGCGTTACATAGTGTTAAATAGGATTTGTTGAATTCATTGTGATTTTTTTTTTCTTTTTATCTTTAACAATAAATTGAGGAAGATTTGTAACCAATTGAGTGATTCGTGCTTTGCTGAACAGGAGAAATGATCTGTGCAAGAATTGCAAGCGACCAGGACATTATGCAAGGGAATGCCCGAATGTGGCTGTTTGCAACAACTGTGGTCTTCCCGGGTAAATGATTTTCTCTCATGTCACGATTAAAGTGTTTGTATAATTTATTGTCTGCCAGCTGTTTGACTTAGAAAGGTGAAGACAATCCCTTTTCCAGATTTCTCAATTAAATCATCTCTACATTACATATGCTATAACCTGAGGAATGTTAAAAAATGAATCGGTCTGTTGAATTGGGAGTGTGGTTAAAGCTGAAAGGGATCAAATATCAAGTGTGATATTATAAGATAAAAATTGTCCAGGTTACATTTGAGCTTTATTTCATACACAAGTAGAAGTTTATTAGAAGCATGTTCATATGATTTGGTTCAAGCTTCAGTACAAATTGGTTTGCATTGATCGAGTGAGAATATAAGCATTATTTTTATTAAATATCCACTCAATATTTAACCTGTAATCAAACTAACTCTTATTTAATATAGATAAGCCATTCTAAAGTCATTTGTCCAACAGTATTTGTAAGCTCCATTAACTTCATATAGTTGGTCAAGAAATTTAGCAATGCTAAGATATAATTTAAGCTGTGTATAATTTTTTGTATCAATTTTTTTTGGAAGATTGGTTCCCCCATGGGTTTGATCCCCTGACCTCCCTTAAGGAGAGAGGGGATGCTACCCAACTTAACCAAAGCTCGGTTCATGTGTCAAATGGACTTAGTTGGAGAATATAGATCTTAGATTTACAATTATCATGAGGAACACTATGACACAAGGATCTCGCATGTAATTTGAAGTGGAGCTCAGATGAACTTATTTTGCAAGGGGAATTTTGATGGTTTGCTAAGTTTTTTAACCCGCAAATTCCTTGGAGATTATCAGGCTCAATATGCAAATTAGCTAAAGACTAGTGATCATGACAAGTTGGGTATTGAAGCAGGAAGGCATTTTCAAAAGCCTACAGCATTTTTATTATGGTTAAACCCCCAATTCGTTAATTGTTTAATTCCTGCAATCTTGGTAAACCCAGAGTCATGCTGATTGTTATATAAGCATGTAAGCTTTGATGAATTCACGTAAGCTTTGATGTCCACTCCATTAACTAATTTTCCTCCTTTAATCACATATGGTGTTTATGATCTGTGCAGGCACATTGCTTCAGAATGCTCCGCAAAATCCCTCTGTTGGAACTGCAAAGAACCAGGCCATTTGGCAAGCAAGTGCCCAAATGAAGGCATCTGCCACACGTGTGGCAAGGTAGGCCATCTCGCCCGAGAGTGCTCGGCTCCTCAACTTCCCCCCGGAGACCTGAGGCTATGCAACAACTGCTACAAGCAAGGTCACATCGCTGTGGACTGCACCAACGAGAAGGCCTGCAACAATTGCAGAAAGACGGGACATCTCGCCCGCGACTGCCCGAACGAACCGATTTGCAACCTCTGCAACATAGCTGGGCATATGGCAAGGCAGTGCCCAAAGGCCGACATGCTGATGGACAGGCACCCAGCGCCGCTCCGTGGTGGAGGTTACAGAGACGTGGTGTGCAGGATGTGCAACCAGATGGGCCACATGAGCAGGGACTGCATGGGAGCGATTACCATTTGTCACAACTGCGGTGGGAGGGGACACTTCGCTTATGAGTGCCCGTCTGGGAGGCTCATGGACCGCGGACCTCGAAGGTACTAGAGTTTACTGGATTTTTATTAATTGTTATGGTGTCTTCTGAATTTTCATTTTATTTTCTTTTTCAAAACCATGGATGTTTTAGGAGTTGTGAGGTACACCTTTCTGCATACATTGTGTGACTATTTTCAGTGTTTTCTATTAGTATGTGAGTTCTGTTGCTGTTGAGGAGGATAATCATGCAGGATGATATGATAGCCTAGTCTTATTGTTGTGATGGATTTCTACATTTCACATTAAGCTGTTTGACAACTATTATCCAATCAGAGTGACCACATTAAGTACATGTTTGATTTTTTTACATATTATTGGATGGTGGGATCACACATAATTGGTGGTTGTATCATGGTGTGCTAAAAGATCATGCTTATTTTCTTCCAGAGGTTTGTATACAATCCTATTCCATCCCTATGACCATTGACCAGCACTAGATGGAAGAGGTTTGCGGTATGATTCAAGTGTTTTTAACTTTTTTTTTAATGTTATTGCTTGCCATGTATGGCATTCATATCATGGGCAGTGGCTTAACCCATTAGCAAGTGAGTTGTGATAACCTCTTAAAACAAATTTTTGGTTGTCCAGAACAATTATATAAACAGTTTATAGACCCATATTTTGGATGTTTATACAGGACTACATAATGCTTTAATAGAAAAATAGGAGGTGCAATATAGATCATTGGTTCAGTCAGCCAGAATGTTTTATGAAAGAAAAAAAATGAAAAACAAAAATATATAGTTTTGGGGCTTTTTAGCCTGCAGTGTTGCCCTTTGTACTCATGTAGTCTCACTCAGATAGATTGAATGTATATGTGTATTCTTGTGTTTTTACAATAGAACATGTACTGGAATCGTGTTGGAAAAATATGTCGTGAGGGAATAGCTAGATGTGATTATTTTTTTTCCCTGAAATAGTTATTCCTGATTTCCTAGTATCATCTTTGATCAATACAACCAAAAAGAGGGTACAGAACAGCTATTCCCATCTTAGATTCGGTATAAGTTATTCAAAGGGCGTGCCAATATCAATCTTGAAACAGAAATACAAAAATATTCAAAACCTAAGTTTTTCAAAACCTGTGTAAAAATCAGTTTTGAATTTCAGTTTTCTACGTAAAATTAGTTTCGCAATTGAGCAATCAACCGCATCAGCCTAGGTACTAATCATCAGGAGCCTTATCAAGTTATCAGTCCATCGTGGACGACCAAATTTTCATATATAACAATATTAAATTCATGAAATTTGTGTCACCTCATAAAACAAGACAATGTAGCGTGTGAAGAAAACACATCAAAAGGTCCCCACCACCTGTATCACAGCAGAATCCGCGTTTTTTCCATCAAATAATTGGACCCCTCCCCCCAAAAAAAGTTGTTTTGGGGCCCAAATTTTATTATGTTATCTAAAGCTTGACTTTTGGTGTCCTACAGATCCAAGGCTGGTACGTTTTGGCTATTAATTGGACTGTTTGTACGTAACATTACATAATGGAATTTATGTAAATTGTAGATCTTAATAGGGCCAGACCATCCATCTCCACAGCCACTTGGAGCCACATTTATACTAGATATGGGCCATGGTGCATAGGTCTGCCATTTCTGCAATCCCCAATTTCCCCTATACAGTATATATATATAATATGTTGTGTTACACAAGTAATACTATATTAGAAAAATATGCATTCTATATACTCGAGTGTGTACTTTACTCTGCTTTTTTATGACGTGTGATATGTCTTAAGGTTCCGTTTGGGTTGATGCTTTCGTGGCATTAACATTCACGGACATCGGCCGACGCTAGCAACCAATCAAACAAGAAAAATGGCGTCGGCGTTTTACGCTGACGTTGGCGGTGCATGTGGTTTTTTCTTTAATATTTTCAACGGGTTAAAACAGCGCTTCTACATTGATAGGTTGATTTCCCCCATCACACTGATGTTGAGCGCACACCTAAATTCAAAATAGGTTGAAACTGCAAAAGAGATTAAGTGATGCTAGCTATTATACATATATAATCTTTATATGCAACATCATGCTTAGTTTTATTTCACTAATATCATGTTATTCTGTCAATCCATAAAACAGTTTCCTTTCTCTTATTGCACAATACTCACTGCTATTCCACCCCTATTATGCTACTCAAACATAGAGTTGGGGATTTCTTGGACGGTATGAATGTAAAAAGGGTCTTTTTGTGAAAGACTTTTAACGGGGTGGTCGAGACACACCCTTCCTCAAGGAGAGATCGGGAATTCGACTCCCAAGTTTACCAAAAAAAAAAAAAAGTTTTCCAAGTGATGGGTCTGCACTGTGTCTCGTATAATGGCTCATTATCTCATTGTTTTCCAAGTTGCTCATGATTTACTATTGACTGCTCTTAAATATTCATTAGTTTAAACTGTGAAAACCCTGATTTGATACCAAGTTTCCTCTCGACCCACTAGATTTATCTTGTGTATGTTATTTTAATCTTCTTTTCCCTTTAGTATTCACTATTCAGACCAACCAAACTGATTACATAATTGCCAATCATTTGCTCTTTCAACTGTATACGGATAATACAAACATGCACACTCCCAATAATACAGTATACTTAGTATTTGTAATTTAAAGTGGGATAATGTTAAGTCAAGTTGTCAAGTACTATTTACATGTGTTTTAAATTTTTTAAAAATAGTATACCTCATCTAATAAATACATGTTTGTAAGTATATATATTGTTAATTTTCTATCAATGCATATAAGACTAGAATGAAACTCGAAATGAATACGGTGTAACAGCACCCCTCTAAAAAGCGATGATCATGACAGTGTAGACTCATCATTTGTCTGACAAATGATGGGTGAAGGTGAGGCAAGTGTCGTGTTTTAATTTTTAGTATAAGTTGTGTTTTAAACTGTGTTGAAGGGAAGACATTTGCTGACAAACTCTTACCATTATTTCAAACAGACATGTAGACAGAAAAAAAGGCCCAACAAATGCAAGGTGCCAAAACAAAGGACCCATAGCGCTTCACAAAAAAAAATGCTCCCATGACCATTTCAAAACAATAAATACAAGATATGTTTATTTATACCATATGCATATATTGAAAAAAAAAACAAAAAAAAAACAATACCCAATCCATAATAAATCCATACAATTAAGCAGTGACAAATCGAATAGGACAACCTCTCCACATCTCATGTTCCCTGCACCCCCCATATCTATCTCTATATTCCTCAATCAAATATTTTTTCTTTTTTCCATCACACTCGAAACACCATTAACCACAACCAACACTATCTTTATTACTCACAATCGTCTCCTCACCAAGTAAATACCAACAACAAAGGGCGCCTCAACTTAGTTGGGCAGCTTTTTTTTTAATTATTATTATAAAAATTAAACCGCGATTTCATTTCTGAAAGTCATAGCCAATGTTGATCAAAGCCTGCACTCAGGAGTGAGTGAATGGTCCCTCCTGGAGTCCTGGCAATAGTTATAGACCATGTAGTGCTTCTGCGCCCATCGCATCGCCGCCGTCTGACGTGGGCTGAGCCCCCTGCAACCAAGCTTGTCAATTATCTTTAAAAATTCAAATATTCAGAATAATTTAAAAAATTATCTGAATCTGACGTATATTATAAAATCATTAAGTTCATATTATACATTATTTGCATTTGTTATCTCGTTTGAAATTATATATTATTAGTTTCATATTTAAATATGTTAATTATTCAAAGAAATATCCGTATTTAATTTGAATGTGATCCGATTGAGAGGCTTACCTGTAACCGGGCGGAGACATAGAGGGGGGGCGGCATCGCCTGGAGTAGGCGGAGCAGCCGCCGATGATGAACCTGGTGAACCTGGCGACGAAGGGCTGGTAGCGGTAGTCGGCCTTGAAACGGCCGTCGTCGGTGGCCCAGGCAGAGGCGTCCCATATGGAGCCGTAGACCCACATGGGCCTCATCGGGAACGTGTAGGGGCTCTTCCTCGGATACCGCCTTATCGGTACGTCGTCGACAAAGAATCTGTGTCACACACGATACAGTTTTTTTGGATGGGTTGTGGTGGGTCAGTTGTTGGACTTGCATGACATGGACTTATGTGAAGGGGAATGTGTTTTATTTATATGTATATATAAAAAAGATTTAAATATATGTAGGGACTTATCACTTATATGAGTAATCTACGACCCTCAGATTGACCAGGCCAGGGCAAACACCAAAAATTAAGTCCCTTGATGTATTCACTTCATCAATTAAAATAATATTACGCATTTTTTTTTAAATGATATGCATCATCTAATGTGTGTGTATAAAATATAAAATATATACTCTAATAACGGTATGAATTCATTCTTAAAATGTAATTTTTTTAACAAAATATATTTTGTTAATGTGAAGTATATTATGCTAATGTGACTATAGACAACTAAGGAGGTATATGATTTTGAAAAAGAGACTGTGCAACTGTGCTTTTAATAAAATAAAATAAAAAAAAGATTGGTTTTGAAAAAAAAAATCCAAAATAAGGTATCTGAAAAGTAACATGGAACCAAAAAGGAACACTTATCAATTTTTAAAAAAAAATTATAAAAACAACACTTTTTTAAGAGCTTAAGATTTGCTTTCAGATGGTTAAATAAAAGAAATTTTCCTTAAAAAATTAACAAAAAGTCGAAATTAAAATACTTATAGAATAGAAGCTGAACAAATAAATACAAAAATAAATAAATGGGAGAATTTGTTTTATAAAAGAAAACATTAAAGTCCAAAAATTTATATTTTTTGTTAAAATATTTGTTTTAATACTTGAGGGGCTACTTTGGTGGATCCAGTCTTTGTCCCATTGGACGCCTCGATGGTCTATGCTTAGGACCACCCTTGAATGTACAACCCTAATTACAGCCTCATTTTTATCGAAAAGAATGCACTTTGTGAAATAAAACATTTGAAATAAAATGGAACTGCATGACAGCCAGGCAAATGATCATTTGTAAATCTTTAATAAACTGCCCTCTATAGAGGGCCTTTTACACAAAAAAAAAAAATGGACTGCATGAATGTAATACTAAAAAAACAAACAATAAAATTATATATACACAAAAAGAAGATGAACGGACTTTTCAGGAGCTTTATTAAGGTCCCCTTATGTGTTTATGTTAATTAGTCTCTTCTTCTCTTCTCAAATGTGAAGTTTATGTAGTACTTATTCATGCATATTCATTGACTGTCAGGTAGTCTTCCCCCCTCACCAAGTTTGTTTTTGTTCCACCGAAATGTCTTATTTGATATGCAGATGATTGATGCATATTAAAATCAGGAACTTTTTTACTTTACCATAAAAAAATATCACTGATGAAAAGTAGTTGTCTTAAAGGTTAATGATACTGGTCACATGAAATTCAGACAATAGCATCTAATCGAGTACAAAGTTTTAACACAGTACGCCAATCACGTGCAACTCAGATATTTGCTTTTGGTGGATTAAATGATTGTCTCATGTACCATGCACAATTTCATGTATCACTTCCATCAATTATCAATAGGTGTAATCTAAATAGGTGTAATCTAGAATACTGTATAAGGTAAAAACAATAAAAAGTAATAGGTAAAAGTAAATTTAATAGGTGTTGCTCGTTTAGATCACACAGTGGAACCAACGGTCATTTTTAGAATAATAATTTCTCATTTTTAAGAATCCAAAATATGGAATGAGAATGAATGTCAAATAACTCTAATTTTAAAAAATGATCATTTTGAAAATTGATTTCAAACGAGGATCAAAAGATTACTCACATGAGCTCATATGGACTCCAGAAGATCGCATAGCGATGGAAGTCGGCGGTGGGATCGAACCAAAGATGGAACTTCATCTCCCTCCCAATGATCCTCCCATCCCCACTCCCTAATATGTACACATTGGTCTGCAATGTGTAAGGCTTCCCTGGCGTCGTCCCCAAAAACTCCATATCCACCTCGTCATGGTGTCCCGGATGCGCTTCGCTGTTCGATAGCTGCAAAAACATGTTACGATTTATTTAAAATTCACTTAAAATCATAGATTTGGATAAGCAAGACTTGAATGTGAGTGCTAACATAGAAAGCTGTGTTCACTCCTGCAGTGTATCCCCTCTGTAGTTTTATGGACACGCCGAAGTAACCTGACCTGAATGGCCTAGTAGACTTGAAACCACTCCCTGAGAATACTAGATATGGTTAGATGTAGATATCAAATACACTCACAATCACATATAGAAGAGAACCAAAGATGACCTGAGGTTTTGTCAAGCCACATTGTGAGTGAGGATTGGTCTCTTGAGACTGATTGGTGGTTTGGGCCCCAAAGGTTGTGGTAGCCTTGGTAGAAGCCACGGGTCCTGAACTTGGAGCTAGGGTAGTAGCCTGGGGAGGGCTGAGAGTGGGTGGGAGTGAATATGAGAATGAGAGATAATGGGAGGAGGAGGAGGAGGGGGAGAGACATGTTGAAAGAGTAAAGATTTGGGGGATGGGGAGAGGGGGTGTGTGTGGTGTTAGTGAGTATGGCAGTACAGTTGGTATAAATAAGCAAATGCAGGGGGAGGGGACACCACTCAATTAATTTTTTATTTTTTTTATAAAAAAAGAAAAGAAAAGTGTTGCATTGAAGTTGATTGAGTGTCATAGATGGAGACAGAGGTAAAGGATTGCCTAGAAATGACTGGAATTGTTAACTTTTTAAGCTACGGTAAAAAGTTGTTACAGTGATAACCTCTTTGAACATTACTATGATACACACATTCATTAATGCAGTCCTAGATATGCATTCTGTATGAATGACTGTTTCTAACATTTTTCATCGGACTTTGATGGATGATGATGTATAAACATGAAAACTAAAGATTTGGGTTGTGTGTGTGGATCTATAGGAACTTAGACTTTTTGTGCAAGACTCCCTTCCATTTCAATGCAACATGCTTTGCTGTCCAATCATTGAAGGGTCATATTTTTGGTCTATCATTGTATAACTTACCATATTTTTTTCTAGTAGGGCTGATCTCCCCCCCCCCCCCCCCCCCCCCAAGAGTGTCCTTCAAGAAGTCACTCTGTTCATTTTAACTTCACTTTCACTCCAAAAAATGGGAAAAAAAGAGGGAAAAAGAGAGATGAGGACACAATATAATCTGATAAGTGAATTGACATAGTTTTTATAATTATAACCTTAGCGAAGAATTGGACGGTCGATGGAACAGTCGGTCATGAAAAATAATCAAACAGAAACCATTTGTTGGAGTTTGATTGCTATGGACTTGTAATGATCCAAATTAAATATGTTTCATGTCAGATTTGATGATGATGTGAGACTTGGAAAGGGAATTGGATAACCCAAACAAAAACAATTGAGGACCATTTTCCCTCTTTGGAATGGCATTAGTAATAAGTTAAAAAAAGAGAGCTAAATTATAGTATTATTTTATTTTGCAAATAATCCATTCTCCATCATTTTGATTGTGTCTGTTGACATAATTAGTAAAGCTCTTTAAAGTCATAGGTAGAGCATCTTGTCCTATAGTTATGTGGGTTCATATGTAGAGAAAGAGGTTGATAAAAGATTATTCCAATGCCAACAGTACCTTTACCTATGGTTGCATATAATTTCAAGCAATTTGTATGCATTTAATTTGAATTGTTTGCATATATATTAAATGAATATCTCCTATAAATAACATTTAAGTGTTGATGAACAGATTCATTTTGGACCAATCATAAGGACAGGTTGTGATGCTGTTATTTTTTGGGATTGATAAGTTTAAATAAACTAAATACTATCATTAGGGCATTCTAAATGAATGTTATAGAGGGTCATATCAGCAAATCATGTGAATGGGTACTTATGTATGGGACTTTAAATCAAAACGTCATTTTAATCTCACATCATGTTAACTCCAATGTGACATAAACCCTCCACAATGTTTCCTTTAGAAAACTCATCATCAAGATTCTTTTTCCAAAAATAATATATATGATAAAACAATCTAATAAAGTATTAATAAACAAAATAAATATAAATATAAGTTAAAAACAATAGTTCTTGTCGATATCCTTCTGTAAGGAATCATATATGCCCCGTACACCACATCAAATTTTATGAAGAAAAAACCTCTTACACTGACTGCATACAGCCAACACAGTGGCATTGCATGTATAGGTTGTGCCACTTATATATAGATAACATTTTTATACCATGAGTGCCTTTTTATAAAATTTGGTTCAAAAAGAACCTTCCAATACCCGCTGTCGGCACCGGTATCCCGTTATTGCCTGTCCACGGATTCCGTGGCCCAGCGTTCCGGAAGCGGATCGCCCTCGGGCGCCCGTTCCCGGAGCCCTGGGAATTGTCCAAAAAAATTGTCTTGGGAAAATTTTTTAGTAGAAATTGTCTTGGGAAAAATTAAAGAATATGCACATTCAAAGGCCATAGATGTCTTGAATGCATGTGCGTTTGAAAAGTTATTTTTAACTGTTTTATACACAGTTTTTATAAGGTAATGATGACTGTTGTTTTGTGAAACATAGAATTTTGAGGTACAATCATTTGACAAAATCTAGTACTTGCTTTGTATATAAACTGACTTATTTAGAAACAACTTTTAGTTTTCAAAAAACTAAAATTCTTTAAAAAAAATTTGTCAAACGCATCCTTAACACACACATATTATGACAAAATAATGGTTAGAAAAAAAAAACTTCATATATATACACATGGAACTGAAATAGTGTCTTTGGTGAGTTGGTTAGCACCATGAGTTTGCTCCCACATGTTTAATTCTCACATTTGATTTATCTAGGTGTCCGTAGAGAAACTTTCGAGTGAGAATAGGTGCGGACACCTTGAGGATTAATCCTTGCCTCGAAAGATTTGGGATACACTATAATAAATTTAAAAAAAATGAAATGAAATATCCATATAGTCAATTAGTTATTTTCATTCATTTACATGCAATAAATGACATATACAGGTTCTGCTGTGTCCCTGTCAAATATAACATACATGCATATTGAAAAGGGTGCCTTTATTCCCATCATCCTGAATATTATTCTTACCCTGCAATATTACAAAAATACCTGATTTTCTATTTACATAAAAATAGCATTAATCCCACCACCTATACACATCCCACCACCCCAAATAAATGAAAAATTCAATCCCACCACCTAAATCAAAATAAAAAGAAAACCCACAACATTTATCTCACCTCTCTTCGCTGTCGATGGCAACCGACCACCTCGACGGACCGACCAGTGACGACGGATCCCCCTCCTCCCGGTGACTCTCTGGTGGTCATAACATGTTTTCTCTCTTGGTGTTTCCTCTCTTTCACTTGTATGCCCAGTTCGACATAGGCAGAGTCGCGTCAGGCATCCCAGTTCGACATCAATATTGTCGACTTGATGTACTAAGGACCGACCACGCCACCGTCGAACCGTAATTGACGTGCCCAGTTCAATTTGTAGCCCATTCGATGTCATTTAGTGGGCTTGTTCAATAGGTGACGAAGTCCCTGTGAACTTCATAGATAAACCCAAACAATTTGTTTCCCAGTTCGACGTGGAAAGTGTCGAGCCCGTCATCCCAGTTCGACATGCAAAGTGTCGCATTGATGTAATAGAGATCGACACTGCCACTGTCGAACTATAATTGATTATGGGTTATTTTTGGCCCAATTCGACGGCCATTTTGTCGAGGTTAAACACATTCTCTCGACACCGTCCCTATCGAACTGCATTTGAAATCCAAAACATTGGCCAGTTCGAGGCCATTCGTGACGTTAAATACATTCCCTCGACACCGTCTATGTCGAACTGCTGAAAACCCTATCTTTCTATCAAAAACACCAATACACACCAATAGTAATAGGAAGAAATTTAAAAAAAAAATAAATGAAATATCCATATAGAAAACCTTAACTTTCTATTAAAAACACAAATCAATTAGTTATTTTCATTCATTTACATGCAATAAATGACATGTACAGGTTATGCTGTGTCCGGAGTGAATGAGAGGAGAGAAATAAAAGAAAAAAGAGAGGAGAGAGGTCTGTCAAATATAACATACATGCATTGAAAATGGATATCGGAATTAACTCTATCTTGCATTGTCATAACAGTCAACATTAAAAGCAACTTTGTTCAAACCAACTCAATTTTCTTGATCCCCAACATGACCTCATGTACTTTGAAAAACAAATCTTTGCAAAATCTTTGATCACTTTCGATCTATGTTTTTCTGGTGCCATTTCTTTTTCTTTGTCAAGATCGAAGGTCTACACTTCCTTGGAAAAACGTCTCTGTCTTCAGTTTGCTGATCATATTTAATATTTTAACTAGTGAAGTGGAAAAGTTCGAATTGGATCCAAGGTTACAATCTAACATCCTAACCCTGCTTATTTTTTACTTAATTTTATTTTTTTGTCACCTTGTTACACCTAATATTTATAAGTTTTGTCTCATAGATGAATTATATATATTTTTATTTTTTTGTACAAAAAATGTATATAATTATTTAAAATATGTGTTTCATTTTTTATATAAAATGTACATGTTATATAACATAAATTTTATACTTAAAAAATTCTTGTGTCTGATTATAAAAAAAGATTGCACGTTACACATTATCAAGGGTGATATTTAAATTCAGACCGCATTTACAGAGATGGGTTTATGCTTAATTTATGATTTTAAATCTTATTATCGTGTGTGTGAGTGGTGGCTTTGACGTCCCAACAACACTTGCAATTGCTTGATTGAGCACTAATTGTGGGAAGAGAACAGACGAAGCCACTACATTCATTAATAGGGCTGTCTTTTAAACATTGATTGCTTTCTCTACCGACACTCTTATGCATATTAAAATCTAGTGTACGGTGTACATTCTTTGCACTGACTTAGGCTCTTTTTTCATTTTTTTGTGTACATTCTGGTTCTATTTTATTTTTTATATTTATTAAAGCATCCAAGGATAGAAAGTGATTGTTCTACAGTTTGACAGACAGAGTACCCCACCATCAACAAGTCCGGCGTAAGTAACGCGTGTGGTACATTTGAGAACCGCATGAAAATTGTGATTTTATATAAAATAATTTAGGATGCAGAGATTCGGCTCTGATTCATATTCAGGTATAATTTTATTTTTTAAATGTATCATTTTAAATAATTAAATTTTATTAAAATTAATGTTTCAACATGAAAAAAATATAACAAATAAAATTAACATAAGTTTTTATTGAAAATATAAAGATGAAACTATAGAAATGATATATTTTTCAAGTAAATAAATAGAACAATTCATTTTTTCTAATAATAAATTAAAAAAATGATATATAATTTAAAATATTTAAATTTATCACTCATTCGGGTTGAGTTCAAATTTCTGAAACTTCAAATCAAACCCAACCCGCTCGGAGTGGATTGAATTCAAAGTCACCTAACCCAAACCCTCCCAAATGTGAATATATAAAACTTGAATATATAAAACTTGATCATAAAACTTGATTCTTAAAAACCCACTTTCTTTGTTTTTTTTTTAATATATTTTTTATACTAAATTTTGAAAAAAACTTTTAATTAAGCATATTTTTTCAGCCCGCATAAAAACACATCTTTTTTTCAATTTCTACAAAAACAAAATAGCGTCTAAACCAACTTCCATTTTCCAAACACGCATTCAACAATCAATCTAATGAAATACATATTTTTTTTATAAAGATAAAAAATATATATGCTCAAATGAATCGAATGCAAACTTTTTATCTTATTATTTTTTTCATCGACTTTATACTCATCTAATAATCATTTATATCAAACCAAATGAAATGCATACAACCTTTTGTGCAAAATGTTTTCTCCATTCAGATCCCATCAAGTATATCAAAGAAAGACAAAATCATTCAGTCGTCCCAACAAGTCTCCTTCGAAGAGCTATAATTGTTCGACACCTTAGGTCCTGTCTTCATGTCACACGGTTTTCAGTTTTCAGCTTGCAGAGGGAAAGAATATATGTGAAGGAACAAACAAAGATATTATGAAACAAGAGCCACATGCATGGAGGCATGTGAACTGGGAAAAATTGGGACCAAATATATGCTGTGAGCCTGTGACACTTGCTCCACGTGTTTCCATAATTCTTTCAACAATCATGCATGAGGATCTAAATTAGTGCAAAAATGTTTTTCTGAAGCAGTAACTATAAAGAACAAAAGGTTTGCTAAATCTTTTTTTCTAAATGCGATGCAAACACTTGTTCCTTGATAAATAAAAGGTGAGGTTTTGTGCAGTTTATCACTCATTCAGTGCATTGTTAATGATCGTTCTGATGTTTCCTAGGTGTATCTGAATGCAATATCTGTCCATAGTCCATACTAACTTATCCAAAATCACCTTTCACTATTGTATAAAATATCACTGCATCTGGTTCACTGGTATCTTACCAGGCATGAAATAGTTATGCGGAGATGGATGAAAGTTGGATGATCCTTTCTCGGTTTGGATAAATTTTGGAGAATTAGGAAAGGACGCAGGTTAACAAATATGAATATGATTGCCAGATAACACTGGTCCGGATTAGGCACATTTCATCATAACACGAAAATCACATTCAACTCTACTGGTTAAAGAAAAACATTTCATAAAAGGCATTCAAGGAGAATTATCAAAACCATGTATCACATCTTGAAAACTATGACCACTTTGGCTTTCATGAACTAAATTTTTATTTATTACGTAAATAAAACAGCATGACATTCAAAAAGATACCTTTGCATGGAGAGACCCGTCCAGGGAAAACTTTCTACAGCCAAAAGACTACAAAGTCCTTCCCCATCACCAAATATTCTTTATCATACAAGATGTCCGACAGCTTCCTTACTAGATTTCACAGGTATTTTCCAATTCCAATCACCATAGCAGCATGTTTCTACGTTCATACTCTTGTAGATGATGTCTCATGGGAACCAGATTGAACTTGGGACCTGCATCAGAGAGCTACCAAAGAGCATCAGTACAATCCATCCACATCTGGCTCTTATTCAGACATTGGTGATCAAATATAAAAATGCAATAAGAGACATTATATGCATCATGACCTCTTAATCCACACCTATTTGTGCAAACCTCACGGTGAGACATCAAAAGTTTCTAAACAGTCAATTTTACTAAGTGCAACACGGTATCTTTCACAGAAGTGGTGAAATTAAGATTATTCAGCACATTACTGGAACTGGATACTTGTATCAGACTAGCAGAGGTGCACAGTGCACTAAATTCCGTGAATTGATCTAGTTCAATTTTTCTGATTGAGAAATGAAACCGACCATGAAATGAACTTACCATTGATTCCCATGAGAGAATATATCATGGTTTTAGAATCATCCAAATATGAAAAAAAAATATACCTTTGAGCAGACTTCAAGGCACATCGAATTGCATCACCATTCAGAGAAGGTATAAACTTGCAGCATGCTTTCACTTATGCAACTAAGGAAACCAAGGCCATGGGAAGAAGCATACTTCACATCACGAATGGAGTCACGAAGTGGTCTAAGTTTGCAAACCCCATGAAACGATGACAAATCCCACATGCATAATCCACGGGTTGCTTCATCACCAAACACAAATAATGGATGGCTGTGGTCTCTATTTATAATTACAGATTTCGACATAAGAACTTCATTCACGGTGCCAATCGCAGTATGCATTTTTTGATAGCCACCGGTATTGCTTTTCTTGATGTGGATATGAGAACCCATTTTTCCAGCTCCAGATACAGGTGGACTTAGCGAAGTTTGAGTACCCATTGTATCTGTAGAAATCTGGACCTTAGGTCGGAATGAAGCAACAATGTCCTCACTCGAGCTGCAGCAAGCAAGTGATATGCACACACCTTCATCTTCCATATGAGGAATCAGAAAAGACCTACAATGAATATTTTTGTCATCCCTTAATGTATCAAAAACTAATGACAATCATTAATGACTCGAACATTGATGAACAAACTAAAAAAATAAGAGAAAACAAAGGGAGTCTGAAGACGAAGGAACTATCAAAGCTTTTAATATAAATAACATACTGTAGTGACATTTTTTACTCATTTCAACCCTTTTTATCTACATTGATCGTTTGTTTAAATTTTATAGGTGCTTCGTTCTTCATTTTAGATTGATTTGTACAACAAATATATATATGTGTGTATGTATGTGTGTATGTATGTGTGCCTGCCATCATAGACAAACCTTTGTACAACCCCACCAACATTCCATAGGCAAGGACCTAGAGAGGACGTGCTCAAAATTGCACTAGAGGGGCACTAGAGCGGTCATATCCTCTATGATGCACTAGAGAGTGGACCGTATGAACTCCATGACTGCTCAAGCCATTTAGTGTTTCCAAAGGTCCTGCAGTTTGACGAATATCAAACACCGAGATCATGCCATTCTGCAAGATGAAAAAAAAAATGTGAAAAGCTATATTAACGGTATCAAAAGGACACAAAAGGCATGCTACCATTAAATAAAAAACTCAAAGATTTTGACCTGTAATCCAGCATACATATAATAAGAACTGTTGACATCCCATGCACACGACCAGGCAGGGGCCTGAAAAGAGATGCTATTGTCTATAAATTTCTTAAGAATAGAAACCATTTGAAGTTGAGCATAAAACTGAGACATCATTTATCGAAGGAAAAGGCAAAGCATGTCATCAAACAAACATAAAATGCATGCATTTTTATTTAAGATAAAAAAAATATAGGCAGATAATGAAACTTCCAAGCAGTAAACAATAACATTAAGAAAATCAGATTAAAGGACTTACCGGCAAGCAGTATTGTAAGACAACATTGCAGCTCTGCAAACTGCAAAAATGCAAAAAGTAAATCAAGTACTGCCAGAAAAAAAATGTTACAAATCAAGATTGTTTGCATAAAATTTTTCACACTTAGAGCGAAAAAGCACCTGAAAACTGATAATTTCCTTCCCAATGAAGCTAGAAGGGCAAGTGTACCAGGATAACTCGTGCTGTCTGGAGAAATGCATATGTCCCTCACAGCTCCTGTACTTGGAGGAAGTTGGATGTTGTCCATGCTATTTAAATCCATCAGGCTAGACTTGCACATCAGAAAAGAGGAAATAAGAAATGGAATGAAGAAAAAAATACATTGATATGAGTGAGACTTTCAAATAAGTTATACAAGAAAAGGAGAGTTATAAATAGATACTTTTGTGAGAACATGCTCTGAAGACAAACCAGGTAGCCTTCTAGAGATGACTAGAATTTGACTGGAGGCATCCATGCCAAAAACTCGAGCTCCATCCACATTTATCTCACTCTGCAGCATATAAATTTTAAGCATTCAGGAGATATAGAGAGGAGACAATTTCATGTGGGAAATATGTGCATCCTGTATGTTAAGTTGTGTACATAACTGGATAATATGTATATATTACCAGAAATTCTGTGCTGGGACATAAGGAAGAAACAACATTGAAGTTCCAACTACTGATCATAACTTTAATTTTAGTTTCAATATGGCATCAACTCAGAAGACATTATTTGAAAGAAAACAGATCATACACCATAAAGATTTCAAATTTTATATAGATGCTAGTCAAATATTTACTCATGGTCTCATTGAAAATTGAAATGCTCCTTTATCTAGGAAGACAATGCTGCATTGTGGCAAAACATCCCATGCTGGTTAGGATCAACACTAATGATGCATACTAAATGCAAAAATGCATTGAGAATACCTTCAAATTCAGGACATAAATGCAGAATGAAATAGTTAAACTAAATATGATGCATGAAAAAGATACTTATTGAAAGGAAGCAATAAAGGAGAGTTTCAAAATGTTGATCTCTTTGGCATTTAAATTATAGATGCCATAAGCCCGGTATTTGATTTTTTTACTGATTTATCTACATAAATCGCGGCCCTCTCAAAGTATGTTCAGCTGATGAGCCATGCATGGGTAAGTATTTGAAACATTCAAGTAGGCCTGTCATCCGGACCTGACCAATAGGAGAGATATAACCCCGAGATTGCGGACCCCAAATTTGATATGAACTATGACTAGGCTGCCTCATTTGAAAAATCGGGTTAGGTCCCGATCCACCAAGTCAGGTTGGGTTCATACCAGTATTTCCACATCTAATACTAAAAAACAGCTTCTCCATGAACTTCGGACCCAAGTCATTGCACATGATACAAGAATATAATCAATGAATGCATTTGTGTCAATCAGATAGTTTTAATAATGTGACTTTAAAAAGTTGGCCAAATTTTTTATTTAAAAAATTGAATAATTGGCTTGGTGGGCCAGCCCAACCACCCGTGGTCGTAAGCAAAATAAAGATACATTAAAAAGGTTGTGATACTTTCTCAAAAAAGTAAAATAAATAAATAAATATGCTCCATTAATTCATCCCAAAAAAACCATGGTCATGGGATCAAGTCTTACACATTGCAGAGAGGAATTCATAAAAAAGAACCCAGTATTAGAGAAACAAAAGATTGAGGGGTCCTGGGTTCAAGTTTAACTAAGATAGGATTTAACCAAGAAAAAAAGGTATCCAAAAAAAATATTTACCTATATAAAAAAAAAAGACATTGACGTTCTAACAGAAATATTCATAAAATACATTACAATATTGCGACTTATGACTATATGTTTTGTCCTACGATAGGCACCACCACCAAAAATACCTTGTATCCCAACAATTTGGGATTGACATGTTAGGCACCAAATTTTATAATTTTCCTTTTTTTCTCTGTATTTAATTCAATATTTTTATCAAAATTTTCATTCTTTTTTGCCATTTCACAAATGCTTTTGATGATAAAAGCCCTTAAAATTTGTTTACTCTAACTTTTTTGGTTCCTCATAATGGAAATTAATTCCTACAACTGAGGACTTCAATTGATATCCCAAATTTTCTTTCCACAAAAAGAGGGATTCAACTTCTGCAAGTGTATGCAGGAGATATTTTCAAAATATATGGCTAGCACAAGTTTTAGAAGTATAAAGGAATTGAGTTTGTTTTGACAGCAAAACATGACATAACTTCACATCGTGACCCATCACGTCACATAATTGATAATATCTTGACACATGATATTTTAAACATTGATCAAAACTCAAAAAATATATATTCTTTCACACCTGTAGAGTAACCCGCCAACGACGAAACCCACCTCCATCAGAGCTTTGAGAGATAAAGTTATATTCTGCATCAGCTAAAAAGACCGAATAATGATAAAATCACATGTAAGAATCGACAAAGCCAGTTATGTAAGGTGTGCACAGTTGCATTTCAAGCACATTCAAAATTCATCACATGATGCATGAAGGAAAAGGGGGATATAATCTAGAATGATTTCCATAGCAACCGATGTGTCACCTTCAATGTGGGCTGGATAATTTCCTTGAAATTGATGTGTTGGAATCTGAAAAATCATAAACAAGAAAAAATATGAAATTGCAAGCACCTAATAAACCAGCAATCAAATAGTAATGTGAGTGATTTTCAAACCTGTCTTTCGAAAAAATAGCAATCCATATTTCGCTTCTGGAAGGTGGAAACACGTGCATTAGAATGTTAGGAAATTGCATATCTTCTGTTAATAAAAAAATGCCACAATTCATGAACTAATTTCGGGACATAATATATAGATGAAAGGACCAAATTGATCAAAGCAAAATTCCATTATATAAAAAAAATGAGCTTTCCCAGCTTCAATCAAACCACGAATTTCACAAGATATGTGGAGTGGTGGAGCAAAAGATTATCTTTCCTTTAAAGTTTAAACTTTCCAACTAGGCTGACAGTATCACTACATGAATGTCATACAAGGACAGAAACAAGAAAAAAAACATGATGACCATAACTGTGAAAAAGTGAAAGGCAATAAAAATAATAATCTTATGATTCATTTATAATATTCAAGCTCCATATACAATGGAAATTGTGAATACCTTGTACTCACGTACTTGTTTGAGCAAGTCATCTCTCTGCAGTTATAAGACAATTAAAAAAATTCTAAGTTAATATAATAAAAGATCACTGATTCAACATTGTCTATATCCTACAACTTTCACCCAAATTTGAAAATAAAGCAATTAAGATGAGGAATATCATAATTTCAAAAACCATAGATCAGGGAAGACATGGTCAGAATTATTATTTATTAACAGCGGATTTGTTTCAAAAAAATAAAATAAAAATAAATACCAGACAAATGAATTCCAATACAAATTTCTTTGTAGGTCTTCAAAGATCACAATAAAAAAAATTATGAGAAGAAACATGAGTCATTCACATATATAATTAGTAAAAGAAAAAATGTAGGAATGTGGGAGTTAATGGAAATTTATGAAAATCATGCAATATTATTTAATATGAAGCTAAAGCAAAGAAATAACTTCACCAGATAATTACCATAGGAAGAAAATGTTTCTATTTGATGAGGTTAACTGTAAGTACCTACCTCTGACTTAAGAGATTCATTTGCTGACTGAAGATATTTCAATTCCTGCAGACATGGTACAACCAATCAATCATAGTGAATCACAAAAATAGAGATGTTCCAAGCATTACAGAGCAGTGAGTAACCTTCAGCAGGTCTTCATTCACAACAGCAACTCTTGGAGGAAAGAGTTTTATGATTTTACTACATTTCTTATTACACTGAGGACACTGCAAAAAGACAAAACTCCAATGATCAGGCAAATTAAATAGTTCCAATATTCTCTTCCAAAATCCAATTATCATGGTTGTCAGTGTACCTTTGCATTATTTCTTCCACGTTGCTTAATCCATCTCTCTATGCAAGATCTACCATAAATATGTCCGCAAAGAATACAACTGCACTTCTCAAGATATCAACATTAAAAATATGTGATGAATGCACGTGAGTTCAGTGTATTACTAATCTTTAAATATAACCAGAAGACTCCACAGTGTCCCCCCAAATTCAAGATCATTGCAATAATTTGAAGTTAACAGAAGATTTTGCAAATACAAAACAGCGAATAACGAGAACATTACAAACAGAATCAAGAGAGCGCCTTTACATACCAAAACAAAACTCTCAATTATCAATATTTCTTCAACCCATGAGCAGATTCAGAACTATAATCAGTATGAAAATTTATATTCCCAAACAAAAATCACAATGCAACAATAAATTGTTCAAGTAAATCGAGCATCTTCTAGCAAAATCATGCTACACCAAACACAAGTGGATTCCATCACAAAATCCCAAAGATATTTAAGTACATCATTATACAATAAAAGAAAAGGTGACACACTCTCTAATTGCTAGACAAGAGCATAAAGAACAAACATTTCTTAATCCGTGAGGATTTGTCAAAACCCAAGAACACTTGTCTCAAAGCATTTCTGAAGTCACATAAAACAATTACTCCAATAAGTCTTCTTATCAAATGGGGCATTCTAAGCAGGAAAATTTCAGATGAAATAAAAAACCATCAAAGAATCAACAACTTTCACTCGCAAGAAAATCAAAATGAAACATCGTCGCTAGGGTTTCCCACCACTCACCATGCCTCGTGTGGGCCAGACGAGGACCACGGCTCCATGCAAATCGAACACGCGAAGTCATACGACGGCTCACGCTCCTCCGATTCCCTCGGACCGCTGTCCCCCGCCCTATCCCCGGACGGTGTGGCATCGTTGACGGAACTCGCGACCTCGACCACCGTCGGATCCCCTCCTCGTCGGCCCCCTTCATCTTCGTCCACAATGACGTTCTCTTGCTCTTCCTCCAATACTTCTACAACATCTTGGGCGGCTCCTTCCCCTTCATCGCTGAGCCATCCATGTATTGCTTCAGGGGAGACTGCGATTGGAGGGGGAGACGGCGGAGTCCGCGAAATTCGTCGCCTCCTAACCCTACGTCTCGCCGTCGTCCACGTCGGAGGGGCGTAGTCCTCGTCTTCATCGTCTTCTGTTTCGGCTACTATGTAGAACAAACTATTCGTCGCCATGAAAATAGAGAGCGAGACGTGAAGCGCGAGTGATGGACGGTTCAGCGAAGAGAGGCGAACCGAAGGGTTCAATATATGTGATTATGTTATATTGATATGCGGATACGGATCGGTTACTTTTATTGATTATTGATGTTGTGGATTATTTACTTTAATTTATATTATTATATATAATACAAGATACAGGTCGGTTATTTTACTTTAATTATTTTTAAGATCTTCAGCACTGATAATAATAATTTATTGATGTTGTGGCTGGGGGCTGTCAATTCTGAAAAAAAAATCTGTACCGCTTTGGATATGAATTGAAAGATCATTATGGGTGTGTTTGGTTGTTCGATTGCGTAACGTTTGCGATTGCAGGAAACTGCGTTTGCAATCGTGCAACCAAACAGTTTTACAATCGTAGTTTTAAACTCAGCGATTGCAGGTAAATAGTTCCAAAAGCTGCTGTTTCAAAAAGCTGAGAAAGTGAGCTTCCTGCGGAATCAGTTTTGCAATCGCAGATTCTTACAGAATCAATTTTGCAACCGTGCAACCAAACGCACCCTAAGTATAGAATATTCAAAGCATGGATATAGATATCAAAAAAGTATATGCATCTCACATATATTTTAAATTTATATATACTTATATTAGGAAAATTTTCACAAATAACCCCCTGAAATACTTTAATTTTACTTTTAACCCCGCCCAGTTTTCAATTGCAAAAACTAACCCTGGACCAGTCAACGTTGATTTCCTTTTTTTTACTGAGGCGTATCATATATAATACGCCTTCTTAAAAAACCTGAAAATAAAAAACTCAGTCAGCGCCGAAGTGACAGCGCTGACTGGGTCAAGGGTTAGATTTTGCTATTAAAATCGAGAAAGGGTTAAAAACGAAATTAAAAAATTTTCAAAGGTTAAAAGTAAAAATTGCCCCTTATATTATGTATTAGAAAATGACTAAAAAAATCTTATAAAAGTTAGAATTATTCAACTCAGTTACTTTTTAAAGATATATAAAATAATCTCATTTTATAATTTGAAAACACAAAAGACTATCCTATCATTATGTAATTAAATCCTTAACATATAACATATCTCTTAACTTTGTTAAAATATTCCACTTTCTTAATTTTGTTAATATATTTCACACATTCTCATATAAAAGTTGTTTTACTCTAAATTTTTGTTTAGATGGATTTTATGATGAATTCCAATAAATGTTGATGTTTCTTTAAAAAAAATTGATATGTATTAATGATACCATAAAAATAAGTAAATAGTAAAAAAAAATGTGAATAAGGATTTTAACAGTGATGATACCTAGGCCCCAAAATATAAACTCCACTCACAAACCCCCTGATTTTGGGGATCAATGGACAACATAGGGATAAACGGTGAGAATCAAGAGGGTTGTAGCAAACAAATGGTAGTATGTATTAAAAAAAATTGAAACCCAAATGGAGGCGGTGGATGAGTATTTAAAGAGACTGGAGAGTGAGCAGTGTATCAAGTGAAGGGGTTGAAAACCCTAATGGATGGCGGTGGGGAGTAGTGAAGAAGAAGAAACCAGGTTTAAAAAGGAAGTGTATATATGTAATTGACATGGGGTATTTGTTTTTTTTTTCATAAATGGAGGGACTTTTTATCATTTTTTATGAAATTCAAACATCCACGTGACCACATAACAAAATATTCACACTGTCAGTGTTACTTTTACCCAGGGGACAGGTTTTGCATTTTGCATATGTTTATAGGGGGTTATTTGGATTTATGGAGAATGCAGGGGGGTTATATGGATTGTTATATGTTTACAACGGGTTATATGGATTTCTCCCCCTTTTTTAAGCATGATGACCAAGAATCAAGATCACAAGATTGAGATTATAATGGATTGTTTATGACTGTCCCTACGTCACCACTTCTCAGAAAATAAATGGAATTGAGGCTGATATATATATTCACTTCTTTTATGGTTGGTTTGATAAGAGGATAAAAGGTAAGATAAAAGATAATATAATTATGATTGTGGAGGGTGAATTTTCTACTATTCTCCTCCTGGGCCGGATCCTCGTTGATCCGGGCTTCTGAGGTGAATCCGGAGAGATGGTGTGGGCCTGAGCTCTTGCTTTCGTCGATCCGGTTAGCCCTTCAGATCCTCCACGCCTTCACCAAGCCGAACAGCTCCTCGTCGGCTTCGGTCCTCGTGTACCTGCAACTCACACCAGTGCGGTGCCGGCTAACGCCCCTCCGACGCTCAAGTCAGTGATCCTCCTTTTTAGAAGAACCTTCGACCAAAAGAGAGAGAGAGTGGGGTGTATTTATTGCGCATACCTCAGGAGGGAGGGGTAGCCTCCCTTTTATACTGGATTGGGGCGTACCGATTGGGACCTCGAGGGGTGTCCATAACGTGATATGATACCCCATGCATGGCCTACAGATTCGGGACACGTGGCGCCTATGGATCATCATTCGCCTATAACGGTTTCCCTGACGCACTGTCCTTTAAGATGTCAGATAATATTCCCTTTGATAACCGTCTTGCTCTTAGTGAAGGGGCTCATGTCCGACCTACTGTTCAATCATGAACACCGTTGTGCCATTTGATCGAGGTGAGCTGCCACAGTCTTGACCGCCCTCGTAGTTACGCGAATAATAGCTTCAGCACTCTGGTCGGGCAATCTTACCCGTGTTGAGCCATAGTCGGGCATATGACCTGCCCGTCCTGATTCTCCTTTGTTTTTCTCATTCGCTCACATCTGGGCCTGTTAGGCCCATACGCTTTTGTGGGCAGTGGTGCCCCATCCTGGTGTTGCCCGATGGGCCCGAGCTCGTGGTTTGGCTTATGGGCTCATCGGTTGAGAGATGGGTCATGCTGTGTTTTGTTTCTTATTCTTTGTCCTGGTTAAATTCGCCTCCTACAATAATGATAAATGAATAAAGACAATTTATTTCAGTTTAATATAAAAAAAATTATTAGGATAGACTGCTGACAATTATTCTAATTTAAAAAAATGAAGATATTTTATTCCACCAAAAAATTAAAATAATATTTATCCTCATTTTTTTCTAATTTTAACACATGTAAATATGAAAAAATTGATAAATTTTTTATTCCCTAAAATTAAGATAAATTATCATAAAAAACATTAATGATCCTAAATAATCATTTAATTTAATTAATAAAAAGTTGATCACTACAAATTCTCTTGGACGATTCTGATTAGGGATGGCAACAGGACGGGTTGGAACGGGTTTGGTCAATCCCAATCCTAAACCCATTAATAAAATTTGTCTCAAACCCGTAACATGTTTTATTATGCCATCCAAATATGTTCCAACGGGTTTTTAAAGAATGCAAACTCATTCAATCTCATCCTATTTAGAAGGGTACGAATTTAAAAATCCTAATTTTTTAAATATTTTAAATATTTTTTATTCTTTCTTATATTAAAAATTAAATAATTATTTTTATTCATTATGTTATATAATATTACTTAATGCATGTTTAAATATTTTATAAATAATATATGATATGCTAGTTTAATTTATCCATCATATCATTTAAAATGATATAAATAATTTAAACGGAGTATAACAAAGTGGGGCGGATTTTGTACTTGAATCTCAATTCTCAAACCCATCCCACATCTTTATGGGGGGTTGGGACAAGTGGAGTTTAAATTTGACATTTAGCCCCCGTTTGGATGCCGGATAAATCCCGGATAACTCCGGATAATCCCGGATAAAATTTGAGCACCGTTTGGAAAGCCCCGATAACCCCGAATAAAATGTGCTAGAATAAACTGGTATAAAGTGGTATATGAATTCTAATCAACCCCTAGAATAAAAGTTATCCTAGGTTATTCCACCCAATGAATAAGTGGGTCCACTGTCAAATCAACTGTCATCACCTCTTATAAATCATCTGTCAAATCAACTATCATTACTTTTTACCTTTTATAAATTCTTATCCATACTTTATTCACATTTTACCCAAACAACAAAACATTTATTCTTACTATTCCCAACGAGAATAATTCACAACCAAACACAAAATCACTTTATCTTTATTTATACTCACTTATACTCGGATAAATAAATACCCAAAAATAAATCTTATTCTGTATCCAAACGGAGGCTTAGAATATCAAACCAGTCCCAATAAATCGGGTCGGGGCGGATTTCTGTTTATTCCATTCCACCGCTTGACTGTTCAAATTCGTCTGAGGAGGCGAGAGAAGATTGAATGGTCAAGAATGACCTCTCGGACTCGCTAAACTTGACCCGCGAGTAATCACAAACTTCAAAAAGGACCATAAACCGGTAGAACATCCTCTGTTCCTCCTCTCTCTCTCTCTCTGTCTCTCTCTACCCTTCCGCGCAAGATGGAAAGTATTGTTTGTTCATACTGATTTTTGCTTCTCTTCGAATCCAATCTAATTCACGGATTTGATCTTGTGTGGGATCTGCAGGTCTGCCTAGCGTGTCTGTTGCCTCTGTTTCTCATCCCCGTCGTCAACGCTTTGCCTCTCCTCTTCGATTTCATCCTCGTAAGTCCTCTCCCGACCCAATTTGATCTCTGTTTTTTTATCATTAATGGCAAACAAATCGCAATTTTGTCTGTGCTTGTGCTTTTCGTTTTGTATGATCAACTATCGGGTGATGTTCTTGGTTTGTTATTCATTAAATATTAAATCATGACTCCAAGAGTTCTAGCGGACTTGGAAATCAAAGGGTTTCTTTATTTTTGGATTTAATGCATGATTTTCTTTTGACCTGGAATCGTTTCTTTTTAGTTTCTTCTTTCAATGATTAATATTACCCCCCAATGGATAAACAAAGGAACATAGAGAGGGGTTGACAATTATTGATCCCATGGTTTCACTTTC
Organism: Acorus calamus; assembly: GCA_030737845.1. Lineage (NCBI taxonomy): Eukaryota > Viridiplantae > Streptophyta > Magnoliopsida > Acorales > Acoraceae > Acorus > Acorus calamus. The sequence goes on along the minus strand of CM060878.1, from coordinate 3,443,094 downwards.
GGTGGGCAGTTTTGATATGGAATAAATGTCTTTCTATCATGGTATTCTATGTTGTTGTTTAATACTGCATCAGTTTTTAGATATGCTGGTTGAGATTTTATTTTTTTTCCAATCAGTGATGGGTTTGGGACGATTTAGAACATCCACTGTTGGGACCAACCGGAAAATGGTTCTTGGCAAATCAGGATTGTGCGCATCTAGATTGGAATATCAACACCCGGTTGCAAGGGGGGGAGATAAAAGCATTGACCTTTGCACCATTTGGGAATTGATGAGTAATTGAAACTGGAATGATTTTAATCGATGAGATGCAGATGACATGAGGCAGAGAGTGAGATCATGTTGTTGAGGTTATTAGTTACCTGTTGAGGCTCCAGACTGACCTTCTGATGAAGTGTTGCTAAAAGTCGTTAGTCGGTGTCAGGGTTTCTACCAGCTTGCAGTTAGTCGAGATTGGTATGCGGCCCGTAGGAGTTCAGATCTGATTAATGATTGGAAGCGGTTTTTTTCCAGGATAACAGGGACTAGGATGATTGGTGTTTTTGAAATGTGGAATAGTAGTAGAGGAAGGGGAACTATCTGATCTTCACAACGAACTTTATCTTTTCCATAAAATGGCACCTTGGAAGTTTTGGGTTGGCAGGAGTCCTCATCTATCAGAACCCTGTTATATGTTGATGATTATTTAATAGGTGTACCTGGGTTCTGGTTTGGGGGATATAATTCAAGACCATGCTTGGCACCTCATTCAGCTATATTCCTTGCCCAACATATCAAGTTTGACTTAATGGTGATGGTCGCAATGGTGGTTAAACTGACAGCCAAAGGGGGCAGAATTGCAAGTCAGATAAAAGAAGTTGATGGTCCATTGCAACCATCTTCAGTTTATCTTCTCATGTTTTATTCTCTTGTGTGATTTTTCATCATGTGCTATATTTGAATCAGAGCTTCCATTTTTGTTGCCCTCTACATTTATAATTTTTTAGATTTTATAGCTTTTTCTTGACATTTATGAACCATTCCTTTAACTGTATCTTGTTTTGAATTCATGCTTTCTTTTCTTTTTTTGGTTTTTGTGTGTGTTTGTTGGGGGGGGGGGGTGGTTTGGAGGAGGAGGGGACTGTATTAACAACAAGTTGTTATCCTATACATTGTATATGACTTATTATGTTTAATATAATTATTATTATTTGTTTATGTGATGTTTATTTTCTTCACAATTTCTATCTTGAAGTCCCTTTTTTATCTATTTTTTATTTTATGAATTTACTACATTGAACCGTTAAGATTGCATCTGAAATATTTTCCTATCTTGCAGTCAAAAGTATATAGGCTGTTTGGTTGGGAATATAGAAAGCCGGAACGAGCTCCCGCTGCATGCCCATATAAGCCTGCAGTGGCAAAGAATGACAAGGTGAATTCTGTATTTGTGGTTTTATTTCATATCTACATGGTATCACTTGGTCCTTTTTTTCATGATGGAAAGGATTTTTTTATCATTCTGCTGGAAGTTATGTAATTTTCATGTTAATCTAACGAGAATGCGGCTGTTTATCTATAATTAATTTATGCATACTTAAGAATCACTATAAGAATAGATGACACAATCTATAAGACCAATTTATTTAGAATACACAGCAATGCCCTAGCTGTGTGTTATTTGAACTAGTATATTTGTTGTTTTCTTGCTCGTTGACCATATCATAAATAAATAAATATATTAAAAAAACATCAAAGCTTCACTCCAATGTTTGTAACATATGATAGTGATAAGGAAAGCAGGAATGTTTTGAAGATTTTTCAGTATGAGTGCTTTTTTTTTTGAAGTTTCTATATTAAGTAACTGGAATTGTAAGCTAATTGGATATGGAACCAACCTTTGAGTTATACAAGGGTGTTTTTTGGCCTTGTCTTCCTCATTTGATACCGCCTTTTGGCACTAATCCAATTTTAAAAGCCATTCATATCGATAATTGGGTTATACAAAAAATTTCTCTATTGGGTTGACTTGACTCTGCACAGCAAGGGACTGTTAAAATTGTCCAAATAAACTATAATTCTTTATATTTTCCATTACACTCAGTTGCTGTATAACAAAGGGCATGCAAGTCCTCCCTGATTATGATGAACGACATATTAATATGTAAGGTTGTCTACAGAAAACTAAAAAATCATTAAAAGAGTTAGTTCTGAATGTAGCTTTATTTGCAAGAAATCAGTTTAGCTGTTCATATAAATAAAGTTTGCAATTGCACAAGTCAGAACAACTTATACTTGATATCATCTTGGTTCTGAGCCTTCACTACAACAGAACTTCACTTCTTCTGTATTTATTTCATGAGTAATGGTAGCCAGAAATATCACCCTGAAAACTTGAAACAGTGTTCTTTTCTACCCTGTGACCATGCATACCCTTGTTTTGAGCATCAAACTGTGTCTGATAATTTTAAAACGCTAAGGGCTGCTTTGGAAAGGGGATATGTGGTGGGATAAGGGGATAAGTGTTATCTGTAAATTCCTTTTCCCCTTGAACATAAATTAGTTGTACATGGATAGAGGAGAATTAAACATATTTCTGTTTTGTTGATATTCTTTTCTTTGTGGATAAATTTGTCTTTTGTGTTTGTTTATTAGAACATAATATAGTTCTGGATGGATATCCAGGAATAAGTTTGCCCAAGTATTTCTAACAAGTTTATTCTGACCTATCAGTATGTGACTACTACAATTTATCCATGTTAAGCATATGTGTTCTTTCAGTATTAAGCCTATCCTTTATGCATTGTTAGAGAAAAGAGCTGATCAAAGATATGACGACGTTGAAAGTGACGAAAAGCTTCATCTTCTTATATGCGAAACAAACAGAGGTTTTGTGTTTTGTTCCTTATGTGCTCATCCTTTGTTTTCACAGGTACCCGGAATATTCAATCCACATGAAAATAAGTTACCAGAACCAGAAAAAGTAGCGGTAGACGGGGACAAGCAGGAGTGAAACCTTTAATGGTTCACATGAGAGTATGGGACCAATCTCCAATTTCCATTCCTGCTGCGAATTAGTCTTGTAATAAACTTACAACAACAATACACAATACTGCTGTTTTTCTTGTTTCTGGTAGAATGTTCAATTCTACTCCATCTTGGAGATTGGAAGTGGAATTGAAAAGCACTATATAGCAATATCAGATTACTGATGAGCTTGATCCGAAGTCTACAACAGCATTGATTGGTTTGGATAATATTCTGAATTATTGGCCTGGATGATATTATGACCATCTGATGAAGCATATTCAAGTGAAAAACAGAGCAATGCAAACACCACTTCAAAACTGAGATACTTTCCAAAACATATCAGTCATTGCCTGAAATGTTATATAATATTCTTCATGATTAAAAGTTGCTTCTTATGAAAAATAAAAAAATCACATTTTTTTATATATATTTTTGGTTAGATAAGTGTTAAGATTACAACCTTTATATTTCAGGTTGAGCTTCTCAAACCCCATGATTGAGTTGGGCTTGAGTTAAACTCCAAACCGACTCAACTCATCTGAGTTACGCTTCTAGGTTTGACAACAAAAATAAATTTTTATTTGTGGTGCTTATAAAATGATATTTATGTTCATTTTATTAAATATTTTTTTATTGATATTTAGTTCATCACTTTTATAAAATGAAAAGACTGGAGTAAAATGATATTTCAACCATCAATAAATAAAGTGTTTATAAAATGATATTTATGTTCATTTTATTAAATACTTTTTTTATTGATATTTAGTTCATCACTTTTATAAAAATGAAAAGACTGGAGTAAAATGATATTTTAACAATCAATAAATAAAGTATTTTTTAAATAAGCGTTAAATTATTTATTTATTAAAAAATATTTTTAAAATAAACGTGAACCTGTTTATTTATTAAAAAAATTATTTATTGATAAATAAGTATTTATAATAAACACTTATTAAAACAAATGCTCAAATAAGAAATAAGTGCTTATTTTAAATGATAAGCTAAATAAGTGTTTATTTTCCGACGAACAAAACACCCCATGACAATTTGAAACATTGTTTTATGATTTTGTAAATAAATGAGACTAAGGGTGCGTTTGGTTGCGTGATTGCAAAATTGATTCTGCAGGAATCTGCGATTGCAAACCTGATTCTGCAGGAAGCTCACTTTCTCAGCTTTTTGAAATCGCAGCTTTTGGGCACTATTTGCCTGCAATCGCTGGGTTTAAAACTACGATTACAAAACTGTTTGGTTGCGCGATTGCAAACGCAGCTTCCTGTAATCGCAATCGCAGCGCAATCACGCAACCAAACGCACCCTAAATTTGGTTTTAGAAAAATTCTTATAAAAACAGAATTTTTAAAAAATGGTCAAAACCCATTCCAAACACTACATATACATATCTTACATATATATTTATTTTAACCTAACCCACCCCATCCTGTCGTGGTCGATTCTGAAAGTCCACATGAGTATTAGTTTTATAATAAAACACGAGAAGTACCTTTCAAAAAGTATTCTTATCACATAATATTATATCTTACAGTGATAGAGATTGAGACATATGGGACTAATGTGTGTAATAAATAATATATATAAAATAAAGCGTAGACATATCTGTCCACAGTTACATTGATACACGAATCAATTCAAGGGACGCTTATATCGTCCCCATCACCTCTAATCAATGACATATAATATAAAACATGTTCACACTTTGACCCAAACATTTTTACAACGAAAGTGTTCCATCTCCGGAAACGAAGCTCTTTTAGTGAATGACGATTTTTTTTTCAATTAAAAAATATTAATGTAGTTTATATAACGGTATGAACTTTAATAAAAGAGTGTATGAATTTTTTTTAAAAATAAAATCAGTGTGAACTGTAATTGAGATTGCAATAGACAATCTACCTTAGGGATTTTCTTGAGAAATCTAGACGAGGCTATAGCTTGGCCCAACTTATTTATAGTTCTACTCATGCTAAGCGATGTTTTAACGCATTTTGGAAGACCACAAATTTACACGATAAATGTTAACCATGTTTTTGCATTTTATAAGCGCCTATAAACCAAACTGTACCATGAACAAATTTTAGTTTATTTTACTTTTTTTGGCTTGTAAACTTTTTATTTGTTAAATTTTTAATCAAATATTTTCCAATCAATAGAGGTAAGACTCACCTACGCCCCATCGAGGGGATGCATCTATTAACCTGTTAAGAAATGGTTCGGTAACAAATTTTAGTTGCATGTTCCATTATCTAAATCCAGACAAAATATAAGTTACATGAATCACACACTCATGTTTTGTTGGACTTTGGCTTAAAAATGGCCTAATTCAAGGAAGGACCTGGTGTGAGTTCTACTTTCCAATTTAATCAGGCGGTCTCATTAACTAGAACGGTCGTGTAAGTCGTTCTTGTTAGGGTTTTTTATTTTTAAGTCCTCATAAACTATAGGATTTAGTGATCGATCCCTCATTTATTTATATTTTTGTTTTAGTCACAGATTTAAAAGATTGTTCATTTTTAATAATTGAAAGGGACATATCCCTAAATTATTTAATTTTCTTTTTAGTCCTTAAGAGAGATTAAAAAGGAACATATCTTTTAAATCTGACAACTAAAACCAAAATATGACGAAAGTAACGATGATCACTAAATCCTTGAAAATAAAAAAACCTTCTTGCTAGGGAACATGTTTCAAAATTTCTTAAAATGAAATAAAATACCATCGGAAAAGTAAAAATATATATTAAAATGAATTAATACAATATATAATATTTTTATATTTTTTATACACTAACATAATCTACTAAAATTAGAACGACAAATGTCTGAATGTATCCGCACCCAAAGAATAAAAATCGACCGTTGTGAAAAGGAGACCCAAAGGCCACAACCATGGAAAAGTTATTAAATAAAAAAACCTAAAAAAGGTTAGGCCCACAAAACATCAATTAAAGCACCTAATCCATGAATCAATAAAGTCGCCTCCCCGTCACAGTAATCGAAAAGGGGAAAATTTAAGTAAACCCCCTCGCCCATAAACAGCTTGAAATTTATTTAACCCATTGAAAACACTCATAAAGATCCAATGAACTCTTAAGTTAAATTTTTTATGAAGAATATCATATAAATATTCTGTTTTATTAACCATGACAGAAAATACAGATTAAAAAACATTTACAATTTATTAAAAATGCAAAAAACTTTTTATATATGATGATTTTATCTTCTGTGGATAAAATTAAAAAACTTATTCAGATAAATAAAATCATCATTTACAAATGATTTTTCACATATTTAATACATTGTAGATGGATTTTGGTATATTATATTTTCAACTTTAGGCTTTTAGGTCGAGGAGGTACTATTTTGAGAACCTATGACACATCTTCTCCCGTTTTATTTTTGAATGGGGCACATATATAACGGGAGCGCATACCATCCGTGTCAAGTGAGATAGACTTCGCATGGAGGAATAAGAGATTTACATGTTCGATCCAGGTGGCCTATCGTCCACGGGTTCTCTTGTTAGTGTTATGCTGTTTTGTTTTCAAAATTCATCACAATCTTCTTATTCCCAATCTAGTCATTGTATTTTAATCTATTTGAATACAATCCTTACCTTTCTCAAAAATAAAATTCAACTAGGGTTAATTAAACATAACATTTGCATAATAATCATATTATGTTAACAAAAATTCAACTCAAGACAATTATTTAAATTTACATAAAACGCCCCTTTTTTTAACCCTCAAAAGCCTCGTTTAAAGCGGCTTTAACGCCAATTTTGGAAGGATCACCCTCGCAGCATGTCTCTTCAATATTTTTCAAACGAAACATGTGAATGCATTTATTTTTTATTAATAAAAAATTAAAAAAATGTCCTATTCAATGACATCTGACCTAACATCGATTCACCACCACAAAGCGGACCCTTTTCCAGCCATTATTTTAACCAAGTCCGTATTCGATTCCCTCTCACTGTACATGCTATTCTTCGACCCTCACAAATTCACCTTCCACGCTGTACACGCCTAAAAAGCGAACTATAGCGGAAGGTACGAAGGGTAACGATAACAGCCTCTCGTTTTATGTACCACATTTTCTAAATATACACACAACAAAAAAATGTGTTCAGTCACCAATTTCAAAAAAATCACGTATGACCGACCAGACAATCCAATCACAACCAGCCAACTCAGCAAACCAACCAAAAACGTGGGTCCCACGGCCTCCCGTGACGGGACAGCTCCAGCCTGTCCCCTTCACCGCCACGCGTCGGTCATCGATCGGCGCCGCCTTAGTTTCCGATGCAGCGCCTCCATCACGTGCCACGTGGCGTCCCCGTACTGGACGTCGTCGTTGAACAGCAACGCCCGCCGGACCGCCGGGTTCCAGAGGTTGCGCTGGATCGCCGACAGGTTGGTCGCCGCCACGCGTTCGAGGACGCGCGCGAGGGATCGGACGTCGGATTCGCGTAGGGAGAGGGAGATCTCCGGCCAACGGACGGTCTCCGGGAAGGGGAGGCGGATGTCGTCGGCGATGATGACGGGGACGCAGCCGAGGGCGACCGACTCCACGAGGCGGGGACTCCACGGGGCCCACCCGAGCGGGCAGAGGCAGAACGTCGACCGTTCGATCTCGGATTGGTAACCGTCGTATCTCTGGCGCTTCAGGCGGAATCTCCGGTTGTTGCCGTACCTCTTCAGGATCTCCGTCCGGACTCCCCTGTGGAAGAAGAATGAGTAATGACGAAAATGCCCCCTTGAATGACTCGATTTGTCAAATGTTAGCGGGTCAACAGTCAATTAACTATATTACCCAAAAATAAAATAAATTGTTGAAATATTATATTAAATAAATAATATAAAAGACAATTTGTGAAAATGACCCTGGAAATTTCTTTTATTGTATATTTAATCCCACTATCATTTTAATTGTAGATTCTAAATACTTGGTGCAACTTTAAACCGAATCCAAACCCATCCACATCGATATTTTTTTAGATTTGGATTGATAGTTTTATGGTCTGGGTTGAATATGAATTGAAAAATTAATAAATCAATCTACATTATTTTGAGTTGATTTTACTTATATAAAAAAATTAAATTTACCGAACCGAATCAAAATAAATATAAACACGTGATTATTCATTTAGATCATTTTTTTATATCAAAAACTACATTGTTATTGTATCATTAATATTCATTAAAAAAATTTTACTAATTTTTATCTTCAATTCTAACATTTTGATATTTATATATAAAATTGTAAATCAAATCCCCCAAAACTATAAGCAACCCAAATTAGTAAAAAGGGAAAAAAATCGGTATATATATGTTTATCTTTAACCGTTCGTTTGGTTTTGTTCGGGTTAATTAAACAAAAATTGGTTTGATTTGATTTTGAATTTTTTGTTCGGTTTTTGGGTTACATTTTGGGTTACATGTAAATATAATTTGATTCAATTTAGACCCATATTTTCTCTCCATAATCCTCTTTACTGTTCGGACATTGCTATCCTAGTAGAAATGACCATATTCCATCTCAAAAAAAAATTGGTTTGCCAAAAAAAAAAAAACAGACAGAATTGCACCCCTACCGGTTAGCTCCTCTATTATGTTATTGCTGATTAGGTTTTTTATATTTGTTTTACTATGAAAGACGTGATTTATAAATTTTATTTCATGCACTGACCAGGTCAAGGTGAGAATATGCAATGGAGGTGGGGATTTTTATAAATTGCCCAAATAAAAATTAATTATAACAAAAATAAAATAACAGATTCGTTATCAAGTTAAACTGTGCAAATACACCCACTTAAAACGAGTCCAAGATTCATTGTCAAATTATATCAATATAAAATAAACACATAACAAACAATGAACATATATATCATAAAAATTTCTAGTTTTTTTTATACTTCTCAATATTAATTCAATCCAAACTAAATATATAAACACAAACAAAAAAAAATTGATTATTGGGTGATTACTTATATAAACTCTTTTATTCTTGTCTGAGTTATCTGAGTTGCATCGATGATTTTAATGATCAGATCAACCAATCAAGATCGACAGATTCACCGATTAGGATCAAGAGAGAGAGAGAGAGAGAGAGAGAGAGAGAGAGAGGATCACCTGCTATAGACGCGGCCGCTGATGTTCTTGGGATGAACCTCCATCTTCCCCCGGAAGAACGCGAAGATGTCCCTCCTCCTCGCCGGCGAAAACTCCGACGAGGGTTGCACGGACTCCGGCACCACGTACGGCGGGATCAACACATGCTCAACATCCTGACAGGGGTGCCGCCGGTTCACCCCGAACGTCTGCAACATCACCGACCTCCTCAAGAACTCCGGCACCCCCTCCGCCACCGCCACGTCCTCCATGGCGTGGAAGCACGCGCCGTAGTCGTGGGAGGCGACGAAGACGTGGTCGGATCCGCGGCTCCGGTTCCAGAACGGCATCTCGGACGAGATGCGGCGCACCGCGGAGGAGAGGGACCGTCTGGCGTGGCCGAGAGAGGGGAAGCCGTTGGAGGTGCTGAAGTTGCAGGCGACGTAGACGGGGACGAAGAAGAAGTCGGCGAGCGAGGGGTCCATGGTGCGGACGGGGCTGCGGAGGAGGGCGCGGTGGATGGCGACCTCGGATCCGAAGAGGTGGGTCGCGCATCGGGGGTTGGAGAGCCAGTCGGAGTTGAAGGTCGGGGGGAGGTCGTAGACGTAGATGCGGAGGGGAGGGGAGGCGAAGGCGGTGGTGGCTTCGATGAGGGCGCGGGAGGCGGCGGCGGAGGAGTGGAGAGTGGGTTTGAGAGGGGGGTTTGAAGGGGAGAAGAGGGAGGTGAAGAGGAGGTAGAGGGTGAGGGAGAGCCAGAGGAGGAGGAGGTATCGGAGGTTTTTTGAGGAGAGGAGGGTCTTATCTGCAAAATTTGTTCGGGAGGATCGATTTTGGAGGAGTTTCATTTTTATGTAGAGGTGTTCTTTGTTGGAGTTCTTGGTGGGTCTTTGGAGGGACATTATTTATTTTACTTTTTTGGGGGGGGGGGGGGATTTGGGGGTTTTTTCAGATGTTGTTGGAGTAGAAATGAAGGTGTTTTGTTTTTTTTTTCTTGGAAGGATTGGAGGTTTGAAAGAGATGGTGAAGGTGAGTTCGCAGAGAGAAGTTTAAAGAAGAGAAGCTTGAAGAGGTGCTCTAATGGTGGGTAGTTGAATAAAAATAAATAAAGGGAAATTAATTTCAGGTCCTCGAGAATCTCTGAAGTATTTTATTTTATTTTTAAGTCCCCATGTCCCACTTTCTATCATTTTCAAGTCCTTTTAAATATCGTTAAATCCACATTTAACATTTTCATTTTTACCCTTATTATGTACATTGTTAATATGTTTGAATATATTATTATTTGATACATCGTTGAAGTTGGAGAGAGAGTTGATAGTCATCAGAGGAAGGGGATAGTCACCAAAGAAAGGAGGGTGACAGGAGGCCGCAATAGGAGAGAGAGGCTGAAAGGGTCTGCCGTTTGTGCTGACAGGAGAGAAAAAAAAAAACATAAATAAATGCATAAATAAAATGAAAAAAAAAGGTAAAAGATAATTCTCGTTGGACGGAAGGACCCATTAATAATATCCAATTAATCTGGGGATAAAAAAGTAAATCCATATATCTTAGGACCTAAAAATAATTCATGGATCCCTGGATGACCCAAAATTAATTTTGATTATGATGGATTAGAGAAGACAGGGAGAGGGGACTGGATCACATGTGTGGGGTGACTATAATAAATGGCAGGATTTTTTTTTTATCAAAAAAAAAAAACTGAAGGGGATAGGGAACACGAAATGAACGGTGATGATGCACTTAGATTGGTTTGGTAAGTGCTCTTTTCACCGTATTGGACAGATCACCAAACTTGAATGGGCCAACAACACAGGACGAGGGGCTACCGCTGTCGGAAGATGAGGACCATCATTGGACGGTGGTGATGGATGTGTAGCTAGCTGATCAAATCATTTGAGCGGCTGCTTTAGTAAACTTTATTTGAAAAACACATCTGAATTCAGGTTCTTTTGGATTTTGCTTTAAATGATGGGAAGAAAAAGGTGAGAATTGAGAAATGATGCAATGAAAATGGTAGCTCAATCATGCTTTTCCTCTTTACACTCTCATGGATGGAATGATTCAATGTGAAAAAATTTGAAAAAAAATTGGTGATACACGTAGGTTAAAGAAGATTTCATTATGGAGAAATAATTTATTATTATTTCCATTTATAAAGCAGATGCACTTTAATATTTTTATTTTAAACTTTCTTGTCCAAATTTGTTTTTTTAACCATCCAAATTTGTTTTATAACATAAACACTCTTAGTGAAATGAGAAGTTTACTCAGAACTCAACCACCATAAATTAAGCATTTGGGCTCCTAGAAACATTATTAAGAAATCTTGACTGTTTTTAAAAAACTCTATTTAGAAGCACTGATTCTAGAATGAAATCTCTAGAGTGGTGGTTTGAAGTGTCAGAGACTTTTATATAGGCCTCTTGAACCCAAAAGGCCAAAGCTCTCAGATGTCACTCATTGAATTTACTATGGTTGACAAGTTTATCTCCCTTGGAAATCAAATGTCAAGGTTCTTATATGAGTCTTTTTGGTGATTCTAGATGGATTCATTGTTATAGAGTAGGTTCATGCCCATTAATAACTGAATATAGGTTCATCCTCTGGAATCTAACAGGTACCACGTGAGGAATCCCAATAGTAATTGACCCAGAGGTTCACGTGTTAATCTGTCTGCCCCTGCCAGCCACTCTTTGGGTAACAAAAACAATGGGGGAATACGAATGAACGTCTAAAATTTTATTTGTTTGTAATAAATAAATTAATATAACAATGTTAAAATATATAAGAACAAACTGATGTAAACCGATATTGATATTTGATGTTTCATTGGAATTGTGTTTTCATTATTCTACTGATATAAAAATGTACACTACTCAAATCATATGTTGTCACGTTTTTTAAATCAGATGACTATCGCGTCAAATCATTTTATATTTTCTATGATTACTTGGTCATATTTTATTCACAACTTATATATGGATGAATTCAAACAATAAAATTTCATTATTATATTTTTCAACGATAATAATGAACAATATAACAAAAAAGAAAATGATTTCTTATTTATATATACTGCAATAATTATTTATACTATTAATAGTTTATGTTATTATTTAACAAATCTGTATATCTAAGCCCCCGTTTGTTTTGGGTATAAGCCTCTGGATAACCCCGAATAAGAATTTTGGTGTATTTGTTTGCTCCGGATAACCCATGATAAAGTATGCTAGAATAAACTGGTATAAACTAAGTATATGAATTCTAATCAACCCCTAAAATTAAAGCTATCTTAGGTTATTCTACCAAAGAATATGTGGGCTCACTGTCAAATCAACTGTCACCACCTCTTATAAATCACCTATCAAATCAACTATCATTATTTTTTTACCTTTTTAAATTATTATCCATACTTTATTCACATTTTACCCAAACAGCAAAACATTTATTAATTACGTATACCTAACGAGAATAATTCAAAACACAACCAAACAAAAAATCATTTTATCCTTATTTACACTCACTTATGTTTGGATAAATGTATACCCTGTCATAAATCTTATCTCCATTCCAAACGAGAGCTAAAAGTTAAAAGGAAAATGTCATACACAAACCCAACTAGTATGTTTGGTTTGAGAAAAAGGGAAGAAACCATAGTTAATGTGGAATAAGATGTTTAAGACTGTTTGGATGGATGGAATAAATGAAAATCTATATGTTATAATATATTGATACAAAACGGTATATGAATTCCGGTCAACCTTTGCAATTAAGTTATTCCTAGGTTATTTGACCTAAAAGAATATGTAGGTTACTGTCAAATCAATTGTTACCATTTTTTATAAATCAATTGTCAAATTAACTATTATCATTTTTTCACATTTTATTGATTCTTATTCATAATTTATTCACATTTTATTCAAACAATAAAAACTTTAATATTATTTTTCGTAATAGAGAATAATTAAAAATACAATCAAACATAAAATCACTTGATCTTTATTTAAATTAGAATAGTTATAAATTTCGTAATAACTTATTTCTCTATCCAAAATGGTGGAACAAGAATAACATAAAAACTCAAAGTTACACCCTCCTTGTCCATTTGCTGAAGTCCATGACCCATACGATGCCGAGTTACAAGCCCATGTCCATATTAATGTTCAAACCCAACTTTTATTGAATAGGAAAGAAAATGTCCAGCCCATTTCAGTCTTATTGATAGTTCTTTGTTTTTCTAAAAATTATACAGAAAAAAATATTGTTATATGAAATTAAATATATATTGAAATTTTTTATTAAAAAAAATATACATTGAGATGTATTAATATTTTTTTTCTTTCAAAGAATAATTTTTTTACTGCATACATTATGACAATACGATAGAAAACCATATATTATGAGAGCGCAATATATATTATGTTATTATAATAGATGAGGGTGTAAAATCGATTTAGTTTATCAGCACTCGGATATGATAATATTACATGCTTATATTAAATCTGTTCAATTATCAAAAAAATACATGTATCTGATCCAAATCCTATATGAAAATTGTAAAAATTATCCTAATATCTGAAAATCCGTAACCGTATCAAATACGAATACGATGGTATCCAATCGAAAAAATGTATGTACCCAAAATATTATTATATTTATATTATTAATATGCTTAGTTTTTTAGTGATAATATAAGTTTTAATTTAAACCATGTAATGTTTTGTGTGTAATGTGTACTAATAATTTTGTGTATCTTTGTATATTTGAATCATATTTGTATCCATTTAGTTTGTTCAGATAATTCAAATAATCATTTGAATCCAAATCTTTGTATCGGATACAAGTACTTATTATGAATATTAATTGTATATCTGAAGCAAATATTTTTATGAATATCTAATTCGAATGCATATTACAGATATTCACGTAGAGTGGTTTTAGAAAGATCAACAAAAGCGCACAGTCTAGTAAGACCCAATATTGAAATTTATTAAGACCAAATTTTTTTAATGCACTCAGTGGTCCTAGAAAGATCAACAAAAGCACACAGGTTCCTTTTTGCCTCATGATCCAGAATAAGTAGGAAAAAATAAATCTAGCAGCCAATGCACAATGGCCAAAAACAGCTCATCATGTCACAATCTAAAATGTTGATGTTAACTTCAGCCCTGTATGAAAGACTAAAAAACAGTGTTTGTTTGCAACATATTCACCTGATCATGAAAGTTGCATCAATAATTGGGGCTTCACAACCGTCACAAAGCAAGCAGTGAAGGTTGACGTGGATCTGTAAAAGGAGCCTCACCTGGAAAGTGATCAGGACTCATCTCTGTCCATGCCAAAGAAACAGTTCGTGAGAGCGACCACAGCTTTTGTTCTCTTTTGCCCTGTTTGGTTTGAGAATAAGATATGAAATGAGTGAGAATTAGTTAAAATAACATCAAAATTAATGTTTAGAAGATTAAAAAAAAAGAGAATCTGTATGTTAGAATAAACTTATATAAAATGGTATATGGATCCAATCAATACTTGTAATTAAATTATTCTAGATTATTCGATCTAAAAGAATATGTAGGACCACTATCAAACTAACTGTTATTATTTTCTATGAATCAATTATCATCCATTTTTTATCTTTATCTATATTAAAATAATAATAAATTTTAAAATAATTTAAATCTCTCGTGAATATGCTGGATTCCTTTGGTCTCACTCTCACGTGGAACCAATTTCCAAAAACAATATGTTCATAGTACCTGTCATCAACCAGCATTGTTTTTCTATAGAAGAATTATTTCATTTTATTTTTTCATAAAAATTGGTTCTTTAACTATTAGCAAATAATAGATAAAGTGAAACCAAAACTAACCGCAAAATCGATTTTTAGGCAATCAGTTTCAATTACTCGTGCGATCTTGTGACCACTTGAACTGCACTTGTTGGGGAAAGGGAATTGATATTCTGTCACAATCTAAGTTGTTTATTAGAATTACATTAAACCCTTCTTGGCCTATTGGGATACAGGAATAGGCGTTGGAATAGGATGATAGGAGATAGAAGTCAAATTTTTTTTTTGTTGTTTGTATAGAATAAATAATTATAATTATATTAAAATGTATGAAAATAAAATTAATATTAGTATTCGAGATTCATCCCATATTATATTAGTTTAAATAATTCACGTATCAAATCAATTGTCTTCGACTCTTTTAAATTAGATACCATATGTAAATCAACTTTTGAAGCTTCATAATTTTTTGTTCAAATTTTATTTAATTTTTTTATCAACCATTTAACTCTATCCAACCATATAATAAGATTTAAATATTATATTACCAAATGAAGCTATAAAAAAATAAAATAAAATAAAAACAATTTATTCATTAGACAGCTCAGGTCGCAGTCCCAACAAATATCATGCACAGTCGTAATTCCTGCTGCGAACTCACGTGACGTCGCTGCGTATAAAAAAGCAGTCAAGGGAAGATATTTTTTTTTGGGGGGAATTCATATCGCCCTGTAAATTGACTGAAATCCATGTAACTTTTTAAAAATAGTTAATAAATCTAAATAGTCTCATAAATAAAATTTACGTTTACATATGATATATATTTTATAAATATTATATTCAATTATCTTTGATAGAAAATATAGTATATCAAAAAAATCATACAATGTATAAAAAATAAATTTTTTTTTTATAAATGACGATTTTACATCTTGAAATACGATTTATAATATATCTAGAAAAAATAAAATAATAATTTTTATAAGATTTTGCATATTTTTAATAAATTGTATAGTAGTTTTTTAGTATATAGTGTTTTCAGTCAGGGTTAACAAAAGTAATATTCACAAAATATTTATCATCTATTAACAAATTTTTTATTTAAGGGGTTATTTAAATTTATTATGTGTTTTTAAGGGGTTATATGAATTTTAAGAAAAAAAGAGGTAATATGATTTCATTCAGATTTTAGTCTAAAGATTTTTCCCTTTTTTCTATTTTTATTTTTAAGTTTCATCAATTATCTTAAAAATAAAGAGGAAGTTTCATGAATCATCTAGAAATATGTATTTCTCTATATAAAACGATCCAAGCAAAACCACACATTATTATCTCACCCGCTTAGTAAACCAGTGCTGTTTTTGAAGATGAACTGCCTTCTCAGTCTCCCCAGGTACCCACCAGTCACTTGTGTTGGTTTTCACATTCTTCACTTCTTGCTTTTAATGATTGCATACATGTTGAAATTATCAGATCATCTTCTCTGCCTCTACAAGGGCTCAGGAGCCATACAAGAACATCTCCATTCGCCAACAATGTAAAAATTTCCAACACTTTGTCTTACAGTTCTTCAAATTTCAATTTATTGCCTTCTTTTTTTGTTGTCTTGCTTGAATTGAAGGTTCAGATTTGGATGCAGGGGGTTGTGAGGATTGAATCGTGCGATCTTCGTCGAAGTGTCGCGATGAACGTAAGAGAAGTGGAGCGAAGTTGAATTGCCTTTGGAATGGATTGTGTTTTTCTGAATTTTGCAGTGTAGTGGAATAGGGTGAGAATAAGAGGGAATAGGGGGAGAATAAGCCTAAAAAAGCTAAGGAATAGATGGATATAACTATGATAAAATAAGTGAGACTGACCTGATATTTGTATTCGAGGTCCTCCTTTTGTGTTATTCCTCTCAGAGTCTACATGTTAAATCAATTATTTTTATCTCTTACAAGTAGGGATCTATATGTTTAATCATTTTTTTTATAAAACCTTATTCCTATTTTTTTCTCGTTTTGTCCACAATTTATCATGGTCCGCCGTGCAACAAAAACTTCATTTTTGGTTTATTATTTTTCAAAATGCGAATAATAAAAAAAACATAACCAAACACTAAATCACTGTTCCGCCTGTATAGTTATCTATTCCTAGAATAATTATTATTAAAGAGTAATTATTATGATAATATTGAGTCACTATTATTTTTCTAATTTTTTAATTTTCCTGTTATGATATTTTAAGGTTTCATCTAATACAATAAAAAGAATCATTTTCCTTTATTCTAACAATTATAAAGCGGTCCCCCCAAGCCTCCTATGCACTGTTGTTGGAGTGCATACTCCGCAATGTATACTTCATTTCATTAGTAAAATTTAAAATTTTTCATGTTTTCAAAGAAATTTTTTTTCTAAGTGTATATTTTTCAAAAAATGAAAAACCGTGAGGGCTATGGACGAGGTTGCATGTCATTTTTCTTTTTTGAATGATTGTATTGGTCAAAGGAAGATATTGAACTGAATTTGCTCTGTATGTTTTTGCAAATGATAACTGGCAATGGATTTTCAGGCATATTCATGTCCAACTGCCGGTACCCATACAAACAAAGCTGAAGTACAAGAGGAAAAATCTGTGATATATAGCACTAATATGACCCATGCTATGGGTACTGGTAAATACACACAATAACTTCATGATTTGAGTCCCCTTGCGACATTGGAGTTTCTAAAGACTTGTCATTTCTTTATTTTGTGCAGCGTTGACCTATAAGCATGAGTTGGGTATGAGCTACAACTTCATTCGTCCCGACATAATCGTCGGATCTTGTTTACAAGTAATCCCTTCATTTACTTCAAATTCAATACAATGATATTTTCTGTCTACTGCAATTCTAATTTTTTTCTTGGTGGCAGACCCCTGCAGATGTTGATAAGCTCCGCAGTATAGGAGTGAAGACAATTTTATGTTTGCAACAAAATTCAGACCTTGAGTATCCTGCGTGAAAGTTTCTTTTAGGGATTTAGATTTGGCATCATTTGAAATGTGATGCTGCTCAATTTGTAATGCAATACTCTTGTTAGAGAAGTTGTAGTTAAGTGGTTCCTTTAACATCACTTTCCAGATATTTTAGTGTTGACATTGGTGCCATAAAAGAATATGCAAAACAATGTAGTGATATCGAACACTATCATATTGAAGTCAGGTAAGTTTAATGCAACATTCTACTCTAACGATTAACTTCATATTGTTATTGTTCAAGCAATGCTTGAATTCTGACTTTGTCTCTGTGCATGATGCTATAGGGACTTTGATTCGTTCGATTTGAGAATGAGGCTTCCAGTTATAGTGAGCAAATTAAGCAAGGCCATAAGACGTAATGGTGGGGTGACTTATATTCATTGCACTGCTGGGCTCGGAAGAGCTCCTTCTGTTGCGGTAAGCCAGCTATTGTTGTCACCATGTCACTGGATAGACAGTCATTTCTATATTCCCTGTTACAGTTGTTATAAAGAAAAATATAGAGACCAGTTAATGTTCTTTTATTACTTTACTAAGATTACATGTGGATATTAAATTATAAACCATGTTGATCCAACTAAAACATCCAGGAATTAGGAAGGTATTTCACAAGGCGAACAATTCAATACAGAGAAGAAAAGAGAGGGGGGGACGGTACTAGAAATCATGGTACAGGTGAAGGGTAATAAATAATATAACATCTTACTCTTCTCCACTCCCACTGAACTGATTGATCGACTGACTGTTAACATAGTAGGGAATATGATGAAGAGAAATAAGCCTTGATTTGGCAAGATTACAAGAGAATGCATATTTTCAATTGTTACAGCAGATTCTGATCTTCCTTTTTGTTCTCCATGTATATTCAACTTAACACTGAGTTGAGGTTATTATACCTTGTGTATCAACAATGAGGAAGCATAACTTTTTCTCTGATCGTCTCCCCAAGATTTGTCTCTTAACCTTGATATGTTGTGCACACTGCAGTTTGTTTTGTTGGGGTCACTTCCTTAGATTTCTAATATATTCCAACTTCTTCTGGATTTCTAGTTCCCTGTTGCTATATCTTTTGATGCCCTTGTGGTGCCTCTTTTGGTTTTAGTGTGATAATACTTATGGTGGTAGTATTAACAAAGAACCTTAATGCCAAATTTGAATCAAGTGCTCCAGCACGATTCTCATCAGATGCGAATAATGAGGGATATCACAGAACTTATTATAATTTAATCAAAGGAAGGACTTCTTATCTTGATGGACATGGATCTGTGTGTAACTAGAAAAAAACCTTACTGTTGTCCATCTTAAATAGTGCCTCCTATAACACACACACACAATTATAATTAAAGGCCTGATTTTCTGCAGCTCTATGTACATATCTGACATTGTATAAAGTTGGAATTTGTGGTCTGTCAGTTTGTTTCTTCCATTGGTTAGATCTTGCTTTTTTATGGTTCAACTGTATCTGCTACCAATGCCTTTGTACAGCTATTTATGCATGTTCTCAAGACAACTGTCAACCATTTTGCATCTACGAAGCATATCAATTCCTTTGCTAAAATAGCTTCCATTTTATAAGTGCATAACTATTCAGTGAAGTGGGAAGGCTGAATTAATTACATCCATTAGCATTTTCATATCACAGTTGGCGTACATGTTCTGGGTTCAAGGTTATAAGCTCAGCGAGGCATACAATTTACTGCAGGTACAGTTTTCTTTGGTCTTTATTTTAAGAAAAAAATTGAGAAGTAACATATGTTTTTTAATACTTGAAAAAAGAAATTTCAACACAAATATAAATCCTCGTCTCTGCATAAATTGAGAAGTTGAGACCCCAAACACCTCATACAAAAATAAATACAATGCTTTCCCAAACTTCTAAAATGTACATGGAAACCTTTATAAAGACCTATGCAATCATCTTTGATAGTACCCTGGATGCTCTTTTCATTTCTTTATTTTCTGACTGCATTATATATATATATACTCGCGCGCGCATGCATGCGTGCGTGTGCGTATTATCTTTTAACTAGTATAAGAGATTAATATCTGTTAACTTATTGCGCATATCATGTATCATACTTTTTGCATGCTCTGTCTATTCATTGGTTTATAGGTGGAAATTGTGATGCCATTATGTAGGCATCTACTGGTAATATAAAAACAGTAGCCAATCTGAAATTGACTTGTTTTAAACAGATATTTTTTTACCCTTAATATGTCATACATATCTCATGGTTCTCTTGGTCTCCTTTGTTACAGAGCAAGCGTCCATGCTTCCCTAAAATGGAGGCCATAAAGAGTGCAACTGCTGACATTGTAAGTGAAAACTGTCTACTGTCTGCAATCTGCATCAATGTCTTGGATGACCCTTGATTACTTCTCTATATTTGTGGACAAAAATGCCAAGTAGAAGTACTCTTCTCAAGTACTGTGTTTTTTCCTTAATTCACTGTTGGGCAAAATACAGTAATGAAGAGACAGAATGGATGTGGTGGAAAACAAATCTCATATAACCCATAAGTAAGACATAATAATTAAAAAATGATAAAAGTGCCTTGTGTCTCTTATGAAATTTTGAGGGCCCACTTTTGGTGTGTTCACTTGTTACTTAGATCCTACCTTGTTTCCAATTTAGTTGTGTTTAATCATTCGCCAAAACTTTGACACAAACCTTTATAGACTATTAAATTTGCACTTCCAGTGCATGTGTTAGGTTATCCATTTGCCAAATTCAAAACCATTCTCCGAATATTTAAGCTTGAGGAGAAGAAATATTGGAAAGTCATTGACAAACATAAGGCCACCATATACTCATGCATGTGATTGGCAGTTCTTCACAGAGAGCAGTGAGTCAACCTATTGTATGCTTCACCCATCAATCACTCTTGAGATTATACCAACATGTCGCAAGACATGAAGATTTGTGGAGGATAATTCATAAAAAATAGTTTTAGCTATTTCAAACAGTCATCTGACTTTGTTTACAGGTCACTGGCCTAGGCTGCCTAGCAAAGATCCCCATCACTTTGATGTGGGAAGGAGATAATTGTTCTTCGGTGGAAGTCTCTGGGCTTGATATTGGATGGGGTCAAGTAATGATCATTTGTTTGGTAGTGTAGCACTTTACTTCATTCATCCTTTCTGATGCTGAAATGTTTTTTGTGGTGCTCAATTCAATCAACTGTAGAGGATTCCTTTAAAATTTGATGAGAAACATGGACATTGGACACTCGAAAGGAAATTACCGGTAAGTGTAGTTTTTGGAATTGTTTCATCTTCATTTTTTTTTTTTATCATTCTATATTTCTCTATCAATAATGTATGTGCAATTGAACGTGCAAGGACTGCATGTCAGTCCATTACATATCATCACTCACACACAGAGTATGATATTTTAGTTATACCTCATTAAATATCCCTTATGTGAACTCATTTCCTATATGTCTACATGTTACTATGTTAGGAAACTTGCCATCTCCAACAGTATTTTTGCCTTTCTATCTTCTCAAATTCAATTATACTGTAAAAATTTCAGTTCTATTTATTTTATACCCCATATTTGTGACTAACAAAATACTGGTATTATGACCAACCTTCTCCAGAAAATTGAGCAGATTAGTACTAAACATTTCAAAAGGTACACCGTATAACATGTTAAGGTCTCCGTCTGTGAGAGGATTCAGAGACCACTTACCATGAAATAGCAAGGAAAATCTTCCACAGATTGAGATGCACATCACCATGAAAAACTTATGATTCTATGGTCATTGAAGGTTTGAAAGCCAATAATGAATTTTATAACCCCCACCCACAAGCAATGTAAAAGTTGGTATTGTTATCCTGTTGTTAGATAAAATTTTGCATGTTTACCATGAATCCAAAGATCAATCACTTGCTGGATTTAAATGGTATAATGTGGATTTTTCTAACCTATCTTGCAGGAAGGACGGTTCGAATACAAGTATATCGTCAATGGTGAATGGACTTGCAATAAAAACGAGATGGTCACGAGCCCTGACGGCAATGGCCATGTCAACAATTATGTTCAGGTAAATTTACTTTCTGCATTTGGAAAGATGAGACATAGTAAGTTCAAAACAGATGGGAATTTTTGAAAGAGAAACCATGTTGATCATTAATTTTGAAATCATGGGTGTTGCTTTGGTCTATAATCTCTTAAGCTGATTTTGCATTATCACTCTTGCAGGTTTGCAGTGACATGGAGACACAAGAGCTGCGAAAGCGCCTGACGGGCGACTATATTTACCTGACAAAAGCAGAACGAATATTGATAAGAGAGTTCCTGGACACCTGAGTAGATACATTGCAGTCCGACCAGTTGTGTGTACATACATAAATGTACAGGAATTGTAGTTGAACTACATGTTGTGATAAATAAATGATGATCCCTGTCCAATAAAATTAGTGTAATGCACTTATATAGAATATGGCATTATTTTTATCTTTTGTTATACCATTGGAATGTTGTGATTAACTAAAATCAACACTGGTTTTGACCAATTTTACAAGCCGAATCATTTTTGAACCATTGTGTAGCCCCTCGTGCCATTTTTCTTTATCATATATAAAATTGAATGATTAATGTAACAAAATGTCCCATCGTAATGTTATATTGTCTAATGAATTGTATGTATACGAGTACAGTAATAATAAAAATAGAATTACAAGTTGAATTATACATCAAGACGGTTGATAAAAAAAAGGCAGTTTGGAATTAGCTCTGGTTGATAAAAAAAAAGGCAATTAGATTGAGTCGTAGCTAATATTTACTTAAAAAAGTTTAAATTGTGTGTAGTTATAATATTTTAAATTTTATTTATGAAAGATCACGTGTTATATATATATATATATATATATATATATATATATATATATATATATATATATATATATGGTCGCGATTACGTGCGGTATGCGGTCGGTGCGGTTTACGACGTGGGCCGTCCGATCGCGGGTCCATCGCATCCAACGGTCGACGTGAATCGCACTCGACCGTCCGATGCGATGGACCCGTGATCGACGGCCCGTGATCGCGCACCGCACCGACCGTAAACCGCACCTAATCGGCTCCCATATATATATATATATATATATATATATATATATATATATATATATATATATATATATATATATATAGTCGAGTGATATCGTGTGGCTTCCCGCACGGTGCGGGAACGACGTCGTTCGTCCGATCGCGGGTCCATCGTATCCAACGGTTGATGTGAATCGCACCCGACCGTCCGATGCGATGGACCCATGATGAACCCGTGATCGACGGCCCGTGGTCGTTCGCGCACGTTCCCGCATCGCGCACCGTATCATTCCTCTATATACGCGGATGATAATATGCGGTTGTGCGGTCGTGATCGTGAGCCGTCCGATCGCGGGTCCATCGCATCCAACGGTCGACGTGATTTGCACCCGACCGTCTGATGCGATGGACCCGTGATCGACGGCCCGTGATCGCGGACGCACCGACTGCACGACCGCATATTATCATCGGCGTATATGGGAAGTGATTACGTGCGGTCGTGCGGTCGGTGCGTCCGCGATCACGGGCCGTCGATCACGGGTCCATCGCATCGGACGGTCGGGTGCGAATCACGTCGACCGTTGGATGCGATGGACCCGCGATCGGACGGCCCACGACCGCGACCGCACGACCGCATATTATCATCGGCGTATATATATATATATATATATATATATATATATATATATATATATATATATATATATATAATTGATGTTTTGTTCTATTGTGATAGTGACATAAGCTATTTCGAGATAAATGTGTATGTCAGTAAAATAATTTTTTTTTTCAATTATTCTAATTGAAAAATGTAATAATAAAATTTATGTTGTTTGATTGATCATAAATTTTTTTTGAATAAAATGTGATTTACTGTATAATGATTTAATAATTTATAAAAATGTGACAAGATGATTTTATGTGTAAGTCCTCTTGATTTATAAAAAGTGATAAAATTGATTTAACATTATCCTTGTACTAACAGTTATATTAATAACAATTTATACTCATCTATTTTTTTTTAATCAAACATAATTTGAGTTTATTAGTTCGAATTTGGGCATAGAGCTCACAAGGGCCCGTCTAACCCCACCCACCGATTTTCTTACCCCACCAGTTAACAAAAAAAAAAAAAAAAACCCGGTGTTTTGCTATCCCCACCGATCCGACCAGTTCGACAGAATTTGGTCGCCATTTCAGGTTTCGCGCGACCGAATCTGGTCGAACAGGATTTGTAATAAAGTTTATAATTTTTTTTTTGAAAACATAATCTCACGACGTGTATTCTCCTTAAATCTTTCATATCACTCCAAGTCTGAGTTGTAATGTGGGGAGAATAAATTATTATTCTTAAATGTAGAATATAAGAACAATTTTTTTTTACATAAGTTACAGACAAATTTCAAAAGCCAAATATAAAATGTGTTTGAATCAACTGGTACGTTTTTTTGTTTTCAAACAAAAATTCATCTTAACTACGAATTCAAACGAAGCTTAAAAATGATATATATTTGTCTAATAAGATATTTTTCTATAAAAATTTGAATTAATTGAAAGTATATCTACTTACATTTTTTTTAATCCCTTAGTTGTTGTTTGGATGAAAGAATAAATGTAGAATATGATGGATAAATCAAAAAATTTATTTGTTTACAAAAAATAAGTAGATATAATTCTGAACTCTGTTCGACCCATTTCGGTCGCCCAAAACCTGAAATGACGACCCATTACGGTCGCCCAAAACTTGAAATGACGACCGAATTCGGTCGAACTGAATCGGTGGGAACAGACAAACACCTTTTATTTATTTATTTTTTTAATCGGTGGAATTGAAAAATTATTTGGTGGGGATAGACGGGCCCAGCTCACAATTCACATGTCAATTTTCTCTCCTGGGCCCCACACCCAATAATTAATTATTCAGCCCAGTTGACACTGACCGATATTCCCATCCCCTACCACTCTATTCCATGATGCCGGTCCAACCAGGCCGAACCCGGTCCACCGACCATTCAATCATCCGGCCCGGTTATCGACCTCCCGAAACCCAATGTTTGCGAACCCCCTTGGTCGTTCTGTACAAAATGGAATTTGCACATCCTCTGGCCGTCAGATTGCCCTCATCACGTGATCCCCAAACGCGATCTCCACGGACGGTTGTGATTAATCGCTCCCTCACCCGCGACGCAACGAAACGGGGTTTCCCACCACTCCGTGTGAAGCTTATAAATACCAAGTCCCTGTCCGAGTCCGAGCTCTCCGCGTGTCCTCCCTGTAATGGCGACTGTCGATCGCGATCGAATTCGACCGCGTTGAGTCCTCTCTCTCAGATCAGCCCCTGATAGTAAGAACCAGCGAAGGCGGAGGAGGAGATGAGGCGGAGCTCCAACAGAGATGGGAGCCACGGTGGCGCGGGAGACGCCGACGGTGACGATGCGAAGGATCATCCGCTGAACCGCCGGGCCCGCGCGTTTCGATTCGCGCGGAGGTGGTGGAGCCTCCACTGCTGTTGCGATCCGAGTGCGAGGGGGTTGTTCGTGGTTATCGGGAGCCTGTCTCTGATCGGGCTCGCCGTGAATGTCTTTCTGGAATCGATGTTCGCCACGGAGAAGCCTCAGATCGCGGTTCCTGTGGAGCGGAACCTGAGCGCCTTGAAATTCGTGCCGTTGAGGATTCAACAGAGGATCGAAATGCGGGACGACGCCCTGGACCGGCTGAGGGAGGAGGAGAGGTTGAGGATTTATCCGCCCAGATTGGCTCTGGTTTGTGCTTCTCGATCTGTTACCTTCTCGATTCGAATTTTCTTAGATCTTGTGGTTTTAATCAGGATGCCTTCTCTGTTCTTCTGCTCTTGGATTTGCTTTTCTGGATCGGTGTTTCTATGGTTGTTTTGGTCTTGTTTTTGAAGTTTTTGGAAATCTTGTGAAGAAACTTGTGGTTGAAATTACTAACTTTGATTGCATCATTTGAGGAATCCTCAATCATGAACAGGTCATTGATGTTTCTATGTAGGACATTTCTAATTTTTAGTAACTTGTATATTGGACTACATAAAGCTTTTTTCATTTGACCTAAACTCCACCCCTCGATTGTGCTTCCTCTTTTTATTAAAGTTTTTAATGTAGCACTTCAAGGTAGCGTGTGAAAAGCAGAATAATGAAGAAAAATTGCCTGTTTCAGTTTATGCGCTAATTAAAACTTGAATTATTTGTGAGAAACCAGCCATCCACCTATCTTTCACTTGTGAACATCAAGCCCAGTGATGGTCTTTGACACATCTCCGATATGGTCGAACATCATTGGGTAGCATATATGTAGCAATGCCTAAATGCAGGCTTGTTGAGGCACGTAAAAGGTTGCATGCAAACTACTAAAAAGTAATTGGTCTTTGAATTGTTATGTACCTGGAAAGCCGCATGACAGGTAAAACTTATGTAAGCTAGTGAAGTTCTAAATAATTGAAGCAATCATATTTTCATTTTTTTTTATAATTTGGAAAATTTATATTGGATTCAAAGTTAACTCTGGTCATGCTTATATTCTATGCACTATATCAGGGACACCGTTATACTCATATCTTATTCTTGAATATACATGAATGTTGTGGATAACAATTTCCTTTTTAAATGGCATAGAATTATCATCCAGTGATATATGCTTCAACTTTAACCTATTCTCAAGTTTGTGTTTTCCCTTGTTATCATCATTCAGGTTTTAGGAAGCTTGAGAAAAGATCCAACATCTTTGATGTTATATTCTGTGTCAATGAATCTTCAAAAGCTTGGCTACATCCTCACAGTAAGTGACTTCAAAACATTCACCACTCTTTGGCTAACTGTTCCTGTTACTGTTTTTTTGTTGAACACATGTCCTTTTGCACAAGATTTATTATGTGAAATGCTACATTTTTATACTTTCTTCATGTCTGTGTATTTGGACTTGAGTAAGATGATGATGTAGCATATACTATCCCTGTAAAATTTTAATAACATACGATAATCTATGACACTGTTCATGACTGTTACTGTTTCTCTTAATATTATCTATTCATTGTCACTTCCCCTACATTAAATTATCAACATTCACTGTTATTTTTTCCCTTGCAAGTTTCAAAAGTTTGGCAAAGCCTATATTCATCCCATGTTAAATGTGATGATCAAATGCATGCTTTCCAGAAATACACATGTTGGTATTTAATTACCTGGGCAGAAGAAGTCATTAGGTGTTTCATTTGCGGTTGACTGATTTAGTTAATAAAGTCTAGGGTTAAGTTACATAAATATAAAAAATATGTACTTGTACAGTTGTACCTACTGAGTTCCACTATACAGGTTTGTCATGAACTATCTGGTCAGTGATTTTTTTTAAAAATGAAGCTAGACTTTACAACTGTTTTTATCATTGAATCAGTCGTAGATTTACTTTCTTTCTACTAGACATATTTAACACAGCAATTCTTGAATTTTTTTCTTTCATAGTTTTAGTTGGTTCTTATTTTTGAACAGATTTATGCTGTAGAGGATGGAGAAACACATTCTTTATGGGAACATATTGGCTGTCAAGTATTCATTTTAAGTGGTCAGGGTACTCACAACATTGACTGGTCCTCGTAAGTTGTCTAGATGCTCAAAAATTATATCTACTCTCTTTTCTGATTACTGTCACACTTTGGACATAATGGGTCTCATATTGTTGTAAATTGGCTCCTTGTGAAATTTACATACGTCAGTCATACAATACTAGAATTCATGGTATTTCCTGAATTAACCAGTAATACAATATTTCTTATTGGAAACCACAATTAAAAAAGAACTATGTAATACATTTAGAAATCATTCTCTATTTAATAATTGATACATGATTTCTTTACCTTACAGTTTCCAAGGTGTTATTTCAAGCTCCCTGGAGGCCAAAGAATTGATATCAAGGTATGAACATATCCTCATATTTCTCAAAAATATTTTTTGGCTTTTTTCACTTAGGTGTGTTTCTAGTTCCAAATGATGATGCAAAATTCTATAGATGAAAATTTCCCTCCTAATTTTTTTTTTAAAAAAAATTTAAAAGGGCCATTGAATGTTTGACATCTAGTTTTGAGTAGACGATCATCCCAAGATTAGTGTTCCAGGATACATACTACTTGTCTACTACTCATTTGCAAAACCAGATATCTTTGGAACGTACTGGAATATTGATCTTGCAGAAATAAATCCTCTTTTTGTATGTTACATATTTCCTGTTACAAAATATATCAATAATCTTGAGATGTTGTTGGATTGAATTATTGAAATTACCATATCCATCCGAAAGATTTCCTCTCCTTATACTCCTACTTTGCTGCAAAATATAAAGAGATCCACCATAATGCAACTATACTAGCATCATGTTTTGTTTTATTTTATTTTTATTTCGTCAAATCTTCTATCTTGTTTTCAGATAACTTCTGATCCAATCTAAAGTAAAGTGCAGGCACTTAAATTTTCTACTTCATTTCTTTGTGCTTGTGAGCAACTAAGAACCTTTTCTAATTTTACTCGTACCTTTTGGTGTTGTTTCAACCATCCAGTGTCAGATTGGTTAGAATGACCTTATTATTACAGAATATTCTTTTCCATATTTGAATTTTGTGCAGTCTTATGGAGGAGCCTTTTTGTTCTGTTCCACTGATATGGATTATCCATGAAGATACCCTTGGCAAGCGCCTTCCAATCTATGCAAGTAGGGGCTCTCAACAACTTATTAATGAGTGGAGAAAGGCTTTCAGTAGGGCTGATGTTGTGGTGTTTCCAGATTTCTCCCTTCCGGTAGAAATCTTGTCCTTCTCTTTCTTATGAGGATAAATATAGCACTGTATTAAGAGTTTTGACAGCATTATCTGATCATGTTACCTATTTTCTGTTAGATGTTGTACAGCACACTTGATACTGGAAACTTCTTTGTCATTCCTGGAACTCCAGTGGACGTTTGGACAGCTGAAAGATATATGATGACCCACTCGAGACATATGTTACGTAAAATCAATGGATTTAGTGAAGATGATCTGATAGTTGTAATTATCGGGAATTCCTTTTCATACAATATGCCTCCACGGGAATATGAAACAGTGATGAATACCATAGGACCTTGGGCAATGGAGCACATGCAAACAGACCAACAAAGATTATTTAAATTTCTTTTCATCTGTGGAAATGCTGACCATGGTGCGGCCCTTCAGGTACAAATAAAATAATCATGATTTTCTCTTTCTTACATGAAATACAAGTGAAAGGGATACCTGTCTGTTGTCTGTACTCTGTGCGTGTTACCTTGTAGCCACATTGGAGTAGATAGTTTAAGAAAAAGACCATATCTATCAGCTTGTTTCATGATAATTTTTAGTGAAAACTCAATGGATTAAATATTATTATTGTTTTGAAAGTTGCATCAGTTGTTCTCTGGTTTTTTAACTCTGGTTCTTCCTGTTTTATAGTTATCCTTGTGTGTTTTTTGCAGTCATAGGCAATCATCGGATTTTGTAAAGTGATCTAGGGGCCACTACTTGAAGAAATAGTAAAGTTCTTGAGATAAATCAAGTTTTGATAGTGGCCATTTTATGCAAAAAAAAGAAGTCCCCATGCAGGCCTGCATAATTACATGTTTCTTAACTGCTGCCCAAAATAGAAATTTCTAATTTACAATAGAAATCCAATATCTAGGTGGATATCTAGGTGGCTAAAATTCTTTTGTTTGAGAAAGAGTTGCCAGCTTCTTACATACAATGTGACCACTTATTTCGGCCAAACTGAAGAACCTCAATTGAAAATTAACAACTGCTAATCACTGCCAGATTTCACATAGAACTTAATCCTAAAATTAAGTTTATGCATTTTTTTATTCCTTTGTACTCATTTATGGTGCTAAATAATTTGTTGAAAGTTGTTGGTGCATTTTCCGAATTGTATCCTTCACTAAATGGGAAGTCAAGCTATATAATGTGCCCATTAGCCTATGCTTTCCAGCTTGTGGTTGTATTTTATGTTCTAAAAAGCTCTAGGCACTAGTCGGATGGTTGAGGAGGGACTAGGGATTAATCGGCTAAACGGGGGATTGATCATTCACTTTTTAGAATATAAATACAACACATATGCACATACATATTATATAAATAATAATTTTAGACTACAAAATAAAAATAATAACAAAGTAACATCAAAATATAATTAATAATATAAACATAACAAGGATAGCATAAAAAAATTAATTAATAGTTATACAATATATATAGTAACTTAATAGCTTATTAGTTAACTAGGGATTAATCAGAAAATCAGCTAGGCGCTAAGCATTGTGGATTAGGCCCGCCTTGGCCTAGGCGGGGAGATTAATTGGGGCCTATAAGGGATTTTAGAACATTGACTATTTTTCGGACCTGCTCACCCAGATAGTGCATGGTCCTGAGAAATATAAAGTCTCATTCTAGTTGAATGCTCCAAGTCATGTTTTTCTTACACATTTCTGGTTGGATATTAGTTCTAGGTTAGTGCGTGTTTTTTTTATGGAAGATAGTTTCACCCATTATCATTAATGAAAAGGTAGACTACATGAAATGGGAACAAGAAAGACATGATAAAAAACACTGGTTGGGATACAAGGCATATCCCCACTGGCCTCAAATAGAGTTAACCTAAAGCTAAAGCCCTTGTACTTTTATGTTTCACATTTAAGAATACAGAGACTTTCACATCTTCATGCTTAGATTTGCACATTATTGTTTTATTATCATTCTCCATTCTTGAGTTTTTCATTGTGATCAGATCTTTTCAATCTTCCATTACTTGCTCAGTTGCTCCACTGCCCTCCCACTTTTTTACAGCAGATTATAATTTCATCAAACTATTATTTCCAGAGCCTATTATTTTATCATGCTCTATACCCTTCTACATTAATGTTCAAGCCTGTGACTTGAGACTTCCTCTTCTTTCTTAATTCTTTATTAATTTGTTGTTGTTCACCAGTATCATTTGGCTACTTACTATTTAGATATCCTTACTCTTTAGAGGGTGATATCATTTATTGTATTTTCTGTACAGATAATGGCTTCACGTGTTGGACTTCCTAATGGTTCTGTATTCCATTACAGTTTCGATGATGATGTGAATAGCATCTTATTGATGGCAAACATTATCCTCTATGGTTCCTTCCAAGATGAACAAGGTTTTTCTCCGTTACTAGTTCGAGCAATGTGCTTTGAAATTCCAATTGTTGTTCCTGATCTGCCCACTATAAGGGAGCATGTGAGTTAGTTCCACTCTTTCTGATTTTTTATTTCTCCTGAATACTACGAAATTTATAACCCCTCCCCTTTCTGACAAACTTATAATGCCACAGGTTGTTGATAAAGTTCATGGCATGGTTTTCAAAGCAAAAGATCCTCACACAATGATTAGTGCTTTCTCACATCTTATATCAGGCAAGGAGCTGTCTTCAGATGCCAATTCTCTTGCGTCTTCGGGAGTTGATCTTGTCAGGAACATGTTTGCACCAGAGTGTATCACCAGCTATGCGAAGCTTCTAGAAAATATTCTCTATTTTCCATCAGTTACAATGCTTCCTAAGCCTTCTTCTCAGATCAAACCGACAATGTGGATGTGGAAATTTTTCAAGCAGGACGTTGCAGATCAACATATAAATGTGCTAGATGGCACTTCAACGAAAACATCAAGCATTGTTTATACTCTTGAGGAAGAACTGCAGAGCCAAAGGGACATTTCGGAGGATGAGATGGAGTATTCGAAGAGTGAAAACCTGACACCGTCAGATTGGGATGATTTAAGACAAATAGAAATTCTAGAGGAACTTGAGAGACGAGAACTGTGGGAGGTCTGCTTCATGTTTTTTTGTCATTATCACTTCTTATACAAACTATATTAACAACTTGCTCAAACAACTGTTTATAGTAATGTTAACCTAAGGTATCTGTCCTATGTAGCTCGGTGAAAGGATGGAGAAGTCTGTGGGTGTATTGGATAATATACGCAGCCATGTTAAAAGGGTTGAAAAATCAAAGTTTGAAGAAAATGAACGCGATGAGGGAGAGTTGGTAAGAACAGGACAGCCATTATGCATATATGAAATTTACAGAGGAACTGGTGCCTGGCCATTCTTACACAGTGGTGCTCTATATCGTGGGATAAGTCTCGTAAGTTTTGCATGACAACTATTTCTTGCCTTCCTCTGTGTAAATATAGTTTGGATACCGTGTGCAGCTTTGGTGGGGGGGGAGGGGGGGTTCTGTATGGATCTTCCTTGGCTTGCTCAGGGTCATGTCATTCTTTTCCTCCCTTTTTTCCTTGCATCTCTCTTTTTACTTTGGAGATCCATCATCTTCGTTTTTGTTCGAGAGGCATCATTTAGTTTTGCTTCTGAAATCAATCTCATTGATATGAAAACTTGTTATTTGGCCTTATGAGTTTGCACGTGAACAGTCTGATCTGAGTCATCATCCAATAAACTCAATATCTAGTAAATTAAATGTCCCCTGTAGAATATCATACTAGATGCTCTGTCTTTGCATCTGCATGTTTTCTACTGATAATCCACTGCATGGTCTTCGATGTACTTGTGCTTCTGGCATATATATATTATTCATTTAATCCCTCGAGGAATATACTATTCTTTTGCTATTGGTTTTGGCAATTGGACCAACAAGCTGCCCTTGCATTGATTATAATTCCCAACTCTCAAAGCTACTTTGAAGTTCTCTCTCCTTACTAGTACGAGATTGTTTAATCATATCTTTACATGATTATGTTCTATATTTTTGATGTTTCTGTTCTTGTTTTTGCAGTCTAAAATAGGTCAAAGACCAATTTCAGATGACATTGATGCAGTTGGCAGGCTCCCTATTTTGAATGAGACAGATTACAGTGATGTTCTTGGCGAGGTTGGCGGCATGTTCGCTGTTGCTGACAAGATTGACGCCCTTCATAAGCCACCTTGGATTGGATTTCAGTCATGGCGTGCTGCTGGCAAGAAGGTATGCAATAGTGTGGTCCTAAATGTCCTTCCATTTTTAAGAATTGAATTCTCACCATGGATCAAGAATCAACTGTAATAGTGTTAAAGAAAAGAGGTAAGTTAGGAACTTTAGCCATCCTTCACGAACAAGAATAAATGGAAATGGCCTCTTGTCAGACTTGGTACCAATAAAATATCCAGCTTGTTCTCTCACACCCGTACAAGTCTGGATAATGGTCTCATAAACCAGTTCTGTAACTTTCTCTGTAACTCTATTTGACCCACATTGTACACCCAACCCTCCTCAAACCCCTCTTGGAAAAGGGATTTTCTAGCATGGCCTTTTTATTTCATCTAGGTGAATAATGATTGACACTTATGCACATATGATGCATTTTATTGAAGGGATTTTTATTTTTAAGTCCATGTAAACATGCTTATTTAGGGATCGATCCCTCCATTCTTCATATTTCTTTTCAAGTCCCCATATTCAATCGCCTATTTAGTTTTAGTCCCTCCATCAAATGTCCGTCCATATACCGTTAATTTGTGAAATGTGATTTATTTTTAAGTATCTGTAAACTATGTTATTTAGTGATTAGTCTCTCATTTCTTTATATTTTACAGGGACTGATCACTAAATAACATAGATTACATGGATTTAACATTAAATAACATAGCTTAAAGGGACTTAAAAATAAATCACATTTCACAAATTAACGGTGTATGAACGGATGTTTGATGGAGGGACTAAAAACCAAATAAGTGGTTGAATATGGGGACTTAAAAAGAAATATGAAGAAGTGAGGGACCGATCTCTAAATAGACATGTTTATAGGGACTTAAAACTAAAAATCCCATTATTGAATTGGTAATCTAGCTATCGTGTTTTGTCTGTTAAAGAATGTCATTGGTAACTGTGAACTGAGCCTTGATTATCTGGTAAGCACCATCTACCTCCAAAAAGGATGTCAGAAATTCAAAGGTTCCACGAGAAAGATGCTTTTACATCTTGCATTGAAAATCCTCCTCCTTTATTGGAAGACATGTATAATGACGTGCTGTAGTTAAGGTTTACTTATATGTATGGTTACTTCTACCCCTTGGAGGTGGGTGTTTTCAAAAAAAGAAAAAGAAGTAACGACATGGCTACTTTGTCTGACACGGTGATAGGGTTCCATAGGGTGCAAGATATGCAGTAATGCAGATCATATTTTGAAGTAAACAATTAGCAGTGACAAGTTTCTAGTGTCTTCAATGTGCTTCTTGTAGACACACTCATCGCAGGGACACATTTTTTGGGACAATTTTTTTTTTCTTCTAATGTTATTGATGTAGTTAATTTTGGTTGAAAATTTATGTGCTGTCTGGTTCTTCCTTTTAACTCAAGGTGGTTGTGATGGAAACATAATATTTGTCTAACAAATTAGAAGCTCCTTCATCACATACAGATTTTGCCAATTCATCAATGACCTTTTCATCAAATACATTACATGGATTAACATATCTCTTCATCATGTCTCCAAGTGTGGTATGAATCCCATTCAGTGGACTGAAGTTTTTAACTGATTCGCTGCAAATAAAAAACTTTTGTCTATTCCCCATCTCTTTTCTGGTTTACAGTTTGGCTTCTTTAAAATTAGTAATCTTAATTAGTCTAACACTCAGTTTAATGTGCATGCATTATGTTATCATTGTATAAAATTTACATGGATTTTGCCACATTGTCCTTTTAAATGGATTTTCCCATGTTGATCTTTTTTCCCCTTCAATATGATAAATTCTTAAAATCCAATGAAACGATGGTTAGAAAACTTTTTGGTGAGCAAGTTGGGTAATTTCATGTCTTTCATATTTACTTAAGCAGGTTGCATTGTCAATTGAAGCTGAAAATGTACTAAGAGAGATTGTTGGGAATGAAACTAATGGTGATATCATCTACTACTGGGCAAGCATGGACCTGGGGAATACAACAGTAGATATTGATGTTCTTGATTTTTGGTCTGTCTGTGACAGCTTAAATGCTGGGAATTGCAGGTACAATGTTCAATTCTCTATATGAGGATGTGTTTGTTACAAATTTTTCTACTTCCTCTACTCCACTATATGAAATTCTTGTGGACGCTTAGATTCTCTCCCTCCCAACACTTTCCTATATGCAAGACCGCTTAGTCATCTTTTATGCTTAGTTTATGACCAAGGAAAGCATGTTGTTTTCTTTATTATCTCTTATTATTTTCTCTACCTCCTGGAATTTGATCCTTCACTACTGAAATTACCAATTTAATTTATTGATGCAGGATTCTCTCTTGTGAGTTCCTACAGCTTGTTATGCTTATTACGTCTATGTTTTATTATGTTTAATATCATAATTTCATGTTGTTTTCTTTATTATCTCTTATTATTTTCTCTACCTCCTGGAATTTGATCCTTCACTACTGAAATTACCAATTTAATTTATTGATGCAGGATTCTCTCTTGTGAGTTCCTACAGCTTGTTATGCTTATTACGTCTATGTTTTATTATGTTTAATATCATAATTTTCATTGTCTCTTCTTTCCAGTAGTAGCAGATAAGTTTTAGAAGCAATTCTAATAATTTAGTATATACCCAAAAGCTTACCGTATAGATCTGAGATGTGGAGCATTGGTTTGCTTCGTGGAGACAATAAGATATTACCTGGAATCCTAGATTAAGTATTTGACAGATAACATAAGATATTAATGCAGTTGCATGTGTGTGGCTTGCTGCTAGTCACCTTAAGATGTCCCCTTGTGATCATGATAAAACTCTCTCTGGCACATAAACAGTAAGACACTCCTACTTGAAAAATGGTCCACATAACCAATAAGGTAGGTTTTCCACCCACCTATTGATCTCAAATGTGATGACAGGTGCCTATCGTTCTCCCCAATTGGCCTCCCAATAATTTGACACTAATCATATAGGGAGTCAATAATAGGTGGAGATCCTGTAATATGCTCATTTATTATCATGTTTAATCATATTTTAATTTCTAAATATGAACAGAAGTATGTGTGATATACTCGTTGATTCTAGTTCTGCTATGTGTAAATGATGGACCTTGCAAGGTCAGCATAGACTCTGGGAACTTTTTTAGTTTGGATTTAACATGATTGAGGTATTTCACGCCACTTATGCTTTTTAATGGCGAAATAAGATTTTTGTATCTAAGATTGGACCCATTTGCTTGTTTTACAAATCTTCCTCACCATGCAATTTCTTGCATTAAAACTATATTTTGTGATTGCTGTGTCACTGTTCACTCATATCTTCTTGTGAGCTACTTGATCCTCTCCAAACTGATCCATTTATTCCATCATTCCCTAATGGTTTCAGGACTGTATTTGAGGATTCCTTCCGACAGATGTATAATTTACCTCATGATATGCCAGCCCTTCCTTACATGCCTTCTGATGGCGATCTCTGGTCTATACTGAACAGCTGGGTGATGCCAACCCCATCATTTCTGGAATTCATGATGTTTTCGAGGTATATGCCAATATTAACGAAATGAGCCACCCCCCGATCTGACACAATAATTAACAAAATCTTTCTACCTGATTACAGACTGTTTGTTGATTCACTCGATCTTGTGAATCGTGATAAAGACGACAACCATTTGTGTTTGTTAGGATCCACAAAGCTTGAGGTAAAGTTAGCCCACTCATCTCTCACTTCCCACATCAGGATCACATCCTATTTTACGTGAACTCTTTCTGTTCATCCTTGCAGAGGAAGCAATGTTACACCCGTGTGATGGAACTCCTGGTCAATGTCTGGGCATATCACAGTGCCAGAAAGATGGTTTACATGGACCCCACCTCCGGGAAGCTTGAAGAACAATACCCCGTCGATCTGCGCAAGGGTTTGATGTGGGTGATGTACTTCAACACCACATTATTGAAACACATGGATGAGGATTTGGCGGAGGCGGCATTGGACAGATTGCCTCTTAGAAAGAAATGGCTTTGGCCGCATACAGGAGAAATTCATAATCAGGGGGTGTTTGATAAAGAAAGGGAGAACAAGTATAGGCGGAAGCAGGAGAAGAAGAGGAGAATTAAGGCCAAGCAATTAGAGAGGAAGACATATGGGTACAAGCAGAAA
The DNA here is from genome assembly GCA_030737845.1 of Acorus calamus. Lineage (NCBI taxonomy): Eukaryota > Viridiplantae > Streptophyta > Magnoliopsida > Acorales > Acoraceae > Acorus > Acorus calamus. Next base: position 3,405,983 of record CM060878.1, on the reverse strand, counting down.
GCAATTGGAGGGGCATAGAATCCATGGATCCACCCTTCAACACTAACAGTTTGCAC